>JADDOH010001946.1:0-274010 GCA_016648135.1 Agrypnia vestita
TATCAAAATTAATTACAAGCTATTGCGTTCTTTCGAAGTTTTATATATTTATTGATTTCTCATGTTTTTCATACTCTATTTGCTCTGCTACCACTCTCATTTCATTTTATTTTTAGTTAACCTAGTGGATTCATGCACATAATTGGCTTAAATTTTTCTGCACCTTATATTTTGTTCTACTTATCATAAATAAGCTATATGAATCTCATACAATAATGGAATAATTTTTTATTTATTTTTTATTTATTTTAAGACATGCTCGAATTTAGAATCAATACTTAGATGATTTAAAGGTTAGGGTAGGCCTTAAAAGTGTTATTTTGTACTGAAAATTACGCTTTTAAGGTGTATCTTAACCTTTGAATCACTAAGGAGTGACTGAATTCTGGTCTTCGTATGCTTATCTCGCTAGAATCTATGCTGAGACATCGTTTTTTGTTTTAAGTTGAGGATAAGTTGTCTACTGTATAACTGCCAATAGTTGCAATGATAGAACTCACAATATTAAGTACGAGAGAGAATGCAAATTTGCTCATTGTCGTTGTGAATAGAAACCACCCCCTGAAGTTCCATGAACGCGTTTCAGCTCGCCTTGGAACTTTCCAGACTCCTGATTGCATTTGCATAGGTATATACTCGCTCAACTAAATTTAACCAATCTTATAACTCCTCTGTCTCCCAATCAAAATTTTAATGTCTGATCTTCTGGTTGTTCGACCTTGACTTGACCCCAACTGCTTGCGTTTATTCTTCGCGATCCTGGGCCTTACTTAGTTTAGTGAGGCTCCGGTCATCTCTCGGACTCCTTGGAGATCGCCCTTCATTCTTTTACGTTCCCTATGATTAGTTTCTCGGTGGTTTCTGTCTCTTCTAGCAATATTCCCAGAGAAGGTAAGATTCATTTTCTTCATGTTGTGGAAAGCGTTTCTTTAGTACAAAGTTTACTACGACTATGTACACAAATGCGTATATTCTGATTTTATAATAGTGTTTGAAAATAAATGCGTCATCCATGGGTCGGTACTTACGAGAATTTTACCACCATCGATGATTTCTTACACGGTTTTATTTAGCTTCACTTGTCTAATTTTTTCAGTCACAAAATTTTGCAATCAATATTTGACCCTCTTCCCTAAAATTTGGCAGAAAGATGTACCTATTCCGTATGACACAATACAATAATCATTAGTTAATTTTACACAATCAGTTCAATTATTTGACACAATTCGATTACATTACAAGATTTATTGTGACAGTGACTAAAAAGTAGAAAACCGTATTATATTTAAAAAAAACAAGAATTTATCAAAAAATTACTCAAAAGGAATTTTTTTTTTTTAACAGCAACAGTACTAAGAGCGATTACAGTATATGCGTAGGTATGTCAATAAAATCAAAAGCGTCGGGCGCTTTTTTCAAATTCCATCGATCGCTTGCATTAAATAAGCTGTACAATCACATCACTAGACGTAAAACTCTCCATCACAATTCTATTCAATAATTTTATACTTAGTTATGCTTAAGACATACCACAAATTATTAATATTAGGTCCTTACATATGAAATTGACGTTTAGTATGGGAGGAACATAAAGCCGATTTTTTTTTATTATAATATATTTATTTAATCAAAGTATGTACCATTGCTATCTATGCACTTTGCCATCTCATAGGTAGTTCATCGATCCCTTTACTAAAAAAACCATTCGGACGGGAATCAATAAAATCTTTGAAGGCGGTTTGGACTGCCCCATCGGAGTTGAATTTTTTCCTTTGCAAGAAGTTATCCCAATTTCGAAAAAAATGGTAATCTGTTGGGGCAAGGTCCGGAGAGTACTGTGGATGTCTTAGACATTCCAATTGAAGCTCCTCTAATTTGGTAGCCGTCTGTTGTGCAGTGTGTGGTCTAGCGTTATCATGAAGCAGCAGTGGCCTAGAGCGATTAACCAGCCTCGGTTGTTTAGCAGCTAGCTTTTCCATCATGGTTTGCAGTTGCTGACAATAGACATCTGCCGTAATCGTCTGGCCAGATTTTAGAAAGCTGTAGTGAACGACACCAGCACTAGTCCACCAAACGCTCACAAGTAACTTTTTTGGAGTCAATTTTCGCTTGGGGCATGGGTTGGCTGGTTCGGCAGGGTTCAGCCATTGCGATGAGCGCTTCCGATTATCGTACAGGATCCACTTTTCATCACAGGTAATGATTCGATTTAAAATCCCTTCGTTATTGTGCCGGTTGAGTAATGCAACGCAGCAGTCAACGCGCGTTTGTTGATTTGCTTCACTCAATTCGTGCGGTACCCACCTTTCAAGCTTTTTCACCTTACCAATTTGCTTCAAGTGGATTAAAACAGTTTTATCACTAACACCGCAGCCTGCAGCTAACTCGGATGTGGTTTGCGATGGATCCGCTTACACAATAGCCTTCAATTCTTCATTATCAACTTTGGTCTCCGGCCGTCCACGGGGCTTGTTCTGCAGGTCAAAATTTCCAGAACGGAAACGTTGGAACCAAAAACGCACTGTGTTTTCTTTTGCGGCACCGTCGCCATACACATCATTAATCCTTCGAGCCGTTTCTGCAGCACTGGTGCCACGGTGGAACTCGTACTCGTAAATAACGCGATATTTCAAGTTTTTCATTTTGTAAACTGAGTGACGCAAAGAAAAAAACAATTGAGGAAAAAACAAATGAATTATAATTTTCAAAACACAAATACATGAGTAAATAGCTGTATAAATTTGGATTTGGAATTCCTAGCCAAAGAGAAGATATTTGAGATCAAATTTGCCAGTACGGCAAAACCTCAATTTCATATGTAAGGACCTAATATAAGCAATGAGAAGCAATGCAATAATCCGACACCGAAAATATTTTGCTGACATTAACGGGTTTGTTTATTATTTCGACATAGCTGATTCTCCATTCGCTGTGGTCATGAGTTTAAGTCAAGAGTGATTTAATATAATCTCGTGCCTTCGTCACGTGTTTTCTTTGACGGTTGATAAATAATTGCAAACGATAAGTTAAACCGAATGCGACACAAACCAAAGCATTGTTTATTATTTTTGGTTCTGCAGCTACATTTACCGTGCTTTATTCAATACATTCATAATGATTTCGTCTCTTAATCATTTTCCTTGTATTGAATAAAATAAATAAACTTTTCTCAGTCAAAGATGGCTCGTACGAATTTTCACTTTTCAAATTCTTGTTCAGCCCATTTGTGGGAAGCCTCAGTTGTTAGTTACAGTTAATTACTATACTAAAAAATAGACATCAGCAGACTGCACGCGAATGTAATACTATAGACCGGACAGTATAGCAACTTATTTTTATCCAAATGGGTAGAGCTAAGACTCGAAGTAACTCTGTCTAATATTCATAGTTGAATTTAAAATTAAAAACACTAATAATCCATTTTTAAAGATAAAAAAAATTTCAAGGGCAAAACAGTCAAGAGGTGACACTACATCGCACAAAAAAATGTAGTCTGATTTCTAATAGATGTGCTACTTGAATATAATTACTTACTTACCATCACGCCGTTTCCCCGTGGGGGTAGGCATACATCTTCGCATGCAAGCTCGCCGGTTGTTGAGGCTTCTAACGGGACCATCTTCCAGTATCTGGTTAATCTGGTCATGCCACGTCTTCCGCGGTTGCGCTCTCTTTCTGGCGCCATCAATACTTGCATTATATATCTTTCTTACCATTTTTCCCCATTCGTTCGCTCAACATGCCCAAATCATCTGAGCGATCCTTTTTTAATTTTATTAATTATGCTAAGATCAGCTTTACATTCGTTCCTAATATCTGCATTCTTTACTCTATCATAAATTGATTTGCCACACATACGTCTGACGGATCTCATCTCCACTGCATTCAATCTACTTCCGTTCCTCTTCTGCCAGATCCAGGCTTCGCTTCCATACATCAGTGTTAGTACCAGAATTTCATTATGTATCTCTAGTAGAAACTATTGCATTCCAAACACCGTCCACCCTATTCCCCGCAGTCACTCTCCTCTCGATATCTTTCTCAACATTCCCTCTTCTATCGAACATACTTCCCAAGTACACAAACTCATCTACTTATTCCAAACATTCATTACCTACTAGAATTTCACACGCTGTCTTACTTTCCTTTTTCTGGGATACCATCACTTGTGACTTGTTTACATTCATAATAATGTCACTTTCTTTGCATACATCATACATCCTACTTACTTAGACTCTGTAAGTCTTGTTCGCTATTTGCCATTAATACTGCATCATCCGCGTGCAGTAAACAGCATAAATCAAATTACCCATTTTCGCTCCTTCATTCTCCAGTTCTTTCACATAATTATCCATATACAAGTTGAATATAATAGTGCTATGTTTATTCACCTCTCATATAAACTATTGCAATATTAACTTTTCAAAGCAAGAAAACACTTTGTGGCTTGACATTATAAGAAATTTAAGAATAAATTAAATACTATGTTTTAAACCACTTTATTGCTATATATTTGTCAACTAGTTTCGGTTGGACTCAACCTTCTTCAGGGCAATTATAATTTCTGTACCTAGATTAGTCTATATTATAATTGTCCTGAAGCAGGTTGAGTCCAACCGAAACTAGTTGACAAATATATAGCAATAAAGTGGTTTAAAACATAGTATTTAATTTATTCCTAAATTTCTTATTGTAATATTAATAAACTCAAGAAATTAAAATAAATATCTCGACTAAAAGTGGCCATGTTACCATTACTCTCATTTTCCTCACACTATCAAAATAAATAAAGTGTTTAGAATTTTTTTGCTATTTACGAATTAGATCTGTCTGCTCGTAACTCACCCTATTGAATACATTATATGAAAGGTTTTTTGAACTACGTACACGTCAGCGTATTATGTTCTACACCTACCCACTCAACTCTTCCTCCCCGATACCAGCAAAGTGCACCCGCCGTGTTTCCAAAACATTTTCTCCTGATGACGCAACAGAATAGTCCAACGATAATACATAAGAGGTGCTTGCTTTCACGAATCAAATATATTTTAAAAATTTCTCAGGTTTTCACGGCCGTTCAGAATCTTCTGTGTATAGTTCTCTGGGATATTCTGCCGTGTATATGTGACCTCTCTGGCCGACGTTTCGGATCCCATTGTGTCGAAAGCAGGGTGTGTATGTCTTGATGTAGTGTGTTGCGCTTCCGTGTCGGAGACAGGTGTTAAGAATTTCTGTAGCGTTGTCACTGTTATCTACTGTCGGATGTCGGACTGTGCGGAATCGTCGATTTAATTGATTTTTCGCTTTCGACACGGTACTGCAATCCAGTACTTAACCTGACACAAACTTGGACACACCCTGACTTCGGTACGGTATTGTAAGCCAATACTTAACCTACACTTCAACACACTACATCAAGACATACACACCCTGCTTTCGACACAATGGGATCCGAAACGTCGGCCCGAGAGGTAATATATACACGGCAGAATATCCCAGAAAACCATACACAGAAGACAAATATATTTAAGCGTCCAAACTGAGATCCACTAAAATAAAATGGTACAATAATATCTATTTGAAATGTTTCGCTCCCTCGCGAAATTCGCCACCTGTTGGGAATCTCCGCTGGGAGGAGCGCCGCGCCGCCTGCACTCGCGTGCTGCGCGCCGCAGATTAGCGCGGGCCCACATGGTAAAAGTAGCGCGCGGCCGTTGCGGTAGACAGACGCCATTCTCTTACCCCGGGGCGAGTGCAAGTGCGACTCGCTCGCGTCTGTCCCGCTGGCTCCTGGCCGAGGATGCATTTGTACACTTTATCCCTCTCCCGTAGGCGGGTGAGCGTATGCTTTTACACTGTCGCGGCATTTGGAACTGTTATGAACGCATAATTTGAGATGGCTCAGACCGAACCGTCACTACCTCATCGACTAATTTTAGTTTCTTCTAACCCAAATCTTAATTATGACATTTTTTAATACTACATTGAAATTCCGGCTGTTCAAAAACCGAATTTATCAATATCCCACGAGATGTAATAAACTAGCTGTTCACACCCGGCGTTGCACGCATTAAGGGTTAAGTTTAAAATAAATTTATATCAGGGGAGGGGGAGGGTTAAAAGAATATGGGAGAAATGTCGCATATGTTACCCGAGGAGTCCTTAAGAATGAGTTTCCAAATTTTAAGTCCGATCGGTTAAATGGTACAGATTTGCATCGAAATATATCAGCGGGGGGGAAGGGTTGAAAGACTAGGGAGGAAATGTCGAATATATTACCCGCAGAGTACTAAGAATAAGTTTTCAAATTTTGAGTCCGATCGGTCAAACTATACAGATTCGCATCGAAAATATGTCAGAGGGAGGGAAGGGATAAGAGAATATATAGGATAAGGGGGAAATGAAAAAAAATGGAAATGTGGAAAAGAATCTTAATTCGTTGATATCTACCAGATCCCCATCCCATTACAAGAAAAACACCGCCTCAACATTGTGGAAACTCTACCATGTTTTTTAGTTTTAGAGATATATTTTTCATTTAGGGATTCATTTGATTTCCTCCACACTTTTAAAGATTTTTAATCCAAAAAAGTTCGATTTTAATCTCATCACTCCAGACTCCATATTTCAAAAACCATATTTTTTTCACAAAATTTAATAATTTCAATCAATATTTTTCTTGACTTTAAAAGCAATCCAGATGCTCGTAGTTGCGCCATATAGTTGTTTCGGAAAAATTGACGGTATCTCGATAATTTCTGTATAAAGTTTGGACTCAAGGATATTTTTAGTAAAATTTAGTACCTTGACTAAAATCTCTCGAGTCGCTGATGTTTTAAAAATTTTCATTCCTTTGCGTGAATGTCGTCTACACATTTTCCACTAAAGGACACTTCCCGTGCCTCATTTTTTTGACGGAAAATATAAAGTGTCGATATTATTTGAACAGGGGAGTATATATCTTACTTATTTTACGAATACTTAATGCACCAAAATTCTCACATTTACAGAAATTCCACGGCAACCCGCAATTTTCTCAAATACTACTTAACACATTATGATTATTTTAACAAAACATGTTTTCACTGCAAAGGTAAACTAATAGTACACATATGTATATTTGAAGCATCAAAATTCCTGACCTGTAATTTCGAGGAAAATATTTCTCTCAATTTGCCGCTTGGCTGAGGTACAATTCTGAGAATTTTGTGTAGGGCAGTCCAAGTGCAGTTATTACAAGTGTATATTTAAATATAATTATAACATTGGTATTTATGTAGTATATGTGATGTGTTATATTAGTACCTAATAAAATCAATTAAATTATTTACTTGACTCGAAAAACGACAATCATTCCATTTAAGGTGTTAAGTTTGTAGGTCAGGACTTCTTCAAATGTACACTGTAAATAAATAAAAATGGTTAGTTGATCAGTGAAGTCAATTACTTTAGTTGTTTGAAAATAATTGTGGCAATCAATTATTAAAAACCAAAAGCTCTATTTTAAAACAAGACTGCGGTGACTAATGATGTAATAATTAATGATCAAACAATCCGTTTTCGCTGACGTCTCTGTCGGAAATTTTTAAATATGAGTTAAATTTATATAACTTTTAATTTAAAACACCAAGAAAATTTTACTCATAATTGACTCTAAATCAGAAATAAATAAATACAATAATTTATATAAAATAACTTTGTAAACACCACTTTTTTATTGAAAAAAAAATCAACATGTTTCGAAATTGATTTTTCGATTTTTAAATTTTATTTTTGTTATCCTGACGAAGAAGCCATTGGCTTCAAAACAAGTTGAATTTTTTTTCAATACAAAAGTGGTGTTTACAAAGTTATTTTATATAAATTATAATTATGTCACCACAAAATAATTTTGCTATATTTGAAGAAGAAGTAAATAAATACACTTAGCTTAGAATAATATAAGATTTGTACATATTTTCCTTTTATTGTTGTAATGTTGTCATTTGTCATGAATCAGCGCATTCTAAAAAGCTTTATTTTATTGTAGTCGTATTACGTCACGGATTGATCGACGGGAGAATGTGAGATGGAAAAATAAATACTAGTTTTATCGGGAGTACTTCTTTAACAGTGGTGTTTTTTTCACGTATTACATGCACATACTACATGTATTACATGTACAGTTTTCATATCGCAGATGTAACTTTTAATGGTCTTATACCTGTGTAATAATTTCATAGCGTGCATAATTTACGATAGTGTCTAAGCTATCTTGATGTAAAAATATGGTGCAATTTTATTCATCTGATTTGTATCCGATTACTGAATACGGATAAGATATTCGCTCCCACCACCTTGGACCCATCATTATGAGGTGGAATGAATTGCATTTGTGCACATCTTTCGAAAGGATGATTATTAGTCTCCCGTACAGCCTCTGATTTTGTGTACAGATTATTCCAACCTTTACATAATGACGTTCTTCATATTATGCCCTGCGCATGATTCATGCCTTTCTTATAATGTGTTCGTTGAGATATTCCGGAGGTTCCATGTTCTATTCCTGCTGATGTCACAATACGTCTATGTATTTTCTCAAGCCTGGGGGTACTTGTCAAGTGTTTCATTACAGTATTTTGGCCTCACGGCTTATTATAGCGTTACAAATTAAAACAAAAGTATAAATTTTTATTTTGAAAATAAGACAAGATAAAAAAACAGAAGGAAATTAAATTATTCATTGTATTATACATATACATATATTTATATACAATTTAAACAAAATAAAACGCCTATCGAAGATAGGCGAATGAGAGTGGTAGTCGTTCCTGATCCGGCTTTGGCTTGGCAATAATTTATTTAACAATAAAAAAAGTACGTGAGTACGGCAAACGAATGAATGTAATACTTAATAATAAAGCGTATACAATATGAACGAAGTAATAATTCTTAGAAACCAAATGGTTTATGAATACAATAATTTAATTTGATATTTGATCCTTCTCACTCTACCTCATCAATTTATCAGAACGATACATCATCAACTAAGAATTGCATCCAAATTGTATTATTTATTACATATTATTATATTATAATATTTCTCTCAATTTGCAACTAGCAAAAGCAAAATTTTGAAAAAAATTATCACTTTCGACACCAAATATAATCATGAACAATGAACCAATAGAAAGAGTCAAGCAATACAAATACTTGGCTGTACGGGTGAACGAGAAATGGGATCCGTCTCAAGAAATAAGAGCTCGAATAGAGATGGCAAAAAATGATCAGAATGAGATCATCATTTACTGACCTTGACTTAAGTCTGCAACTTGGAATGCGGATGGTTCGATGTTATATTTTCGCCATTCTCTTAAATGGGGTGGAGGCATGTACACTTAATCAAGAACTAATCACCTAGGTCGAGGATTTTGAGATGTGGCTCTATGGACACATACTGATCCTGGGTGGATAGAGTTACAAATGTTGAAGTCCTTCGGAGCATGGAAAAAGGCCGAGAAGTGCTGCGGACCATCAATAAGGATGCTCGAGTATTCGGCTTGGCAAAAGATTAAACTAACATCAACAATGCCGCAGATGAGGCCCTAGGAAGAAAAAGAGTAAATGTATAATGAGAATGTAAAAAACCTAGCAAGGAAAAAGAGGGATAGTTATCTGATGTATAGAATCAACCCCACATCAGAAGAATACAGAAAGTATAAATCCGTGCGAAACAGGGTCAATGCTGTAATAGATAAAATAAAGAAGGAATACTGGCTAAAGTTTACCAGAGACATGGAGAGAGATCTTTACAGAGCACAGCGAAGGGTATCGAACATGCTTACAAAACAAATAAGCCTATAAATGAATACATACAAACAAATAAAATATCTATAACTGAGTGGGAAAACTATGAGAACTTGTTTGGGAGTGCTAACCAAGCGAGAACTGTTACGCTGGACGATGGCCATGACGATGGATCAAACTAGATCCTGAGCAATAATGAAGTGATTTCAGCCATAAACAAGCTAAAAAATAGAAAATCTCCCGGAATAGATGAAATCCCAAATGAACTCATAAAATATGGAGACACAAAGGTAGTGAAAGAATTAAATAAACTATTCAACAAAATCTTAGAGCAATCTGAAATACCAAACGAATGGAGAATGAGTATCACCATCCCTATTTTTAAGAAAGGCTCCAAAACAAACCCGGAAAATTATAGATGAATATCCCTTTTATGCGCATCACAAAAACTCTTCACAAGCATTGTAAAAACAAAACTGGAGAACATAATTCAAAAGTGTGATGAACAGCAAGGTTTCAGAAAAAACCGGTCTACCAAGGACGCAATATTCGTGGTAAGACAAATAAGGGAAAAATCTATTGAATTTAATAAACCGGCGTATATGTGTTTTGTTGACCTCACTAAAGCCTTTGACAGAGTGCTTCTAGAAGATGTTATAGATATTCTAACGGAAAAAGATGTACCACTACCCATCATCAAAGCTATTTATAACTTGAATACTAACAAAAAAATGCGCATAAAGGTAAACAGTGATCTATCGAAAGAAATCCCAGCCGCAGTAGACATCAGACAGGGAGATAGCTTGAGCCTCTTCTTATTCAATATCATCATGGATAAGCTAATAGAAGATGTCAAATCATTGAATCTAGGCTACAACATGGGAGACAAAAAGATAGATATAATATTTTATGCTGATGATGCGGTATCAATAGCCATCTCCGAAGACGATCTTCAAAAACTTCTGCACAAATTCCATATATCCTCACAAAGATTCAACATGAAAATCTCCGTAGATAAGACTAAGAGCATGGTGACATCGAAACAACCAGTACGATGCGAGCTTGCAATTGACGATAAAATAATAGAGTAAGTAATGAGCTTCACTGCATACGCTATGAGAAGAAGGGATAGGATATCGCTTCGTTGATGGAAAAGTGACACGATTCAAAATACGCTTATTTTACAGGAGAAAATTAACATAAAATCTGTCAGGTGTGTTTTTATATAATAAATAATTTCTCGTTTCCAATTTCTAATAACTAATTTCAATAGCCTTTCCTTTTCGTGTGTGCATATTATTTTCATGACCTGCCCACCTGGCGATTCAATCGAGAACCGACGTTTATCCGCAAAAGGTGAGCGTTAAACATTAAATACGATACTCTTTGGACCGGTTGTTTGATCATTAGTTAGAGAAATCAGTAGTTAAGCAAAAAGCATAGATTTTTACGAAAACGGGTGTTGGTGGAAAACGCAAAAATCTATGCTTTTTTCTTAACTATTGTTCTCTTTTTTCTCCTGATCAAACAACCTGCGCTTACAGTTAATTTTTAAAGATTGCCTTCAGACTTTTTTTTCCATAAAGGACTACACATTTAGTAATTTTTCATAATTAACTCAATAACGTCTTTGACATGACTTTTCTCAACTAATTCATTCATTCATGTGTATTCAATTAAACACTAACAGATGACCTTGGCTATCCGTCATTTTATATTTGTGAATCTCATTAGTATTTTCCGCATGTTCTAGGATATTTTAGACACCTCAATGTTTTGTCAACCGATAGATGCGGAGGAAATCCGTTCGCACGATTGTCCATCAGATGAATCTTCGAGGATATCCTGGCAATTTTAATTAGACGTGATCGCAATTTGGAATTCGCCACGAGGCGAACCACGAAGCTAAAATACCGGCTTCCGAATAGTACTCCGTATGTGGGGTTTTGTATTTTCTTTGATTTTACCGATGATCGATAGCGGCAGATGGGCGTATATCTGTTTGCACATTACATGCTGGCTCTATCGGGACACGCGATACCCGGCCTGCTCTTGTGCTCAGCAATCACGCGGGCACTCGCCACTGATAACATTTATCGCATATCAATCTAGAAATTGGAAACCAATATTGTTAACGAGACTTTCTGCGCATGCTACAAATGCAATATTATGACGGAATTTTGTCATCATTACCCAACCAAAATCTGCGCCTTGCGTCCTGTAGTGATAGTCAAACCATAATCTTAACCGATTACCCATGGTACAGTTATTTGAGATTTGTATCGATGATTGGTAATAGAGATATAACTGTAATACCGATGGTTGTCCGTTGAATTGCGAGAAATCAGTTACCAATCATCAGTATAATCAGATACAAATCTCAAATAGTGGTTAGTGTGTCACCGGTTAAAATACCATCACTAGTTTTAAGGAGTTTATATTTTTTTATTATCCAAATCAGGACGATCGTTTCGGCAGATTATGCCATTACACAATCTACCGAAACGATCGTCCTGGTTTGGATAATAATAAAATATCTAACTCCTTAAATCGTGTGTTGAATTTTTAATTATTAAATATTAAAAATTGAGTTTACAATAATTAAAGTCAGTTTACAAAAAATTAAAATACCATCACTAGTGTCCTGCTATACCACTATTCAACTAATATTATAAACTGTACCGCGGAGTTGTATTTAGGTACCATTAACCTGCTAAATGATTTAAAATAGCTTTAGTATGAAATTAACAATATAAGCAATCTAATAAGATTCTCCCCAAATTTAAAGTGAATGTAATGCCTATACTTTTCACTTCCAAGTTTTAGTGTATTCAAATATTTATTTATTTTTATTTGTTTATAAGATTTTTTTGATTTAATTAATTTATTAAATGATTTAAAGTGTGCATTTTTAAGTCTATACATACAAAAATATGTTGTGCAAAATGCTTGTAAATAATATAATGTATGTACAAATAAAATAATAAATATAGGAATATTGTATGTGAGATTATTGTGGCTTCGCTGCCGCTGTCCAGAAACATCGGTACTAAAAACCCTACGTGGAAGGGCATCGGTATTAACATGGTCGAGTCCATTGAATGAACAGGTTGGTTTAACTCGCATCAACAGGGCAGACTCATTTTTATGTAATGAATTTGGCGTCGCTAGATCTGATTATATCGTAGATATACACTATGATAGATAGGTGCATAGATAACTACACGGTACTCTATTCAAACATGTTTGTGTTGCCCTTGCGGAAATTCTCACGAACCGTGGACACGCAACTCGATTTCATTATTAATAGAATACTGCAGGTATTTAATGTATATTTATATCGTTTATTTTATATATATATATATATATATATGCGTGTTACCAATTTCACTATTAATTAATTGGTTTACAAATTTTACATACAAATTATACAGAATCACAATTTGATAAATTAGAAATTTTGGAAATAAGAAATAGTGTAAATAGTAAATTGAATATTATAAACAATCAGGTCCTTTTTGCAAATAGTTATCTTTTAAATTTATTTTCATGTTAATTAGGTACTTTATATTATCATTTTCCATACATAACTTTTTAATATTTTGATCTATACTTCGATTTTTAAATATTATTTTTTGTTTTCCTGACGAAGAAGCCATTGGCTTGGAAACATGTTGATTTTTTTTCCCAATAAATAAGTGGTTTAAACAAAGTTAATTTATATCAATTATAATTATGTTACCACAAAATAAATTTGCTACATTTGAAGAAGAAGTTAAAAAGATAATTTATCTTATAAATTTTGTTAAATAAAAATAAATTATACACACGCTTCTTTCTACCATTTTTAATATTATTGAGATTCATAAGTAAAATATTTTATAAGACTAATAAATAGCAACACGTACATTTTTAACAGCGGTGGGGAAACGGAATAGGGAACAATACGAAATTTCATTACATTTGATATGGGGGAAGGAAGTTTATAGGGGCGCTTTCGGTTGTGGGAACGTAATTCCCGAGTATATCGATCAGTTGTGGCGGTGCGTGGCTCCTCGCGGGCTGCTCCCCGGCCCTTCCGGGAAACAAAGCCACCCCAATGAAATCCCAATGTTTCAATGCACATTTTTGTATGTAAATATTTTCAAATCAAATGTTTGCTGGTAAAATTACAAATAAATACTACTGTTCAATTATTTAATTACGTACACAATTTTCATTCAAATTGAGTTTTCATCAGTATGCATTGTATAATTAATATACATATTTAATAAAATTAGTATATAGTACGGTCATCGGTCATACTAGAAAGATGTACCTATGATATTCCATTTTTTGCATAAATAAATCGACAGTAAATCTGTAATATTAATTAACACTCGAATCTCGTGTACAATTTTACTTTACGTATTAGACAGATTTTTGGAAGGCTTTTAATAAAGTTTACTTATCGTGATCTTGGAAAGTCTGAAATTTTGGTCAAGATGGACTCTTAGGATTATGGAAGGTACTCTCTGGTTACAGGGTGAATAGTAAACTTATACACGCAATTGCATCCCTTTATAAAGGAAGTACTGCATATGCAAGAACCAATGGATCATTCACACCGTGGTTTGATATTACAAAAGTTGTCAAACAGGGTTGCGCAATGTCTCCATGGCTGTTCAACTTGTATATGGAAAATTGTGTGAGTGAACTGGAATGTATGAATGTAGGAGCGAAAATGAGAGATTTGATTGTATGCTGTTTACTATACGCGGATGATGCAGTATTAATGGCAAATAGCGAACAGGACTTACAGAGTCTAGTAAGCAGTATGTATGATGTATGCAAGGAAAGTGACCTTATTATGAACGGAAACAAGTCAAAAGTGATGGTATTCGAGAAAGAGGAAAGTAAGGCAACGTGTAAAATTCTAGTAGATAATGAATGTTTGGAACAGGTAGATGAGTTTGTGTACTTGGGAAGTATGCTCGATAAAATAGGAAATGTTGAGAAAGATATCGAGATGAGAGTGACTGCGGGGAATATATAATATAATATCGATATTTTCAAAAACTCCTACGTCAAAGACTTATGGGCCTACCACACGCACAAGTATCATCACACTTTTACATGCGCATGCCGGTTTGTAAACGGGGCACCGTGTACAAAACATAACTACACGCACATTTGTCCACGGAACACCGTGCATGTACTTGGTGTTTTGTACACGGTGCAACCGGCAAGCACATGCAAACGTGTGGTAATACTTGTGCGTATGGTAGGCCCATAAATTATAACCAAATTAATTAATCAATATTATTTTAGTGTCAATTTTGATAATCTTTTTGGTTTTTTTTTACTCTGATGGATACAGATAAAATGGGAGTGGTCACCGCGAAGGACCTTTTTTTCGGCAGTCGACATAACCCAAAAATTTTCCGCCAATGTTGAATATTTTTTAATTAAAAAAATTAACATATATTTTATGTAGAAATAATACCAATAACATAATTCATATTATGTAGGTAGGTATTCCCCCTTAATCTAAGTGTCAGATGATATCTTGTCGTTTCAATGGCACGGTATGTATTAGTACATTTTAGTTGAGGGAGAGAAACACACTTGGTCGGTTGGAATCATACACGTGGAATAGAAACCAGTTGGTAGTATTTAACTGGTTTAAATCAGCACCGACAACAGTTACTTTAGGAATACCCCGAGACCCGGGCCCACTGCTTTTCCTTGCAGATACATCTGTGCGTGCCTCTTGTTTCCAAATGATTTCCTTTACGTTACCTGTTCCTTGTCCATATTGATTTTAAATGTAAATAAATTTTCAACTCATTCGCTTTGTTTCTGTTGTGCTACTATCGCAGAAAGGATAGAAATGGTTTCGGATTTATTCGCCTCTGTATAAATGCCAACACGTTATTGGCAGCAGAGATGCGGCGCTGTTTCGGGTAATTGTGTGCTCGGGAGTAATGAAACAGTTCCCGGCTCCCTCGTCCTTCACGGCGGAGGCTTCCTGCCGGCGGTCTTTTGTCAAAATGCTTTTGACATAATGAAGGCCCGCGGGATGGCTCATTGTCCCCGTGCGAGGTTATGGGCCCTTCATAGGCTGTGTGTTCCTGAGGTTCTCTTTTACTAGTGACGTAGCGTCGCCAGGCGTGGGAAAGAATCCACACTGTACAGGGTTATTTGGAAAACATTAATAACCTCGCAGGACTATATTCCTGCCTTGATTATGAGTCGAAAACGTTCAAGCAGCCATGACCTAATATCGATAGTTATGGAGTTGTGCAATATCAAATTTTGCATTTTTTCAATATTATAATTGAATTATAAAACGTTTTACTATCGAACATTACAGTAACTCGATTAAGAAAAATTCATTCGTTTCAATACAAATTAAATTAAATAATAAAAACCCTGCAGAAATTTCAATTGAAATCTTTTCCAATTGGAATTCGAAGGCTTTTATTATTTTATTTGACTTGTATTAAAGGGAATGAATTTTTCATATTCGATATAAAATTTTGTAAATGTTTTGTAATTTTGTTCAACTTTTTGTAAAAAATAAGTCAAAATAATTGTAAAAAATGCAAAATTTGATGTTACGTATCTCCATAACTGTTAATATTGTATATAGGTCATGGTTGCTTGAACTCATAATCAAGGCAGGAATACAGTCTTGCGAGGTTATTAATGTTTTCCAAATATCTCTGTATATGTATGTCTTAATTCTTAATCATTACATTTTTAAAATGAAAAATATATTAATTTACAATGTACAATTTGTTACTTATTAAAGAATTTACGCTACCGGTTTCGACACGTCCGTGTCATTAACGAGCGTTATTTAAATATGTTTATGTTTAAATAACGCTCGTTAATGGCACGGCGCGTCGAAACCGGTAGCGTAAATTCTTTAATAAGTAACAAATTGTACATTGTAAATTTAAACTCTTCAATAATATCTAAAAGAAATTATTACATTGTAAGTGCCCTAGAAATATAAAAAATTGAAAAATATATACACCTACCTGCAAAATATTTTTATCTGTATCTTTTAACACAATTATTAAATATTAGCGCATTCATATTATAAGATTGTCCACAGAGGGATACTTCTTCATTTCTAGTCAAAAAATATAGAAATCTCATTTACCAGCGGCGACATCCATATGTACTATTCCACGGGAATAACAAATTCTCAACCATAGATGGTGATAGCGTAGTTTTATCAAATATGTAAAATGACTTACATAAATAACATTCATATACAACTTTAAAACATTTGATAGATTTGTGGTTGTTCTTGGGTGGAATCGTGAACGTTCATTGTGTAAAGTGATTACTTAAGCCTACCAAGACTGGTTGTAAACTCTGACACCCCATAAAGACTTCCATACATACTTTCCCATATAAATAAATCTATATATAAAAGGATAATGTTAAATTTTAAGATTAATTGTCAAGATAATGTTAAAAATTATTTATTTTTGTATTTTCTGTATCAGTATCTGAATTTTTATTTGTACAAACAACCTTTCACAAGAATATCCCCTGTTACTAAAAGGAAACAGGAAGTCTTATGCAAACCAGGCCTCAACCACAACTTGCCTGGAATGGATTTTATGGTGTTCTTCACGCCGGAAGGTGATTTGTACGTTTGTCAACTCGTCCTGTTAATTGTAGAGCTTTGTTGGCCAGAAATATGTAAAATATTCAAATTACCAATGTTGATTATTGATTTATTTGCGTACGCAGAAACGTCACATCAGCTTTTATTATTTATCAAAAATTTTGTTATAAGAAATAAAGATGCATTCATTTTTTTAATACAGATGCGGTCATGATAATAATTTATTCAGTTTATTTTATTCGTCACAATCGATACTAACATGAATATTTGTCTCTTTCTTAATATATGTATACTTTGTAAATGTCATATAAAAATCTTTCCGTTTGAATAACTCATAATTTACCCTATCTATCCATCACATTTAGTAGTTTATATTATAAGTACTAGGGTTCTTCAAAAAATTAATGTTTTTAATTTTTATCGGGGCACACTTTTATATGCTTTCAATAGCCAAAAATTATACACTTTTTTTTTTCATTTAAATTAATTTTAGGGGTCGCTACCACTGATAAAAGTTTCGAAAATATGCGCCGTTTAGGAAATGAGTACAAAGCTTCAGACCAAAGATGTCACCGCATGCAACAAGCCGTGGATAGGTTAAACACTCCCGACCCCCGTAGTCTTTAAAAAGTAAGAAGCGTGTTTAAACGTGTTAGTATCGCAACTAGAGTTTTCAAGAAATAATGAACCCTTTGTTCTTAGATTGAATACACGAGCATGCCATATAATAATGGCGTTTACAAGTGAAGTGAGTTAAAAAAACTCGGAAAATCATATCATTGGTATCCGTCTAAAGTTTGTTGCTTTTGTATACTTCGATGATAAAGTTTCCTTGGAAACTAAAAAGGTATGGTTACTGCTCTCGAAAATCAAGGATTGGAAGGGTCTCCAAATCGAGCAAATGCTTTGATTAAGGTTAATTTAATTTTTTCAGCACAAACACATTGACGAAAGATGTTAGGTTATGGAAGGATGATAATGAATACAATAAAGCTAAGACTTTTGTACATACTAAGAAAGTTGTAAATTATATAGTAAAGAGAGGAGCAGTGCTCATGGAAGAGTCCTCTTCATTCCACGGATTAAGAGCAGAAACAATATATTATACTCTTGGCGGTTAAAGATTTTATTGACGAAAATTTCCTGACTCAAAACAGTTCACGGTGACGTCATTTTTAATAATTATTATTCCTATTGATTATACTTAATTTTTTAATGTTTCACCTAATTATTTCATTGATTTTAATCGAAAGTTTTACTAATTTTTTGTAAAAATTTGCTCAAAATGTTATTTTACAGTTTAAATACCAACTTATGTTTTTTAGTTAAGCCCGACTTCACAGCTGGTAAGCAATCCCTAAAAGTGCCTTAGAAACTCTGAAAAAAACTGTGTAAGCTTTTAGACGTATATGAAAGGGCGTCCCGTGGAAAAATAAATAATTCAAAAATTTTGAAGCACCCTAATAAGTACGTTTCAATCAATTAAAAATTATCACCTTGAAAAGTGACAGATTAAGTGGAGTCATCAGAACTGTGGTAGTCGGTATTGGAGTTACGTCTTGTGTATATACACAGTTATTTCCACGCATTCATAAACGAACTGGTTGATCATACCTCATACCTAACGTACCCGATATTCATTTAGTTACCAAATAAACAATATACGTGTTTGTACATGTCTGTGGACTCCAGTCCAGTCTCGGATAATAAATATCAGTAAAATTTCGTGGTTTTGGCTTTTCTCATATTCCTTGCTTTGAAAACTTGAATCTCGCCCGGTACGATCAGATAATAAAGCGCTTATTAAGGACTACTGCCGCCCTAAAGTTGCTTGTCCAGTGGGGGTGGACGGGCTACCCGCGCGGGCACGTGGCCGACAGTCGATCGATCCACAGTGATTATTTCCGTCCCGGCCAAATCCGCTCCGATATTCCATGACTCGGGTCAGTGTTTAAATGAAACTTCCGCGTGTTAAAAAATTCAGATTGGGATAGAATTTTTACATTTTCATTTTGGTCGTAATGGGTGCAGGTAGCTCACTGAATATGCATGTACATAAATTGTGCAAGTAAGTTTATAAGCTCTCACTCTCTTTGGTATATCCCGGTAATCTTTCGGTTTACGATGCACACTGTGATGTAATCCAAATCCAGCGGAACTTAATACAATGTATACTAATTTATTTTTTATCTCCGGATGTATTATAGATAGATTTTTATGAAACTTTTCCTGAATGTTCATAAATATATTCTTTATATGTACACATAACTAAAATCTATTCAAATTCATAGAAAGATGCAAGAAAAAAAACAAAAGTCGGTTCATTCGACTTATATTTGCACAAATTGAGCTTGTTTTATATACAACATGTCACGTAATTAACGCAAACCCTGAAAGTACTTTGTTAAGAATCGGCTACTAGTCTAAAATGTTCAAGCAACCATGACCCAATATCAATAGTTATGATATGCAATATCAATGTTTGCATTTTTTTTCAATATTTCTGACTTATTTTTTGAAAAAAGTTGAACTATCATTACAGTAACTTATATCGATTATGAAAAATTCATTTTCTTCAATACAACTTCAATAAAATGATAAAATCTTTCTAAAAAATAACCTTTTACAATTTTTGTAATTAATCGAATCTTGCGAAGGGTGTAACTCTGTTTTCGCTTTCTTAACAAGATGGTAAGCTGGATAAATATTTAAATTTTTACCCCTCGACTGTTGTCTCAGTGTGTTATACTGGTGGGTACTCAATTTGGCATTGACCATTAGTGTAAAGGCGGCTTCTAGAGCGAGTTTGGCTCTGGTATTCCAAAAATTCGTCTCGATTCAGCTCGTAGAGTAGTAGTAAGGAGACTCAGCAACTGCCTCTTTCATTAGATTGGCTGCATCCCTTTTCCCGGATGATCTCAGACTAACTTCAGTAACTTCAATGATGTTTCTCTTTTGGATTTTCGAAATACATTTTCGAGTGACTTCCAAGGCCTACCTGATCTTGTACAATCTCGTAAACCTGCTGAACTTGAGGATGGAAGCAGGTCGAGAATCTTAGAAGGCAATGATACTATATCTTCAAACCACCCATCATTATCAGCCAAAATTTTCGATAATTTTCTACAGCTTTTCTCCAACTTCGCATCTATTTTTGCGCTAAGACTGCTAACGTACATTTTTAGTTCTCAAGGCGTGCTTTTCGAATCAACCTGTTTGTGTTTTTGTATTATAAAATTCTAAATGCACCTGTTTTGATCCTTTTTTGCCACTTAAAAGCCATACTTAAAATATTTATCTTTTCATTATTGTAGGTACTCCTAAAGAAAATTAAAAAATATTGTCTGAGTGTCGAAAACACGTGCCGCCAAATTTAATGAAATCTTACAGAATATGAACCAAAGCAGTAAATAAAATTATTTTCTCGTTGGGTACCCATGGATATTTTTTGTAAAATCAAAGCAAAGTCACACTTCAAAAATATTACAATTTCGACATGTACAATAAATGGCTTTGTACCTGGCAATAAAATATATATATATTGTAATACAGTTTACTTTGTAAAGTAGCCATAGACGTGAAAATAAAATATATATGTGTATTAGTAACTGTACTTTTAAATAATTCTTTTTATTCTTTATTCTTTATTTTTTTCTTTATTCTTTATTCTTGATCACAATGACTCAAATTAACGAACAAAGTTGCAGTCAGAATGACGGACTACGCAAGTGTCACTTTGCCAGGTTGCCATATGAAAACCGGTGCTGTTATTTAGCAAATAATTATCAAAACATATAGTCTAGGTAATTAGCTACTGTGTATATTTTACTAATTTTTATTTGCTTGCTTTTTAATTTTTGAATAAAGTTCCGCTAGATTGCGAATATATTACAGTGTGCGATGCCGAGATTTTTCAAATCTCGCGTCTTCAGTAATTTTGAACTTATCTGTAGGAATTTGTTTTTGATAGATTTTTAACCCTGTTCACTAACTTGCGTTGTATGATAAATACTACGCAAATATTCTAGTTCTTCTCGATGTTTGTAATATACGTATAGGCTTCATGTTTTTTTGTAAATTTATTTTAGATCACGTCGAAATATTTATTTTATTCTAGCAATGTTCGAGTTGTTCTTCCGTCTGATTATTATTTATAGATAACGTATCTGAGAATAAGTATACTTTGTAGATAAGACCATTATTTTCTACGCAATGTATACTGTACTGATAATATGTCTTCTACCTGTTACAATATACTGTCAATGTGAATCATAGATATCATAGATGAATCATAAATACATATCACGTTTAATTTTGTTTTAGCCCTGCAATGAAATGACTAATTTGCATCAGCATAAATTACAAATCCTTTGTGTATATAAAACCCCAATATCTTTCTGCATGTCACACGTAGAAAAAATTATAATTTGCATTGGGATAAAGTGACAACTTCATTTGAAAATTTTTCTTTTTATTCTGAAGGTATATTGTTCAAAACAGTAAACAAACACAATCTGTTCAGTAAATTGAAAACTATGTAACCGTAATGCTGTTGTACTATACTGTCGGTAGATAATAATTAAAATTAACTTTAATATTTCTGTTATGAATATTATGTAGGTAGCGATCTTTTTCAAAGATAAAATATCAAACTATTCAAATCGTATATATTTTTAATATATTTTTCTTAACATATCAAATCGTTGAGTATTGTTATAGAGTGTTTGTGGGTTTAGTATGTTTACTTATTATGGAAGACAAAACTGTTCAGAAAAACCGTCGCTTAATCGACTTCTTAGGGTGGATTTTAAACACTAGTAATATATGTAACGATAATACAGCCTACTATAATAGACTCTCAACACCATACATTTATTTATTTATTTTATATCAATTTCATCAGTGTTGTTGAGAATATTCACGTAAAAAATAAATAAATGTATGTATGTACATAGATTATTTGAAGATGGTTTGGATAACCTGGTTTCAGTACAAACAAAAGACAAATTTGATCGCACAGAAATGTCGATCTAGTTGAGGCCGACTGACAGGGGCAGCTCGCGTGTTCTCGCGCACTTCTCTGCGTTCCGCACGACGGTCGTATGGGAAGTTAAGTGAGCACTTTCGCAATAGAAAAACGGAAATTACGCCTCAGGAGAGTGAGCATCAGGGCTGTGGATTCATAGTGTTTCAAGCGGAATCGTCTGAAATCACCAGACTCTGGCTCCTTTTTTATCTGAGAACTGGTTATGGAGAGTTTTTGGCTGGTTGGTTGGTGTACCGCATTAGCAGATGCGGTAGTGTGTGAGGAGAGATTCCCACCCGACCGAATCTTTCAGTGTTCAATGTGTGCTGTCGCGTATTGATATTGATATTCAATTCAATTCAATTCAATTTATTTCACGATAATATGTACATGACAAACAAAATGTTTAAGGCATACATATTAGGAAGTATATATCAAAAATGAAAATATTTAATAAATTAAAAATAACATAAAATCTGGTCAAAGGTGTAGGAGAATCCCGCTTCGGAAAACCCCCTCAGACACATGGAATATATCAATACCCAAAGCAATTTTGTTCAGCATAGCTGTGGCTCTTCCAACAGGCATAACCATCGGCAGGTTGGTCCTGTATATTGGAATGTGAAACAATCTATGCTGACAATGTCTAGTGTAATTATCAGGAACATACAAACCAATGCTCTGCATAATTTCAGGATTATCGATCATACCGCGCAACAATCGATAAAAATGTGTAATCAAATACACATTCCTTCTAGTCTCTAAACTATTGTAGCCAAGCATACCCTGGAGAAACTCGGTTGGGTAAAGCCAAGGATAATGCCCGTACTCTCTCATGTAGAGATATCTCAGAAACTTCTTTTGGACTTTCTCCACCATATATACATACAGCAAAGATGGTTAATAGAGGACAGGATAATACATGGTGGTTGAATAATACTCACTGTTAGATGCTACAATTTACAATACATATAAATATTACTCGCATGCTGTACAACAATCGCCGACGGAATGGCGCGAAACGCGGGCGCGCTGTCGGTGCACTATGGAAAATCAAGGCCTGTTTCGGACCAAAAGTCTTTTTCTTCGTTCTCAAAAACCTTTATATGTGTGCAAAATTTTATGAATATACCTTTAGAAATAAAAGAGTTATTGACTTTTGATCCAAAACAGACCTCGGTTTTCCATAGTACCTACTATAGAAAATCGAGTTCTATTTCGGATCAAAAATCAATAACTCTTTTATTTCTCAAAATATATTAATCAAATTTTACACAAATAATGTCTATAAGGTCTATAAGGCTTCAAATAAAATAATTTTGAATAACACATTTATATTTTGACTAGCTGTTCGTACCCGGCGTTGCACCGGTGAAGGATTAAGTTAAACATAAATTTGTGGTAGGAAAAAAAGGTTTGACTCGAACGGCATAGATTCGCATCGAAAATATATCAGGGGCAGGAGAAAAGGTAAAAGGGGAGGGAGGAAATATAGCCCATGTTACCTGCCGAGTCCTAAAGAATACGTTTCCAAATTTTGAGTCCGATCAGTCAAACGGTACAGATTTGCATCGAAAATATGTCAGGGGGAGGGGAAGGGGTATGAGAATAGGGGGAAATGTTGCCTCTGTTACCCGCCGGGTCCCAAAGTATAAGTATGCAAAATTTGAATCGAATCGGATAAACGGTATGGATTTGTATAGAGAACAGACAAACAGACAGACATTGAGTTTTATAGGTATAGATATAATAAAGTAAATGTTCAAATTTTTTTGTTTGTAACATTGTGGAAATTCATTTTTAATATTTAAAAAAATGAGGGTAAACAACACTGTTTTATTCCACTACAATTATTTTGAATTGTTAGAACGATTTCTCCCATTGTCAATGGGAGAAATCCCGAAATCCCGACTGAATAACTTCGAAATTAGCAAACATTTGCAATTAATTTTTATAAATATTTCTTATGAATATATTGACTATAAATTAACATTAAATGTAAAGCGTGGGGAGACGTGGGTAACTGATAAATGTCTCGACGAACTAAAAAAAGAAAACTTTTTCCTGATTTTACTGTCTAGTCATTTAAACGTCAATTTTAACATAAAATCAAAAACATTTTGGTTCTAAAATTCTTAAAAAATTAGCTTTTCAGAAATGTATAATGTCAAAGACTAAATTATAGTGTCAGTTTTGACAATCTTTTTGTTTTTTTTTTTTATTCTGATGATTACAGATGAAATGGGAGTGGTCACCGGGGAGGACCTTTTTTTCGGAAGTCGACAGAACCCAAGAATTTTCCGCCAACGTAGAATATTTTTTTATAAAAAAAAATTAACGTATTCTTAAAAGTATGTTCTTTCATGTAGAAATGATACCAGTATCATAATTCACATCAATTTTGCTCGTCGTACATCCAAAGAGATACCTATCGGTGCTCGGGATGTCATTCGAGCGCTTGATTAAATAATGTCGAATTACGGAAATTAAATAATGTCGAATTACGGAATTACGGAAAACGTTATCCAGGACCAGTGCGTGAGTTTAATTTCTCTTTAATCTGTCGAGATCTATTGATAAAATATCTCGCATATTATTTATGGCATCGAAAAACAGTTATATAGATTACTGAATATTTAATCTGTTAACTTATACATTTTTTATTTTATTACCAAATGCAGTATGTCGCACCGCTGTGTTTATTTTGCTAAGATTGAGGTCGCTACTGCCCAGTCATATTAATAATTGCCGCCTGCTGACTGTCACGGGGCCGGGACCGCCCGCAGTGAGATGCGTTAGTCATTCACTGCAAATTCTAATTCTACGGTATTTTCCGGTGTAAATTAAAGTAAATGTAAAATAAAAATATTATTCAATAATATTTGACCTGTAAGCCACTTCTTCTACTTTAAAATACGTACATTTTAATTTTAATTTTTGAAATCAGTAAATCGACACACATATACGCGTTACTTTATTCTTAGTTTTTAACGCGCGATTTTCGTATTTCGATTTTATACGTCTGGGAAATCCTTTAACAAACATTTAGACCTACGTACCTGTATGCAACAAGTCTAATCTGAATCATGTGATATATCTAAAAACATGCTAAATGTAACAGCTTTCGCACATACAACAATTCTAAGAAAGAGAAGGTCTAAAATTACACATTCCATACAGAAACAAGGAAAGTTGTTAGCACGAAACGTTATGCAGCGCTTGGAGAAGAAAAGCTCTTGTCCTAGTTCGTAGCTTTAAAAGGCTCTATAAATAGCTTGCTGCCTTTGAAGAAATCTCGTTTTACAGTCTGTATAAAAATATGTTTGGCATTCTTTTTCAATCAGCGGGAAAATGTCCATCGGATAAGTATTTGTGTGAAAAAATCAGTGTTGGGACAGGTAAGCTTTACAGTTGGTTAAAAGCAAATATAATAATGTAAGTTGATGATAAAATACCGATTATAGATATGCTGATGACTTTTATAATGTTTACTTTTTACAACAAACATTAACAGGATTATTGGAATCTTAATTTAAATTGAATTATTTTGCCTTATTGGAGGAAAAGTATATTTGCAGAAAACGGTTTTATTGGCTCTTTATAAGTTTAATTCCTGTCCTCGATACAATATAATACGATAGTCCTCAATATAATATTATACATAATGCAATTTCTTAATCTATGGTATTCGTTTACGTTATGCTTAGCAAAGTTTGTGAAATAAGGTTACCAGCTGATCGGTTGTCAACCTTCAATTATCAATTTGTTTGGATTAGTGTCTATCCATCTCTCGAATGCACATTGTGTACGAAAATTGGCTGAAATCACCAAAAATTGGGGTTACATAGAATCGGACCCGTGCGGGAAGAGATTTTTTTGTTTTACAAATCTTAAAAGTATTTAAAACTTTTTTGTGCTGATTTAATTAATGAACGTTTGAAATATCAATAATTAGATTTCACAGTCTGTCTTAATTCAAGGTATAGTAGTATAATATGTAACAATATAATATAATATAATAATAATAACATATACAGGGTGTCCCGTATCTCGACGTCAAGCCGAAATCGGGTGATAGGCCAAGTCGTAATAGTTATTAGAAAAATATTTAAAAAAATCTATGTCATGTATTTAAAAGTTATTAGCATTTTAAAAAAATCTACACCCTCTGACGGTCTTTTCACTTCTGTTGCTACAAATTTTTATTTTTCTTCATTTTTTTTATTATTATGTAATCCTGAACAAAGCTTCTGTAAACTTTTGTCCAAAATTCAAAGCCAACTGCTCCAGCTTGGAAGAAAATGTCACTTTTTGACGAAACAAAGTATTCAAAATCATTACTTTGTCCAGTTTTAACTGATTTTTTAAATTTTTAAAAATATTTTTCTGATAACTATTATGACTTGGCCTAACACCCGATTTCGGCTTGACGTCGAGATACGAGACATCCTGTATATTATAATATATATTTTGGAATTTGAAAATATTTTCTCATTTTAAGTATGTATTCGTAATAAGTTTTATAAGAAAATTGACGACGCGGTCCACTGATTTAAAGAATCATATAAAGGAAGGGCTTTGCGCTCATTTCTCACGCGTATCGTTTGAAACGTCGATCTATTGGATTTTCTGCAAGAGACACATCCAAATGTATTCACGCTACACATTTCTCATTTCCTTAAACTGAAAGCTGAAGCGTCGATTCTCTATTAAGACTCCTGAGCTAATGCAACTTTCAAAATTAAGAAACGCGCTCTGGAACTAATCATTTTCCGACGCACCGAGTATATTCTAATTTAAACGCTTCCGTTCCTTGTAGTGTGGTCGATTTTTTTCGTAGCATTTTTTTAAAATTTGACCCCCTCTATGTGAGCTTCACTAAATATGTTTGAGAATCAAACTGCACGGTATCTTATTTTTTTTTACATGCGGGATTATCGGCCATACCATTTTCTTCACGCGATAGTTTTTAGACCGAGGATTAATCGACGAATGATGTACATGTTTGATATCGGATTATATTTTGGATAATAGATTAAAATGTTTTTTCTCCATTATTTTAAAGGCAAAAATATTGTTTGCATGCATTTTTAAGTAATGTCAATTTTATAAAAAACGAAAGGGCAGCGCGGCTTTATAAGAAATCAAGTGTAAATTGTCTTTTGGAGTTGAACACGATTATGCGTAAAACTAATGCAAAATATTATTGTGTTACTTAGTGGTTACTAACTAATTACAAAGTTAATGTTATAAATATTATTATTGTTTATATGTAGGTAAGTTCTTTATTATTATTATTATGTCTTTACCTATGAAATTGCCGTTTTCTCATACTGGCTAGTTTGTTTTCTTGTTCGATACCTTGCATACGACTTCTATGGAATTCTAAATTCAAGTTTATGTCATATTTAAGCTACGATATTCCGTTTTCAAATTTATTTATTTTATAGGTAAGCTCATAAAATTTATTTTTAATTTAATATTGCCCACATTTACTTAATTGAGCCTGAACGTTTATAATTTACTAATGTTCCAATTGAGAGATGTCACCGCTAAAATATAGGTACATTATTTATATCAACCTTACACTATAAGACGATAATGAATAGTTTTTAATTTCTAACTACTCGGTGTACTATACTGAAAAACGGTAACACGTTTTTCATGTCACTCATATCATTGAGAAAAACAAATTTACCGAAAAAAATATTTACGCCTGTGGTTCAAAATGTTACAGTCCGTATGATTTCGTTCCGGTTGCCAAAACAACTTTCTCCGGTCTCCTGGATGTGCTGTTCCAAAATTAAAAAAGGATATTTTCTGGTTTTACAGTTAAGTATTTTGTGCAAGGTTCGTGTTGAGAGCCATTCATCCTCGATCGATCGTGGAATCATTAATTATTATGATTATACACGAGGTTCATGATGTTCGGTCAACGTATCGGAAATATTATTCATCGTGGCTCTACTCATAAAATTGATTGCTCTTTCGTATATACATATATATGAGTAGGTATATGTTCCGTGAAATGAACAGGACGGACATCTGCTAGCATCAATCATTCCATTCATTCTGAAGTACAGCGGATTCGTGGGAAAGGTTATAAATATAAAACCTTTTAAAGTGGGTGTAAATCTATACACATCGATGTTCTTTTGAATCGGTAATTCGTATTTTGTTTTTTTAGGAGAGTGATGCGTAGGAATGATAACCATTTTAAGATTGTTTATTCGGTAAAATTCTTTATTTTTAGAATAATCGGACGCGGAATCACAATTTTTAGTGATGATACACACC
This sequence comes from Agrypnia vestita, assembly GCA_016648135.1. NCBI lineage: Eukaryota > Metazoa > Arthropoda > Insecta > Trichoptera > Phryganeidae > Agrypnia > Agrypnia vestita. Next base: position 28,740 of record JADDOH010001946.1, read on the forward strand.
TTGATACATAAATCCACAATGTGGTTAGAGTACATCTGTTGATTTCACATAATTTTCATACAGCTGGGCCAACCCGCGCCGCTCGCGTTTAAAATATTTATAAAACCCTTGTACTTTATCTGGTTGTCTCGTTTTTACACTACCTGAGAGATACCTACACAGTTCCTAGTCGATCTATCATTGTCAAGCCTAAATATTATTTATTCATTCAATGTTGTGGGTTTTACCAATCATTTACTTATCTTATTGACTTCGTTTGTTTTTCGAATCAAAATATGGTTTTTACTATAGACCACCAAAATATATAGACGTGAACTAACATAAATTTTTTGGTACGCAGTCTGATTTTACTGCTGGTTCCAATACGTATGACTTCTTTAAAAAAATACTACGAGCTTGTAAATTTCGAAACAAGTATGAAAAGGTTATACTAAATATTCTTAAAAAATATAATGTCTTGGTAAATAAGTCGCGATTTATAACAGAAAGACATTCACTAAAGGGAATACCTACATACCTACGGTGCGCAAAAAAAGCAATTTTTGTGGATTTTTTTAAGAAAACCTATATGAATTATGGTATTGGTATCATTTCTACATGAAAGTACATACATACTTTTAAGAATATGTTAATTTTTTTAATTAAAAAATATTCAACATTGGCGAAAAATTCTTGGGCTCTGTCGACTGCCGAAAAAAAGGTCCTCCGCGGTGACCTCTCCCATTTCATCAATAAAAAAAAAAGATTATCAAAAATGACACCATAATTTAGTCTTTGACGAAGGGTCTTTTTTAAATATAGATTTTTGAACAAATGCCTCGCGTTTGAATTTAAAATAGCGTTTTTTTCGGGAAAAATTCGGGTTTATTATACCGATAAAAAAATCCTACGACAAAGACTAAATAATTATGTATACAATAACCATTAGAAATGTCAAGTTGATCAGTTCAGTGGTTTTACATTTTATAAAATATATATATTTGGTCAGATATTTTAGTCACCGATTTTCAAAACATGGTTTCGAGTAAAACGCATTTGAAAATTGAGCAATGAATAAATCGCGAAATTTTTCAACTTACTAAAATAAAATTATCGTTTCCTGGTCCATTATATAAGTCCTCCACCTTGCTTAGAATTCCCATATTATCGAGCACTCTTCACAAACATAATAGAAACAGGTATAACGTTTCTATTATGAAAGAACCCGACTGACAGCTACCTGCGTGTAGCGCGGCGCGTAATCAACAAAGGGATACTATTATTATCAGCTATGACTTTGTTCTTTTTTTGAATTTTTGCTTGAAATTTTCACCAGACATTCTTAAGAGCTCAAGCTTTAAGAAAATGAAAAAATTTAAAACTCTATTTTTTTCAAAATGTCTAATCCCCCTTAAAGAAACTCAGTTTGGAATGAAATTTTAATAAAATTAAAAAAACACGTTTTTTTTACTAGGGGATTTAATTATGTAAGAATAAATACTTTTACTGCATATGTGGCGTCTGGATGCAAAACCGCCACTATCCATACAAAACTAGTTAATAATAATAACTTAGTTAATTAATGATCTGCATCCTATTCTTCACATTTTGCAAGTTCCCAATATAATAAAAAATGCTTCCATGCCCTTCAAAATCGTCCTTAAATATAACGGTGAGTAGCAAAACCGCCACGTTTCCGCAAAGTGAGAAACGTCGTCCGTCGCAGATAACGTGTTGTGATTATCTTAAATATTTACATAAAAACTAGAAGTGGACATCTCTTATTACCAAAAGACAGTGTACTAAAGCATGAAGTGAACAAGGATGGATGTAAGTGTAACTTTCAAAAGCGAAATAGGAAAGAATTATCACACTATAAAGTCCGCTTTGTACCCATTTTTGAATATTTTTGATGACACTTTAAAGACCGTGCGACTGGATTTACTACACATTTATTTAATTATTATATAAATGTATAGTAAATCACGTTATTAAAAATTAAATAAAAATAAATAAAATTGCGTTACCTTACAAAAAATAATAAGTTATTGTGTCTAACATAACATACAACCATCAGCATAATATCTTCATCATCATCGCCTTCAGTTTCAGTTTCTGTAAATATTTCATCATTTTATTTAATTTGTATTGAAGTTAATAAATTTAAATAATTTTTAAATTTAAAATCGGCAATTGCCGATTGCTTGCTGCTAGGCCCTGCAGGCGGTTATACTGGCGATCGTGAGACCGTAAGTGGCTGCTGCGCGGCCATTGGCATTTTCAATTGGCTATCGTCTGTACTAGTGATGTAACGAATGTCATTTTTTGAGCATTCGCGAACGCGAATATCTGCTACCGACATTCGCGAATGCGAATGCGATTACGAATATTGAGTTTTTTTTTAATTTGGTGCCAATTATGTATGGCTTAGGGCTCAGTTTCGCGCGAGGCGCGTTCCGTTTGCATCTTGTTCCGAGAATATCCGAGTTGATCTAATAGAAGCATACAGAATCATTTTGTTTTTGTTTGTTTAAAGTGTTTTCTTATAAAACACTAGCTGTTCATATCCGGCGTTGCACGGGTTAAGGATTAAGTTTAAAATAAATTTGTGAGGGTAAATAAATTTGCATCGAAAATATATCAGGGGGAGGGGTAAGGGTAAAAGAATAGGGGGGAAATGTCACCAATGTTAACCACCAGACCAGGTCCTAAAGAATAAGTTTCCAAAATTTTAGTCCGATCGGTCGTACGGTTCAGATTTGCATTGAAAATATATGAGGGGTATAGGAAGGGGTAAAATAATTGGGGGGAAATGTCACATATATTACCCGCCTAGTCCTAAAGAATAAGTTTCCAAATGTTGTGTCCGATCAGTCAAACGGTACAGATTTACATCAAAAATATATCAGGTTAGGAGAAGGGTTAAAGGAATACAATAATATTATACACGTAAAATAAAAATGGTCACTTATAAAAATAATGTACTTAATATTTATACACGTTTATCAATTTTTAATATACATATTTGTGTTTCAAAATTGTTTGTAAATTTCGCCATATCTTTTTTGGTTATGTACTGGTCAACCCAGCTGCATTCTATGCCAGCTGTCAGTTCGGCGAAATTGTCGCCATATTGGAGCGATAACAGCTGTGTTAGCGAAATATTTACGTTTTCTCTTTATACTATTTATCGCTTTAAAAAGCTACTTTTAGTTTGAAAAATGTTATAAGATAGTGAATGAAATGAATCAAGTCGCAGATTTTAGATTACGGAATCACGTGCAGTACATAATTATGTATGATATTTAACTGTCATATTAATGTCTTTCAGGTTAGAATTTCGTTTTTCGGAAATGATAAAAATCAAAAATCTTTATTTTATATTTTCCAGAATATTTATAATTTGAGGACATAAAGGACAACGGCATTAAGAACAAATATGTCATTATATTAAAGTTGTCCCCATATCAATTATAAATGGTTATTGCATGTGTTTAATACATCCACAGCGACAATCATAAATGCAAAATTAGTATATCGACTTTGTGCGACTTTCCATTATTGTTTTACGATGAAATTGTATTTGATAGATCTTTCTTTAAATTTAGTGCAAGAATATCCTTTTTAAAATGTGATTGTTTTATTTTGATAAATACGAAAAAAATTGTTCAGAATTTTAAGAAAATTGGATTACGTTTTTTAATGTGATGGCAAAGAGTGTTAATTGACAATTGACAACTGATAAATTAACTTGAACTATTAATAAATTTTAAAGCATGTTCAAAATATTGATTTTAAAACTCCGCTCTGACTTATTAATCAGTTAGAAATACTGAATAAATACTTTATTTTAATTATATCTAAACTACCTGTACACCCGTGAAAAATCACGGGTGTAATTAACAACGACCCTTGGGCGTGACCTGGCCCACGGGCTGGTTGCGTCATATTCTAATTAACTTATATTGTAATTCCAACAAGTTACGGACGTTACGGACCGAGAGACAACACAATTATTATATATAGATAGCCGCCATTAAGACCTATCAGACCTATTTGCGCGTCAATTGTCGCGAAGCGACTACCATAGCCGACAGCATGGCCTTGCAGCAAGCAGACACAACAGCAGACACACAGCAAGCAGCCATTGGCTGCGAATCGCCCACCTTAGCCGCCATTGGTATTTGCCATTGGCGACAGTCGATTTTAGACACCAATAACCGCGCAGCGGTCACTACCAGCCGCGAAGCGGCTACTATAGTCGACTACGTTGTCAAGCAGCGAGCAAATAGTAATGGCCGCGCAGCGGCCATCAATAGCCGCGTAGCGGCTACCATCGCGCCGCGGCAGCCTAGACAGCCGCCCGCAGGGCCTAGCAGCAAGCGATCGGCGATAGCCGATTGCTTAACTGCTAGTATCTTTATATTGCGGAAACAACAAAGAAAATCTTTAAAATTGATATGCAGATTTTAACACACCCTTAATATGTATCAAGTAAAATAATAAAAAACAAGAAAATATTTAAGGGAAATATTTAAAACGTTTTTTTTTTACTACTGAACAATTCATATATATGTAACGTGGCGGTTTTGCATCCAGATCCTTAATTGCACATTCCAAGAATATTATTTTTCTACATTTGAAGCAAACACATCAAATTACACCAAAATTTACTTTTTTAATTTACACAAGGGCCGATTGAATCAACTTGGTTTAATCTTTCGTTTAAATCATTTTTGCGTTTTCCACCAATTGGACAACCCGTTCCGTTAAAGATTACCAAGTTGTTGCCTTATACCTTCTTCCGTGGACCATTTAATTGAAAACTCACCATAGCTGATCTCTCGTAAATAATACATTTATAATAATAGTTTGTACAATGATGTCTGGTATCTAATTTAAATAGATTATGGTTTTAATTACAGATATCAAACTTGTGGTGGCAATATATATCACTTTTCACAATGCATTGAGCCCATACTTTCCAGCTCTGTGCTTGTGAAGCTCGACACTTCACGTCGAGGAGTTGAAATCATTTATATTGCGATACTTATCTCCATTGGAGATCCTTTTAGGAAAGCCTTACCTCGTGTCTTAGGACACATTTTTGTGTGCACGCTGTACACACGGCCAAGGATATTAATGTTTTAGACATTTTTATACATTTAGGAAAATTTTCAACGGGAAATGAAAACTACAATATATCACACGCCAAAATGCTCTACGTATGTACTATAATATTGTTATTATTTGCAGATTTTCCGATGGCTGTCTGACAACGGTTTTGTGAAGCGATTAAACGACCTTCAATTTTCTTGCATGTGCAGGTAAATACTTATATTTTTTTAATTTTTCAAATCGTTCAAAAAATGGTCACCCACTTAAAATTGATTGATCAGATCGAGCTTAAAAGTTTCACCAATTCTTTTTCGGAGGCATCCCCCTTCCGTGGTACCCGGTTTTCTTTGATGCTCCATCCGTTCCACAAACATTATTCCAACTTCAGAGATCTACCATTATTCTATATAAAACACGACAAATTGATTGCCCAAATATATTTAGCTCCTTGGTAGGCTTACTAAGAAGATCTACAATTTTCTAGACGTAAACAATAATCTTAAAAATCATCATTGTTCAAAAGTTCTCAAATGACACATTTACAATCATGTATGTACTTGTATATTACTTTTTTATTAAAAGCATTCATTTGTATGTCTGTAATACCGATATCGCCAAAAATACCTCACATTGCAAATTGCAATGGGGGTCATTTCAGAAAATTATAAAAAATCTGTAATCTGAAAATAAGACCCCCTTTTTAATCCTTAAAAATAACCACCTCCATTAAATTATTCCAGTCTAATTGAAATCAATTTTATTTTAATCAAATTGACATTATACCATTATACACACGTATACTTAAAACCAAAATTATTTTCATTATATATCATCTAATATTTATATTGCTATACTTTATCGTTTTAATTCAGGTAGTATCTACGCACGAGAAGTGTAAAATATTTTCCTCAGTGCAAGAAGTCCTACGAGACGCATTAATTAAAAAGACAATATATTTATTATTTTGTTCTCACTGTATTGTCAACTGCTCATCTCGGCACAGGTTCTTCCTAGTGAGATGAGCGGCTCCATTTCTCATGTCATATATCAAGATGAAGATAAATAAATAAATAAAATGATCGCGGTACCGTATCGTCATGTAGCGGCCATAATATACCCACACGCGGGGTCTAGCAACAGCAATTGGCGATGGCCCATTGCTTTCTGCTGGTCTGAATTAATAATCGATATATGGAATGGTATTTAGATTAACGTCTTAGTTTTCACTTATTACTAAGCTAAGTTTAAGACAAATTAATAACAAATTTTCTTTGTCAAATTATTGTTAATGATTCGTATATTTTAAAAGACAATGGTGCGGGACAATCGGCTTCTAAATTAATTCGCGCCACCCATAAATTTCATATCTTTTAGCCAATAGAAAATAATGGTGATGCGGTTTCTCCAATAAAATGAATAATTATTTGATTACATCTTATCATTGTATTTACTACCACATTCACAATAAAACATTTAATTTTTTACAGCACTTAGTGCGAGAATAATAAATTACTATTTCGCCGCGGTTGAGCGGACCGGTAAATATGCAATCAATAAATATCTCTCCGCCGGTCGAGTCGATGACCTGACTCAATTAGACATGGACACATCCTGCTGCCAAGATACCCTAGTTCTGTAACTCTTCTCAGCAAATCTTTTCGGAAAGTCGGAAACAGGATTTTTGAAAATATTCAGCGCCGTAGCATCGCAGTTTCTTAGCGAAATATTGATATTACCATTATCGCCCACCGACGAAAAAATATCACTTTTTACATGTAGTCAAAAGATACACAATTTTTTAATTCAATAAAATTTGATATATTACAATGTTAATATACATATTGTTATCATATATATATTTTTTTATTTATTTTTAAATAGAGATACGAACACGGAATACGTGTCACATCAATATTCTTACTATTTTCAAACGCTTGTGCTATGAAAATAGGACTAACTTGCTTGTCTGGAGTGAGGTTCGAACCCGCAACCTTTGGGTCACGAGGCGAGAGTCCTAACCACAAGACCAACAAGCTACTCAAAATTTAATTTATAATATAATAAATTAACTTATTTAACAGCAATAAAAAATGTAAGGGTCTCCGCAAATGAAAAAATTAATATATGTATATATTCAAAAAATCTCTGCAATAGAGATTTGTTACATCAATAATCTTTCCATTTTTAGCAAGTGTGCTTGTGTAAATTCATTTTTGTCTGAGCTGATCAGATTAGAGCTTTACTGAACAATCCGAGTGACTGGACTTAATAGCTGAATATTAATTTATTTTATTGACTATTTCTATTTTATTGTATGTTTAATTGATTTTAATCAGGTGTTCTGTTTAGCTTTGAAGCTATTTTCTATTCACGTGATTGACTATTAACGCAGCTGACAGCTGACTATAAAATAAGTTAGGTAGGAGAAAAGCTAAATCTAGAATTACCTACGTCTAATTTTTATACGAGGTAATAAAAGCGAATCTGTATATCAGAGATATGGAACCTGAAAGTACATTGGATTTGCGATTATATCGACTATTTCCACGTATACTGTTGAATCTGCAAAAAATATTTTAAAGTTTTTTTAACATTACATGAAAGTGGAGAGTAAATTGTACGGTTTGAGATAGTAAAACGAAAATCGATTTTTTGCAGATTCGACAGTATATGTACGTAGGGACCTTCGATATGGACGTTCTCCTGGAAACATTTAATTGAAAATATAACATGATTTCTTATAAGTCAAAATTGAGATCGTCATCTGTTTGTGATATTTATCAATTAGTGCAGAATGAAATGGAACGCATTTACGCTTCTTGCACAGTTGACTGGCACCTGGAACACGGCGAATCGCCTTCCGTGTACAGAGAATTTATCATTTTGAAAAGCACCTATCGCGTTAACCAATGAGTGCTTCGCAAATTATCAAATAGATTTATGGAACTGATTTTTTCCACGGATCAAGTTAAGAAAATAATGCTTTTACTTAAAGCACCGCCCTGGGAGCCTGAAATTTAGGTAGAAATTGGGTGATTCTTTACAAGGAGGTTATTTTTTTTATTGACACTTATTAAGAGGTATATACTAAACTATTAGTAATTAGATTGTAATTTTCCCCGGAATACGTTTGTTCCAGATAGAAAAGAAGATTTTCTACATGTACGTATTAATTTTAAAATAAAATATCTACAGTTATATACGATTTTTTTTAATCTGATAAACCATTTGTTCAAAACAATCGTTATATTATAAATTATTATTTTTGAAATTGCTCCCAATTATACAAAAAAAATAAATTAAAGTTAGCTTCTTGTTTTGGCGCGTTCAGGGTAAAATTTTCACTGTAACGGAAGTTGCGCACAGGCAGCGGTGGGGATGTAGCGGAAGCGGGAAGTGGAAATGCGAGACCACGAAATGCACTTGATTATTATTTACTGTTCCAGTAATATTTCAATATAATAGCCGAATGCTTATCTGCTAGTATTTATATATTGCTCACGTACGGTCCACTTTGTAAATACGGATGGAAATATGGGTCGTTAGTGACCGCCTTCAACAGTGTAGATCTCGACGCGGACGCGCGGAAGCAATCACCGAGCGCCGCGACGCAATTCGAGCCTAAAGCAGTCGTAAACTCCGAACTGCTCAATCGCCTTTATGCTAAGCTATGATCTATGCGCAACGGGAATTTAGTCTTAACCCGGCGTTACTCGCTACTGGGTAAAAAATACCACGGAACGGCAATTTTTACGAAAAGAGTACCTATTATGGGCTTAATTTATTAGATTTAGTTCATTTACGGTAAAAATTGACGGTACAAAAAAAGGCAACTGAAAGTTGTAATGTTCATTTATTTCAAATGAGAGGTAATTCTAAAAAAGTAACAAAAACTTGAAAAAAATCGTTATATTCTTAGAAAAATCAACAGAAATATTTTTTTTCCTTAGAAATCATGTAAATTGAGATCAATTATCAAAAATAGCCTTAATTCTCTACTACAATAACAAAAATATGAAACCTTTATACTAAACAATCTTTGAAAAAAATAGCATCCAATTGAGAAATAATATTATGGGATCTTGTTCGTCCACGACGTGATGGCTCACGAACTTGTCACTGAGTTATTTTATCTTTTCACAGTAAACTTTCCTCGCCGAAGGTATTTTAATGGCACATCTTCTAAATAGTCTTTATCTACTATTTTCTCAGCTTATAAATCTGGAAACTGGTACAGAATTTCATCTGAATCGGAAAGCGCGTAGGAGTTATCTGCTTCTTGCTCCGATTCACTTTCGTGGTCACTTTTCTCTTCAAAATCTTCCACCTCGGACAAAATTTTTTCTGCACTGTCTTCTTCTTCTAGTAATTCTGCTATAGTACTATCTCTTAGATAAAAAGCCATCGTGAAATTGTGCTAAAACAGAAAAAACAAAACAACCGTGAACAAACCGAAAATAATATAACACAAACTGTCGCTACCGGGTATTTTTCACCCATACTCACTTCATACGTCCGCTGTCGCCAAACACCACGCGCGAACTGGCTATCACGTGCAGAGCGCATGTATTAAATAACGGTCAGAAGGTATCTTAAATCCCAGGTTACCAGAGCGCTCGGAAATTTTTTTATTATGAATAGTATGACCTCTCTAGTATTTTTTACCCAGTAGCGAGTGCTGCTGGGTTAAACTTCAGACCGGAGCAACTCTGGGCGAAATTCTTTAAATAATATTTCTTGCGTAAATCCTCTCAATTGATAGGTTCTTACCTATACGTAAGAAATATATTTTTTTGGAAATTAGCTATTAATTTAATAATAAATACGGCTTGGAATTAAATATTTCTATATATATATTTAAAAAATAAGCTCTAGCCACCTTAGCGGTAGGCACCCATTTTAAAATTTAATATTATTTTTAACGTTTTCGGTACATTAAATAATGAGTTAAAAATCCAGGGTTGTGAAAGTTTTGTTGTAATAACATGAACATACGTATTCACTGGACGATTCCCGGTATTCTTTGGAAACTTCCCGCAGTGCCAGGCACCGGCTGCCGAGTGGGCGAGCAGTTTGGCTGTCGTCCCACGCGAAAGAATTAAAACCATTCTTATCTGCGTTACCAATTACATATATGCTTTTGACCAAATTTTCTTTTGTGATAGCTAGAAGTAAAAAAAATCCACAAAATTGCCTTAGACGTCTCCTAAATTAGCTGGTTGACTGGTAGGGTTTCAAGTTTGTTTCGATTAGTGCTTAAAAGTAAATTGTTTGATTTTTAATATTTGTCTTGGCGTGAATGTTATTTTTCTCCCCGTTAGTCATTCAATCTGCCACTTCATCTTGCTCTTTAATTACTTATTATTACTTTATTTATTTAGGCATACACAATGAGAACAAAGAATATACTTTTACATTCCATTTTTTAATATTTCAGTTCTGGTTATTACGTAAAAGATGTTCACTATTTCCTTAACTAGACCAAGGTCCTTGTTAAGGGAACAGTGTTTTTTAAATTTATTTTTACATACAATTCACAACATTAAAAATATAAAATAAAGTATCTTTGTTTATCAAGCTATGATGATAAACAGATTTAAGATAATATAAAATAATAAAAAGTTGTTCGATTCATATGAGCATTTCTATAACTTTATATTCAGTTTCTTTTCTGATAACTAATTTTTAAGATAATGTTTAAGTTTATTCATCGAGAAATGTTTAACATCATTTGGCAAAATGCAGGCTTTAGGTGCCAGAGACATGACTAAAGCTCGTTCTCCTTTTAGATTTCATGGTGAATCTACCTTTTTTTACTCTCGTCGACTACAATTATCGCTAAACTTGATTTCATTGTTATATCATTTGCCTTTTTTGTATTCTCTGGCCTACTCGTTGTTTAATATTTTGCTATTTGTGACACGGTTCCTAAAATCTGCGTAAATTATTTCTAAAAGACGTTAAGGAAAACTACCAGTTCTAGTTCCTAATCTCTGGTCGGCAGCCTCCGGTCGGACACGACTTGATATTAAAATAGGAGTCCAGCAGAGCAAGTCTGACCTAGGCAGCAACAACTTGCCTATCGTTGTAATGACGTGTGTAGAAACCTGTTATCGATATTGGTTAATGTTCTGTGATTGATACGGTCGCCACCCAATTAGCTCTCTATCGTAACATAAAAATATAATCTCTACGAATACAGACGCGTCAAGGTACAGAGCGTAATAAGCTAAACCAATTTACCATTCGATACAGAAAGAGCGCGAAAAAACCTCCAATGCTCATTGGAAGTCTAGTAATTTAATCCTTTGTTGCGAAGGAATATTTTGTAATATTTCTTAATCCATCGATGTCCCTTGACAGAGTTTAGTTTCGTGTACCTAATTAGATTTTCCAGGCGAATTTCAGACATCAACAAGGATTACTACTATCTCAGTTCGCACCCTCCTGTGTTATAATATACACGTATTTGTACATCTGTGCCGCACGTTAAAACGGACAATCCCGAGGAAGTCCTGGAAATGTTATTTTTCGCTTATTTTGTTAGCAAATAACGCCTCCTATTTTAAATACGGCACCCCATAGATGGGAATGGTTGCTATTTTTGGTGTTTCCTTAATCGTTCGAGGTTTCTTGTTTTGAAATTTAAACATCACGTGAATGTTGTAAATAATCCATTTCTACTTGGGGTATAATACTGCCAAATGACGGTCTTCAAGGAAACTTAATTATAATGCTCTTGTATTTCGGTCTATTTTCGCTTAAAAAGGGATTAAATAAGGGATGGGTGAAATGGCATGACCACGTGCAGCGCACTAAGGCACTAGTACCATGTGCTATTGGGCTAACACTCTTCCCCGCCTCATTGGTCATGAGTCTCGCCTGCCATCAGCTAGGCCGTAGCGTATCATCGCCAAAGTGCGAACCACGATGCTAGTAACGTTATAACTTTATTTGTTTCTTGATACCACTATATTATTGTGTTTTATTTTAACGTCAGCCATAAATCGTAATATTGTGTAAAGTGATGCATTTGTGTCTTTTTCTTTGCTAATTTATTGCGCGTAATACATTTTATTCGAAGATGTAAATAATTTTTAACTACTATATCATTATTTGTGTTTTGGTTTCAAGTTCAAGAATATCTTTGCCAAAATGTGCGGAATAAACATAGGTAATATAATAATTAACAAAAAAATTGCAGTAAATGTAATGCTTTATTTTATCTACCGGCAATAGTAGCGCAGTATTTAAAATGGCTTGGTTATGCGGAATGACGAGCGAGAAGAGGATGGTTAAGAAAATAGAGAATAGGGTATCCGCGAAAGACCTGATATCAGATATACCAAATATTGAAGGACGGCAAAAGCTTAAATGAGATATGTGAAAGTGGACAAGGCGAAATGGTGTGCCATGATAGAACAGTGTTGCGTTCTATCCTCTCTCTTAGCAATACATCTTTGGTGGTGACATTGAATAAATATTGTACCAACTGTTCACGGTCGTAATCACGCGGTATCGCTATTGTGGAATATATTGTTACGCAATGATGTTACATTTCACTATAAGAATGGTACTCCAAATGCAAACTAAAATCACTCACATGGTAACATTTCACTTTTCACTCCGCCGTATTACCAGCCGAATAGAAAAGTGAAATATGTTCACGGTGCCACGGCGAGGTGAACGACATTTCTTTTGACAGATTGTTAATCACCTCCGGCATTCATATATACCTAACTGTACAATGTACCTAACTAGCTGCTTTTTTTTTCAAACTTTCCATATTTTAATAGCATTTGTTGCTATACTGTAGATCAACTAGGTATTACAAAAAATAAAACAAATCAATAAATACTTTTTACTTAAGTTATGAGTGGAAAATGTTGGAACATTAATGTACTAATCTCGTTAGTTACAGAGATGTACAGGGTGTCTCGTAGCCAGTAGCAAATCTTCGGGCAGTCTTCTTCATTCAATATTGAATTGAAAATGATATTTCCCCCCTGGTTGAAATATCGACACGATTTCGGAGACAAGCGACAGCAAAGTTTGTACTTTTTTCAATATTTCTGGCTTATTTTTTGTTAATCATTACATTATCGTGAAATTAATTTATATGGAATATTAAAAAGTCAAATAAACTGATAAAAACCTTGCAGAAATTTGAAAACATTTATTTTTTACAATATTCTGACTTATCTTCTGTGAATCTTTGGACATAATATTATGTAGTATACAAAAATGCATTCGCTTTTATGCAAGTCAAATAAAATTATTCGTTATTAATATTATTAATATTTAAAGCATTAACTTTGTGGTCTGTAGTGGTTTCAACAAAGTTAACTAACAATCTGTTAAAATTATTCGTACTCGTGTAAAACGTTTGGCTATCATTGAAGTAGCTTATATCGAATATTATAAATTCATTCATGTGGTGAAAATTTATATTATCGCAATAATGTCGCATTTTTGTACGGAAATTACCACGATACCAATAATGTCACCACCTGTTACTAGGTGTGTATGTTATTTTGTCTATACCGTTACTACTAAATTAAAATAATCTTATTTCAAGTAATTTTGGTGTTGCGATCTATGAAGAATCAGTATTCTTTCAAGAATAGCCTAAAAACTAATTTATTCGGGATGTCTGCATCCGTAAAGCGCCCTTGAAGCGACTTTCACGCAAAAACGGCGCTATATAAATCATTGCAAACATAAACATTGCAAATAATTCAACATTAAAAAAAAAAATTTTCAATTGGTTGAGCTACATTGTAGATTGACATTTAAAAAAATGAATTGTAGTATTTGTTTTAATCTACTTATATTAATTAATTTATTAATGGATACAGTACAGAATTAATTGATAAAAAATTTAAAAGTAAATTAACGAAAATAATCTTTTATACAATTCACAGATAAATATAAGTAATAATAATGATTATTGGCGAAAATTTTTATATATTAATACATTTTCGAATCAAATTTCAAAACATCTACCGAAAAATATTAGATCTGCATTTTATACAAATAATAATATAGGGAAACTCCTCACAAATTCAAAAGATAAAGATAGTATAATTAACAATTCAGGTGTTTACAAACTATAAAGATTTTACAGCGTTTTATATTGGAAAAACCGGCCGAAGTTTTAATGTAAGAGTTAAAGAGCATTTGAGATGTCTGAATAATCATGGTTTTTCTGAATTTTCAAATCATTTATTAGAAAATGATCACGGTTTTGATAAAAATTTAGGACTTTCTATTTTACACATAAATAATTTTGGTCTGAAATTGAATAATTTATAATCATTAGAAATTAGTAAAGCATTTAAAGGAAACAAAATATTATTAATAATCAATTAAATTTAACTACTAGTCCAATTCTATAAATTTTTCCAATAATTTTGTGTAATCAAAAACTTCAGCAATAATATTTAAAAATATTTTTTTAAATAATTTAGAAAACCAAAACACATCATTCATTTTGATATTTTGACATTTATGAAACACCCTGATGATGGAAAGGTTTTTCTGAAACATGTAGGTGTAAATAATGAAAATAAGTAGATTAAAACAAATACTACATGTATTTGACGATGGCCCTGTTAAAAGCCGCAACAACCGTATAACGTGTATGAGAAGATGTATGAATGTGGCCGAAGCAAAAGTGGTGTGCCAGGATAGAAGAGTGTGGCGTTCAATCCTCTCTGCCTACCCCTGTGGAGAAACGGCGTGATGGTTAGTTAGTTAGTTAAAACAAATAATAAAATTAATTTAAAAAAATACATTTTATTTACATTTCCTAAAGTTTCATAAAATAACAACTCCAATAATTTTGGTATGGGAATGATTCAAATTTTTACCACGCTTTTGTAAGTATTTTATGTTGTGATGTCACAATGAAACAAAACCGAAACTGCATGACAGTTTTTCGTTTTTTTTTCACATTTTAATGGTACA
The DNA here is from genome assembly GCA_016648135.1 of Agrypnia vestita. Lineage (NCBI taxonomy): Eukaryota > Metazoa > Arthropoda > Insecta > Trichoptera > Phryganeidae > Agrypnia > Agrypnia vestita. The sequence continues at coordinate 43,806 of JADDOH010001946.1, forward strand.
AAAAATGATTCCTGTTCCATTCTTCCCAAATCCCAATTTTCTGTTGTTCGAATCTAAAGGAACTTTTCATTTTATTTATTTACCTAAATTTATGAATATTTTTCGTTTAAGGGAACATAATATGTGGCATTTGTATCTGAGACACGTGATGTGTTTTTTAAAATTATTTTTGATAAACAGAATTCTGTTTAAGGTAATGAATAAACAAGTAACGAATATGATCAATTAATTTTTTATTTATTTTAATTTATTTCGTCTATGTTATCTTTTTAATGGTAACTGATATCTCTATTTTCGTGAAATACTTTACATTGTCTCTGTTTCGTAATTTTATCATTATCTTGCAATTTTCTCTCACTTAGTACTTACAAGGTAATCCAGAAAGTTATGTTACCTTTGGCTTTAAAAATTAAGAAAATATTTTATTACATAATTTTATATTTTTTGAAACACGCAGTACCTTCATTTATCGTTTCTTCACATAATTACCTCCTTCATTTATCATATCTGTTGACGAGCTTTAAAGATCCGCTGTTGTAGTTTAAACTAAATACATATATCCAATTAGTTAACTGCAAGCTGTAAATCGTTATCACCTCTGAAATATTGTCACCAAAACTCCGTAACGAACTGCTAGTCTTGCTTCGTGTGACAGATTTGTATTGGCCATAATAGCGTTCAGAGCACCATTTGTCTTATTCCCGCGGTCGCACTTATTTCGATATCCTTCTCAACCTTGCTGTCCCTAGTAAATACACTTCCCACTTGTTCTATGCATTAATTGGCACATAAACTTTTCACGCGTTCACTCGCTCTAGGCATTTATCATTTAAAATTATATCACACTTTGTCGCTCTTTTGTTTCTCTCGAACACCGTTACTTTTGACTTTTTAACATTCATCAGAAGGTCACTATCCATTCATATATCAGTTTCTGGTCACCAGAAACTGTAGATCAGCTTCCCTATCGGCTACTGGCACTGCGTCTATATTTCTGTTGAGAGTTGTATGTCAGGACAGAAGAGCATCATGCTAGATTCTAAGCTCACTTTTAGAAACCACTTTGATAATATCATAAACAAAGCATAAACTATGTTGGGATTTATCACCAGCATTACTCACGACTTTAAAAATCCTCAAAGTCTAAAAATTCTCTATATATTACTAGTACGAAGTATATTGGCATATTCGTCAGTTATTTGGTCACCTTATTACACAACACATGTTACGAGAATCGAGAGAGTGCAGAAAAAGTTTCTACGTATTTTGTCATACAAAGCTGGTCAACACAATAACCTTCATAGCTACGAAGATCGACTTGCCTTTTTCAAAATGCACAAACTTGAGTCCCGACGGAAAATATCCGATCTCGTAGTGCTACACAAGATTCTCAGTGGAGCTATTGATTATCTTTCTGTATCTGACATAATTTTGCATGTTAAACCCCGTATACGAAACCCAGGGTTCTTTAGAATAAGCCAGCGCACTAATAATGTTGGTTACTTTTCTCCTATCACAAGGTTGTGTCGCACATATTATATGTATTGTGCTGACCCTAACATTGATACTGATATTCTTGCAGATACCTTATCATCCTTCAAAAACTCACTCATACACAATATCCATTTTCTAAACGACGACCCGAAACTATAGATCCATTAAATCAATTATTTATATACATATTCTTATATGATCTCACTACATTCAAACACTAAATATATAATACACATAAATGTACATGTAGAATATACTTAATTGTAAAAATACATGTAACTAGAGCGTGCCGAAGGCACTTGTAATTGGGATAATGGACATAGTCTTAATTTATAATGTTTTATTTTTAGAGTGTCATGTACCTATTATTCTGTTAGTGGCTCTAATAAATATATATAAAAAAGAGTGTGGCGCTCTATCGTCTCTACCTACTCCCACGGGGAAACGTCGTGATGGTAATTAAGTAAGTAGCAGTAAGTGCATCTGCATATAGCAGGCAAGATGTTATGAGTCAATCCATTCTCGACCCTAATTATAATTCCTTCTGTTCTCTCGTACAATCATCCATATACCTGTTAAAAAGCCATTGTGACCTTACGAAACACTGTTTGACACATTTTGTAATATCAAACCATAATGTAAATGCTCCATTAACTCTCATGCAAGCTGTACTTCCCTCATACAGCCTTGACCTCTTCATCATTCAAACAAAACTTTCGTCTTATCACTCGATCATGCCCTTTTTGCAGATCCACAATGGCACAACAAAGTTTTTGATGCAAAAAACTTTTTCCGTTATCTGAAGCAGTGAGAAGATCTGATCCATTCATACTTCTCCACTCATGAACGCTCTTTTTCCTTTCCACACTTCTGTCAAAATTCTCCCACATGATTTGCCAACAGATCTCAATAGGCTAATGGTCCGATAGCTTACGTAATCCTTGCGCAACCCTTGTCCTTTGTACATGATAATAGCCTCATTCCAAGTCCACTGGAGTGTGGCTCTCCTCTTCGTGTGCATCAGTGCCCTTTTAATTTCTTCCACACCTGAGGTTCTGTCCAGCTAATATGTATTTCTATTATCCTCGCGGTCAGAGTTCCTAGTGACACCGTTATCTCCGAGCAGTGCGACTGGTCGCCAGTTGCCTGTTCTGTTCCTTGCCTGTATGCACATGCACCGATGCACCCTATATACGCGATGTACTGTGTACCTACTCCCAACTAGTGACTGCGGTCCGATCTCGCATCTTCTATATTTATACTGCGCACAGTTACAGTCTTGCCTGTGTGCGGGCTACGGACCTCAACACTTGCGCACACGGAGACTGTCGCATGTCGCAGTCTTAGCTCGTTTCTCGTGTCCGCCCTACCGCCGACTGTCGGGCATACGGCTGAAGGCGCGCGTGTCTACTGAGAAATGCTTTTATTTTCGGCATTTCTTATTCAGCTTCGGTATTTTTTCTTGTTATTTTATTGAATATTCAAATTCGAGTGAGCAGGGGCGAAACTTCCCATTTTACCTCGCTTTGAATATTTTCCCCTCGGATGGTGGAGAAGATAAATATGCATATGTTTTTAAAAGTTTGAAAAATAAATTTTACGGTAGTTAAAAACGATATTTAGTATCAATTGGGTTTAAAACCGATCTAAACCAAGGTAGAAATAAATTTAAAAATTTAAACTACTTAGGTAGAAATAAATATAAAATCGCGTAAAATTATTCAAATAGTATCTCATCGAGACAAAAATATGGAGACGTTTTATGTAATACCAATAAATAAAGTGCAAACTATAATAACATTACACTAATCATTTAGAATCATGCAATTATATGATTACTAAGAAGTTTTTATACGGCGCCATATCCCACATCTTACGAAATTAAACGAAGTAAATATGTACTCGTACATACTATGTACGTGCACATGCACGACACGTCGCGCTGGCGAAATAGGTACACGGAATCACGCAAAAAGGAATCCAAGATAGGATGACAGAGAGGAAAATGCACGGACTTACCTCCAAACTTCCGAATTCCTTCTCGTCCACGAACTTCCGGGCTGATTCATACTAGAGGAACATCTCCAACTTTTGCGTTTAGTTTCTTTTCGTCGTTGATCTCTGCGTCGATTTATCTTTTAAAATACACGGTATTTTTCCACGGTCGATAGATAACTCGAGTCAAGAGGAAAGACAATTGAACCACTACTGCTGATGTAACACTATTCCCTCTATTTAACTACAAAACCGAGCGCTCTTTAGTACGACTCAGTTTCACGCACTAAATCATCACTCGATCAAACTGCGGTGCGAAGTTTTGCGAGTCTGTCAAATAAATAGTCAACTTTCCAACAAAACACAAAAAAATCATTCTATTTGACAGAATTAAATAAAAATATTACTAAGAAGTATTATAAATGTCTCACAGAGACGACGCTATTTATATGGAAAAGTAGGTATTTTGTATGGTTATATGAAACTTCCAAAAATTTGATACATGTGGTCAATCATGGGTGGAATTGATAAAGTTACATTGTGTAAAGTGATCACTTAAGCCAGCCATACGATAGGTAAGCCCTATAAACACCCTCTTTCTCATTCGTCTCTGTGAGGCATCTTTAGTATATTTTGATTAATGAAGATCCTTCTGAGAACAAAAATCAAGTAATTGTGTTCTTGAAAAATAAATTTGAATATACTCAAAATTATTCTAAAGTTTAACTTTTAACTATTTTATTTGTGCGCAAATCTTTTTTTTTCTGCACTGAAGAATTTCAAATACAGACCAAATTAGATGACCAATTATGCTTTTAATTTTTGCAGTTAAATAAATTTCTTTCAAAAGCAAACTCATGTATTATATCGTGACATGTAGTCGAATTAATACTTTATGAAAAAATGTTTTAATTCAATTAAAGTATGAAAAATATGACTAGCCTGGTCCTCGAGACGAGTCTCGACACCCCCGACCCCTCTAGACCAAACAAGCACATCATTATAAGACTTTTCTTTCATTAAAATGGTGGTATTTTTTTAATAAAATTTTTGTTTTTTACCCGCATATTTCACAGTTTGCAAGTTTTTTGGGTTCCTTGCCAGGGAAATTACTCCGTCATTCTCATTGTTCGGGCCTACTGATACCTCTTCCATCGGACGTATTCGTATAGTCTCTTTCTTTGCCGCAGTACAACTACGGAGAAAGAAATAGTATCTCATTCTCTAACAAGGGCCATCTGATCTCGGGAAGTTTTATCGCCGCACCTATTTCTCTCTCACCTTTTACGTGACTGGAGTGGAAAACACATTACTTACGCTTTTCTTTAACTCGTGTTTTCCAAGAAATTACCTTATCTAATGTTGTTTTTACGTCCTCTCTTTTGCGGCTTAAGACTCGAGTGTTTCCCAATAACCTTTATTAGCTGAATATATTAATGATTATAGTATTAAAATGCGTAAACTATAAATTGACGTGCGAGGGAGGGCGTCCCTGTCGCGTAACAGAAGTTGCCAGGGTGTAAATTTATTACACAATACATAATGTACAGAATGTCCGGTGACCGGTATCGTAGCCTTTAACAGAAATTTGGTCGGGCAGCACTAAAGAAACCAAGCCGTAATGGCGGCTGTTCTATCTGTCAAACTGTCAGACGGTAATATCGGTCCATTATTTGCTTTTTCAGCTTCGCAAAACTTTAATACTTCATTGGCAATTGTTCTTGCACCATCCCGGACTGTTTAGGATGTTTTGGACATAATAATTCAGTGTATATTGGTAATCAAGATGTCACAGCTCCCGAGCAAATACAAAATTGTACTGAATGACAGGGCGAGGGGTTACCGCCGGGTGCGGGCGGGCGGGTTTTAGTTCCAAAGTCGCCGCACGCCAAGTTGTAGTGGTCAAGCAATAAGTAGTTTCATCTCACACCGCATATCGTGTGCCTAATTTATTCTCTCTAGCGATGTCAGAAGCGAGCCCCCTTTTAGAGGCCAGCGGGGGAACTTAACGCTGTTTATCCGCGCGACCGTTACTTGGATTTGGCAAAATCTGCTCTTTCGATCGCTGGTTAGATGTCTCAAGTCCGCAATAGCCGTCTTCCCGGATGTGGCCATGTCACGACACGTATGCAATGTAATGTACGTCCCATTCGGCACATGTTGCGGCCGATTGTCTGAACAAATGTAAACACGGTAATACCGAGCGCAAGTCTTTCCACGTGTGACTTGAAAAAGTTACAGACGTTACACGAAGTTACGGGGACAGGCAGACAGACAACGAAATTATTATACTTGGGATATGTATTGTGTTCACTTGTTTATCCAGGTCAAAAGGAGGAAGGGGGCTTAAATGTCCAGATCAGTGCTAGAGGTATAAGCAAGTGCGAATGTGCTTTTTGTTTGGTTTTCTGGAATTCTTGGTACATTACCAAGTATAACGGATTTTCCTATTACGTATATACAAAATCCTCATGTTAGAAACGATACACATATGCATTATGCATTACTATGCAATAATCTGCACTGTAAAGTAAAATATCATGTTTATCGAGTTTTTTTTATTTTCCAAACTTTCCAAATATTTTCAAAAACTTTGCAAATGCTTCATTCCACTTTACATTTGATGTTATCATATTACTAGGAATAACAAGACGAACATTATAGATTAACTATTATACACACGTAATTTTTTTTTTTTTTTACTAAAATAAATAAATAACTATTTCTTATGAACCGACATGTAAAAGTACCGTCATTTTTTACGGGGTACAGCTTGTTATATAATAATATTGTAAAAAGTATTCTGATTTTCCCCTCCAATATCTCACGATCCTGGATAACTATCCTTTTGAGTATCGTTCCAAATTAATATTATTATTACACTTCAGACGGAATGGAACAAATCAAAATTTATTTTGCATTAGGAATGTGTCGTGTTTTTTAGTATTGTATCATATTTATGATCAAATTATTGAGTCCATTAAATCACAAACCCAAGAATAAGTAATAACGTTAATATAACCGCGATGGACTGTATTGTCATTTCTTTTCGTGGATATTGACTACTCGTGTACTCTCTCTAAGCTTCGATATATTTTCAAAAGGTAAGGGGGTATATATATCAAACTTTGATTTCCCTCAATACTTGCTATTATAATTCTTCTAAATTCTTCAACATTAGACTAAAAGAGCATCGTCGTTATAATAACTTTTCTGAATTCACGAACTTAAAAATAAATTCACGTTTTTACGTCAGAAAAAAACTGACGTAAAAACGGACAGATACGCTAATTTTGTATCTAAAGTCAAACTTTAAACAGGTCTGCCGTAAAATTGCTTTTTGTTGATATCTTAGTTTACGTAGGAAACGTCGATACACTATAGTGTCGTTTATTATGTATGTATGTTAGATTTACACAGCACTCTTTAGAAGGAATATTGTTTTGTATGGTCCGTACTACTCTACCATTCATAATTATTCATCGCGTTTAATTGTTTTAAATTGGTTATAATTGTTTATCGGCCGCCAAGTTTGACGGTTCGGTGATGTAACGCCGCGACGCGCGACGATGGCGATCAGTCCGCTCCGGCGACGAAATGAAAGTTTTCCCACGAGCGCTTGCCGATCGGCTGATAACCGATAACGGCCAGGTCGTCCGCTTAAAGTTGGATTGTCCCGACGGGCCTAGCTGACCGCTCGTGCGGCTCCGCGGACAATGGTGGACTTCCCGCGAGAGCGGTGTTCTTGCGAGCGGAGGCGTTATTCTAATTCCTCCCGGGCCGGACCTCTAGCCCCCGACTATTCCGCGCAGTGCCCTGCTCCGAGATAGCTTCATTTTTTTATTCGGCCTCGAGTTCGTTGCACCGCAGCTAACAACAATCAGCGTTTGACGCATTTGGTCATGGCTTTACAGTTATGATAGAAAATAATAATAAAACAAATGGCGCGCCCGTTACGACATAGCAGATGACGGATAAAATCAAATCACAACGTGATTATTGTGAACCTGTCTTACAGTTGGTATATTTTATAAAGCTGTCGGGAGCCACCTATCGCCACTCGGATGCGTTATGTTATGGGAATTCACAATACTGTTTTCACAGTTTCTGATGAACTTAGAGTTTTCAATAATACAGCGTTCTAGGAAAAATTGTGTGGAAAAAATATAAATAGTTTTCATCGACTGGTGGTAGATATTAACGCCAATTTTACGACACCATCATATTTGTGATTCTTATAAATATGTTTAAACTATTACCTACGAAATGCGTACGTAAACCTTGAAAGATACGCAAAAATATGGGCTAGGTGGTAGGTAAGTCGGCAGAAGACAAAATATGCGGTTGGCTGCATTCAATAAATACCCGTACTCATGTGGAAGCCAAAACTTCGACACGGTACTAAGATTCATGCACCCTGGATAACAATACTACAGAAGAGATTCTAAAACGTCTAGCAAACACAAATCGTTGTTATTTCCGCCTCCAAAATCTGATAAAATCTCTATTATATATCAGAAACCAAAATTTTAGTGTACAAAACCCACACCAGACAAGTGAATAGTTTAGTATCAAAATATATCCCAACTAGCAATTTTTACACTCGGTATAAACTCTAAGCCCATTCCTACGTTATTAATATTTGTTAAATAATAGTTATAAAAAATATTGATTATTTTATTTGTATATATCTACTTTTATATGAGTATTTCACCTACATGTTTCAGAAATACCTTTCCATAGTCAGGGTGTAAACATGTAGCAAACGAATGTAAATTGAATCTTTCATAAATAAGTGTCGGCACCGAAACTTTATTAGTACATTAATACATATAACACCCTGACGATGCAAAGGTATTTCTGAAACATGTAGTGAAATACTCATATAAAAGTAGTTATATACAAATAAAATAATCAATATTTTTTTTAAATGTCACTCTACAATGTTGCTCAATCAATTGAAAAAAAAAATTATAATTTTAATTATATTATAAATATTAATTAACTTACATGTATATTAACTACAGGTTTCGATCTAAAGTTATTGCTTGTTAAAAATCAGCTTATTCAAGTTATATACAAGATGTGAAATTATTTTCTTTGATTTGTCAAAAAAATAGTTCATGGAGTTAGGTAGGTTTTGATTTTCAATTGCTCGAGTGTATGCGTTTGAGACATGGGTGTATACTGACCAAGAAGAATGAGGTCCGAATTTAGAGTCAATACTTATATGACTTAAAAGTTAAGGTACGCTTTAAAAGTGTTATCTTGTATTGAAAATTACGCTTTTAAGGCGTACCTTTAAATCATCTCAGTATTAACTCTGAATTCGAGCCTGAGTGTGCACTGAATATTTTTCAGCTAAAAATTTTGTGACGTATCTTTGGGCCGGTTTTAGAAGATGAATTTTGGGTAGACGCTACAATAATGAGTTCTATTCTTTGTTTGAGGTAAAAGTCTCGATGTTTGTTAAAATAGTGTTTGGGCCATGTGGAGAGGAATCACCCAACTCATTACAATGACTGCGGTGGAGTGATAAATGTCTCGAAAGATATATCTGTCTTGGAAATCCAATGCTGCAGAGAAACGGCGTGTAATGTAGGAAATGAAGGAAAATTCTTGAGGAGGCCAAGACCCACTACGGGCTGTAGATGTACAGCCATTAGTGAATATGAAAAAATATTATTCAAATAATATTATTACAACCTTATTCTTACTCATTATATATTGTACATAATAAGGAGTAAATATATCAAATAAATAATATTTTTATACTGATGTATTTAAATTAAAATAAAAAATGATCAGTAAAAATTACCGCCAGGAGTTGTAGAACCAATAGTGATCTTATCAATTACATGTTGAAGTGAAAATTACTTGCATGTTACGTTCGTCTTTTTTTTGTCGGTTTCACTAAAGTTTTCTGTTTTTTTTTACATGCTTTTATTTTATTTTTTATTTTTTAAAAAAATAGAGATGTGAACACGGAATACGTGTCACATCAATATTCTTACTATTTTCAAACTAAGCTAAGCGCTTGTAATTTAATTCTCTTTGTCTGTTTGTTGTGGTGGAATCTTGTAACTGATTTTTCACGACTTGTTAACGACTAGCAAGAACTCTGAAACTTTCGATTACATTATTAAACCATTTTCGACATGATTTGGTAATTATTTCGATTAAAATTTGTAATCACGTCACTCACATTAAATTAATAATCACAAGAAAGAGCCGCAGAAACAGCCGAAGAACATACCGTTCGTTTGTTTTAAACTTTTAAACAACGTATTTAATATTTGAATACTGCATGGGTGAAAAAATCGATTACGAATGTATGCAAAGAAAGCTTTTAAAGGTCGTCTTCATTTTATTTTTATTTATTACTTGTTTTTTTCATAATAAGTTTTTGCGATGATTGTTTTATTTGTTGATACGTCTGTGTTTTAGGGGCACTTCCCGACAGCCTATTTTATCATGCAGTAGAAGCCTATAATTTTATTTTACACTCGTTTGATGTTAACTGTGCTTATATATTTCCTGTATTTCCTTGACCCTATGGAGGGCTTCTGCCTTAATGACTGGACCTCCTTTCGTTTGGACAATAGGTAGCCTCGTAATATGATAGCAGATTGCCACTAACGCGACACTTCCTCACTTTGTTTTTCTACTCATGTTGCTTCACGTCCTGCGCTTGGTGCGCGTACCCTCACCAACTCGCATCATTTAGATCTTCTTTTGTTGTCTGAACATGATGGTGAATAATGTAAGTAGAAAACATTGACCTTGTTATCCATCAAATTTACTGACCACTGAATGTTGATTTTTTTTTTTTAAATAGAGATGCGAACACGGAATACGTGTCACATCAATATTCTTACTATTTTCAAACTAAGCTAAACGCTTGTGCTATGAAAATAGGACTAACTTGCTGGTCTGGAGTGAGGTTCGAACCCGCGACCTTTGGATCACGAGGCCAGAGTCCTAACCACAAGACCGACAAGCTACTCATACCGGAAAGGTTGCCGAATCAATGTACTTTACAAACTATACGTAAACTAAATTTGAACAAATCTTATAAATACTAAAAACTAAACCAACTCAAATATATTTGCTGCGACTTCTATTATTTACAATGTTTTTTTAAATCTACTTGGCATACTACGAGTATCTACAAGGTTCCAATACTGCTGAATTATTTTTCCACGTGTCCATTATTCTTTCAATTTCGTCCCGTAAGGGAGCGTCCATATACCACATGATTCTATTTTGAATTCTTTTGAATCCTCCCCTCCCTCCATCCCATGAATCCCATGTAGCCCTACGGTGGCTTTTCTTTAACCCCTCCGCCCTTCCCCAGTGGAAAATAGTTTTTTTCCTATTAATTCTAGAAGATATTTTGTACTGTTTTCTCTTACCAAAATTATTAATTTGTCGATCGCATAATCTCTACTGTTTCAATTGTGCCAAATAAAATTAATGAAAGCATACGTAGCTCGACTCTTCCCCCCCATCTTCTCACGTAGCCCGGCGTAGCATTCTACTTAACTCCCCCCACCTTCCTTGATCAGGCCACGTAGTTTATGGACGCTCCTTAAATACTCAAATAATATTGTTATTATTATTATAATAACAATACGTTCAACTATCATATGTAAATAAATAAAACAAAAAAAATGTTTTACCCTGAAACGGTTTTATCGTGTTAAATTGCTTCAACAACAGTTCTGTCGACTAATTAGTTACTATGAATATTTATTATTGGAATATTGTCTAGTAAGCAGGATGTATGATATATGCAAGGAATGTGACCTTATTATGAATGTAAACAAGTCAAAAGTGATGGTATTCTAGAAAAAGAAAAGTAAGAGAACGTGTGAAATTCTAGTAGGTAATGAATGTTTGGAATAGGTACATGAGTTTGTGTACTTGGGAGGTATGTTCGATAGAAGAGAGAATGTTGAGAAAGATATCGAGAGGTGAGTGATTGCGGGGAATAGGGTGGACGGTGCTTGGAACGCAATAGTTTCTATGTCTACCGAGGCAAAACTAGCGGTACATAATGAAATTCTGGTACCAACACTGATGTATGGAAGCGAAGCCTGGATCTGGCAGAAGAGGAACGGAAGTAGATTTAATGCAGTGGAGATGAGATCCTTCAGACGTATGTATGGCAAATCAATTTATGATAGAGTAAAGAATGCAGATATTAGGAACGAATGTAAAGCTGATCTTAGCATAATTAATAAAATTAAAAAAGGATCGCTCGGATGGTTTGGGCATGTTGAGCGAATGAATGAGGAAAAAATGGTAAGAAAGATATATAATGCAAGTGTTGTTGATGGCGCCAGAAAGAGAGGGCGACCGCGGAAGACGTGGCATGACCAGATTAACCAGATACTGGAAGACGGTCCCGTTAGAAGCCTCAATAACCGGCGAGCTTGCATGCGAAGATGTATGAATGCGGATGAGGCGAGAGTTGTATTTCAGGACAGAAGAGTGTGGAGCTCTATCCTCTCTGCCTGCTCCCACGGGGAAACGTCGTGATGGTAAATAAGTAAGTACAATTATTATCGATTTATTTTATTTCTACTGGTCCGAGAGGTTTTTTAAATGGTTCAGTGCCTGTAGAGACGAATATGAGAGATTGGGATGTCAAAGAGTCCGTGGCTAGTCGTACGCACTTTTTGTCGCGACTCTTTTTATATTATGTACGTACATTTAATTGACCTACTAGCCAGCTGTTGACAGAATACTTTTCCGCACAATTTTGCGACATTACGTCGGGTAAACGTATAGCTGTGACATTCGCGCACCGTATTGGGAGCTTTGCCATTGCAACATCTGATTTAAATCGACCCGCAGTATACATATTAAATTAACTCGTGTTGCGACAAGGAATTTGAGTTTTTAAGCAATTTAAGGGGTTACACCACCCTGGGAAAATAAAATTTATGTAGCAGCCGGGTGTTTTTACAAAGAGATGATTAATTAATTTTATTGGCACTTACTAATGATTATTCTATTGTTATCCGGAATACGTATTTGCCAAATTTTAGAGCGATTGTTGGCCAGAAGCTGGTAAATATGGATTGCAAGATTTGTCCCTATCTCTGACAGACAGACAAGTGAAGGAAATAAAAGCGTGTAAAAAATAAATATACAGATTTAACGGGCACGGTAGATCTTGTTTATCGCATGGCTAGGTAAGAGTTAACATACCCTCCAGTTTTTAATTTTATATTTAGCAAAAACTACTCGTATTTGTTTCGATATAACGACGCGCATCTCCTCGCTGGCCACCGTCTCCATTGGACTACTTCACCCTCGTTCGTCACTTTTATTCCCGCGTGCTCCGTGCTGCGTGTGTGTGAGGCGCGGGGGGGAACATTGATTTTCGTTTAACGCCCGCCGAAATAAACCCCGCGGCGGATGTCCCGTGCACCGGCTGCGCTGCGACCTCGTGTCCCGCGTCCTATCGAATAATATTTTGTTTACGTGGCGATGTGCTCAATAATAGTCGGAATCATTTATTTGCCGCAGGATTCTCGCGACGCGTGTTGTCTTAATTATTATACATCTGCTACCTATTTTTATTCCGAAGCATTTTTTGGTAGCAATTTATCATAACAATTCTATATTATTAAAGTTGTTTTTTACGTGTCCCCGAATTCCCTAATGTATATCATTATTTAACTAGTATTAATGTACTAATGAAGTTTCGGTGCCTACACTTATTTATGGAAGATACAATTTACATTCGTTTGCTACATGTTTTTTTATTATTTATTCTTTAAGTAGGTAATGCAAGAATTTAATTTTTCTTATATAGGTAAATAGAATTATATATAGTTAATATAAATTTCTATTAATTTGAGAAAACCAACAAACTTTGTATAAACCACACTGACATAGTATGGTTTATACAAAGTTTGTTAATTTTCTCAAATTAACAATTATCCAGTCATAATGTTAACGCAATAAACATCAAAAAATTACATAAAGTTCATTCTGATGTAAGCGTCACATATTTTTTTAGCTTCCTTTTAAAAATTGTTATTGTTTGTATTTTTGTATTTTCTTCATCTTTAATGCCCCCTGATAATTTACTATACAATCTCATTCCACTGTGTGTGATTGAATTTTGCGATCTTGTTTTCTGTCTTAAAGATAATCTTATTTCATGTTATCCTCTTTTGCAATGGACATGTTCATGTTGTGTCTATCTAATAATTTTCTAATTTTACTATACATAAAGGTTCTGTCCTAGAACATCATGATTAATAAAATATGTGAAAATATTCTTGATTAATTTAAATTGACATTTCATTGATCACCACACTTCGTGCGAAGAGACATATGTCTCCCAGAAGCCTTTTGTGAGTTACCGTTATCCGGACTTTCATCTGGTCTGATCAAATGTTCCCGCTAAGATGCAGTTCCGCTGAAGATTTCTGAAGATAAATCGAGTTCTATTGCACGTTCCCTTTTTTGGATTCGGATTGCGCAATAGCGTAATGCTTTTTCGTTTATACAATAACATAATGTGTGGTGTTTGATTGCTTGGGAATTCAATGGGATAGTGAATGTGGTTATCTGAAATAATAGATTCTTGACTTGGCACCACATAAATAATCTTTTCGGTTTTTCGGAAAATTTCGTTTCAATCGAGAGTTCGCTAATTTGATTTTGATTTGATTGAAGCGATAAATACCTCATTTTTTAAAATAATTATTGTTCAGTTGATTCATTTGTGTTTCAAAGATAGAATTTGTAAGGTCTCCGATAACAGTAATTTGTTTTAAATAGTGCAGCCGTTAAGGTCCATAAAGGTCCTCGCCCATGAATCCAATGGGAGGTAATTTGGAAAGCTTAAAGTAGATGGCGCTGGTGTGGTTGGTGGTCAGCGGCGAGCTGTCAAATTGCGAACTGTAGTTTGTATTTTACACAGGATTTGATATGGATTACACAGGATTTGCCACAAGCACTTCTGACTTGTATCGAGATGTACAGTGCGCTTCCGTATCTTGACTCCTAACAATGAATATCTACGCTGGCGTACCGATGTTTCAGCTTGATAGACTACAATCTATACTAAACGCTGCAGCACGGATAATACATGGAACGTCAAAATTCTCGCACATAACATCCCTTCTGTGAGAATTGCACTGGCTTCGTTTTCCTGAGAGAGTAGAGTTCAAACTGTGTTGGTTGCTGTACAAGGCAACTCACAACATGGCGCCTATGTATCTTCAGGAGCTCGGTATTCCAGAAAACATAAATGGGAGACGTCAAACTCTTAGGTCAGTGTCTACTTCAGCGGTGGGGAGGATTGTGGAACCGGCAAGTCAGTTCCAGAAAACTAGGTTCAGCGAACGGGCATTGATATTTTTTGCATGAACTGTCTTAATCGTCAGAAACGCAATTGAATTTGAAGTTGAAAGCGAATAATTTTTTTTTTGAATTTGTTCCAAGCGATTTACATAGATCATATACTGGGGATTCCGTACTTGCGTTGCGTACTCAAGTTTGCTTCTGACAAAAGTGCAGTAAAGTACTTTCGATATCTTTACACATTTAACTGTAAAAATACTGACCATTTTCAAATTAAGGCGTAATGATGAAAGAGGAACTAGCGTTTAAATTTGATATTAGTAAGGTACTAGATAGTTGAATATTTATAACATGGATAAACTTCATGTAGATAAACTACTGCCAGTTCAAAGAACTTAATATTTGGGTACCTACCACGTTAAAAAGTTAATCGGTGTATCCTGTACAGGTAGTATCACTTTTATATCTGATGTTTTTGGAGGCTCCATCAGCGATAGATGTTTGTTTGAAAATGAGGTTTGTCAAATCTATTAGAGCAAAATGGCATTGTATTGGCAGATCAAGGATTTCAGATTCAAGATATAATAGCTACTAAAGATGCAGCTTCGCCACTCAAAGAAAATTTCATCAAATATATATATGTATATATGAAATTCTTAGTCATTTATCCAATAATTTACTTTGGGAAGTAGAATAATTTTTATGTGTTTTATGCTATGTAATCTTCGTTCTAACATCATGAAAAATTAATAAAATAATTATGTGTAAATAACTTCACTTTTATTTTTTTCTATCTCTATATCTACAATACATTTTATTACATTTATACAGTGGAACCTCTTATAACGAGCAAAACAATTTTTTTACTCCCTTAACAAGCGACTTTTCGCATAACGAATGCGGAATGAAGTGAAATGTTTCCTTTATTTTATACTGTTTTAGGTTTAAAATTACAATTACAACTTTAAATATCTTATTAAAAATAATGACTTACTCAAAATGTATATAAAAAACATAGTTAGGTATTTCATTTGAAAAAAATTAAAAATGGTTAGGAAATTAAATAATCATTTTTCTCAAAATTAACGCATGTTTCTTCCGCCAACTACAGAAACGAAATACATCGCAAAACACCCAGGCTTGAGTAAATCACATAGATTAATTGTGACCTCGCCGGGAATCGAACCCGGGACCCTCGGTGTGAGAAGCCAGTGTCACACCCACAGGTCTACGAGGGCCGCCATTTTCTTAAATGAAAAGTTGTAGGTACCTATACAAATTATTTCTAAATACCGCAAGCTCCACCATCATGCAAAGAGTGTTATCTCGTGCGTTCCAGGATTCGTATTCATGTGTGGAATTTTATCGGGCACCGACACATTTATGCCCTCTGGTGTTATAAATGTATCCTCAGCCCGCAGTAACACCAAGTTTAGGAGAGCTCAATTCCCGCTTTTGGAGCTCATTTGCATAGCACGAAGCTTTTGATTTGCCAAATATACCGTGTACAATTAAATTATTCATCCATGCTTTCATTTAATCTTGAAGGCATGTGTATGTGTAGCCAGATCCAGACGATCGTTTGTCTGCTTACCGGATGCCAAATTGTCCCTAATTTTTGGCCAATTTAGTTTTGCGGTGAATGTGATGCGCCGTATGTTTTATAAATATTTCTATAGCATTTCTATACATCGCATCATTTTAATAAATAAAATGAAATAAATTTAAGATCAATCTATATATATTTAAAAAATAGTGCACATTGGCCGATATATGTTTATATGTTTATATAAATGTTTGTTACCAAAATAACCATTTCGATTTTTTTCATTTTTTTCGCCGTTTTCGCGCGCTTTTTTGCGGTGCAAGTATACACGATAAAAATATTTTGAAAAAAAAATATGAAAGATAATTGATTTATGCGTACTAATTTTGTACTTTTCATTTTCTTCTTCTTCTTTTTTCTTTTCTACGCCCGTTCGAGTGAAAATGGGTTTTTCTTGCATATTTTCGTCAGTTTTCAAAATTTTTAAATTCGAATCGGTGAAAAGATAGATAATGACGTAGCGCATTGGATCTAATTATTATTATTTTTTTATTATTTC
Source organism: Agrypnia vestita (assembly GCA_016648135.1). Taxonomy (NCBI): domain Eukaryota; kingdom Metazoa; phylum Arthropoda; class Insecta; order Trichoptera; family Phryganeidae; genus Agrypnia; species Agrypnia vestita. The sequence goes on from JADDOH010001946.1 coordinate 60,731, forward strand.
GATTATACGTATTTTTTGTAAAATTTGCGTTTTCTTTAATCACGTTTTTTTCTGACAAGGAATATTTTAATGTTAAAAACAGATTATGAAAGACCCTGACGCTGGCGTGAAACTAAAATTAGAACCATATTTTAATATTTCTTCTTCTTCTTTTTTTTGAACTTTAAAATTTGAAACATAATATGATGAATATCTCGGTGAGTGTTTGAGATACTTTGTTCGAAAAAATACTGGTGATGCATATTAGTACGCTGCATATGATATAACAATAATATTTAACTTTTTAAAAAATTTAAATTTTTCACGATTTTTTTAGTGATCTCTTCTTTTAGCGCATAACTTTTGAATGTTGAATTTTGAATTGCATGAATTTTCAAGGAAATTACGATATTTTGAATTCTAATGATGAGTAAAACTATATTGCACCTGTACTAAAAAAATCATAACGATCGACATCGTATTACTTAGTTTTTTTTAAATTATCGTCCGCAAAAAATATATATTTAAAAAAAATTTAACAACATACCCCGGTGCGAAATTTCACTAAATTCGTGTGGAAAAATGTTCCTTTTTTCAAATTCGTGAAAACGTTCAGTAGATCAGATTTGACATTTGCGTCGGAACAAAATGTGACATTTCAAAGAAAATACATTTCTTTGATTTTCAAAATGGTTTATCTGACCACAACGCTTATTTACAAAGAATAAAAGATTAAAACAAGAATGCCTCATATGTTTTTCATTGTTTTTAAGAATAATTCAATAAGTTTAAGAAAATTAAACCCAGCGGAGCTATACAAAAAAGACTTGATTGAACATGTTTGGCAGATCACCTTTGACATTAGGCGGCATCAGAATATGACATTTCAAAGACAATTCATGTTGTTGATTTTCAAAATACATTTCGCCCGTTTAGAAAGAAATAAATATTAGAAAAAGAATGTCTCCTATGTTTTTCATTGTTTTTAAGAAAAATTCAATTCGTTGTATAAAAAAATAAGAGCAGGCAAAGCTATTTAAAAAGAGCTGTTTTTTTAGAATTGGCAAATTGACATTTATTTTTTATCGATACTTAATAATATAAGGGGGTTAAATGATTATCCACAGTGGGGAATCTGACAAATAAAAGACTTTTCATTGAAAAATGTGGTACATATATTATATTTTAAAACCAGTTTTCTGACGATGTTGTTGACTTCACAATAAAAAAAATCTACAGAACGCACATGTTATATGTTTATTATTGATTTTTATAAAAATTGACATCGCTTCAAAGGAATTTCAGCGCCATTCGGGTATAATCTCACATATACAGGGGTACAATTTGTCACGATTTACGAAAAATTTTACAGTTTTAAAATCAGCTGTTTAATTTTGTCATCTGGCAGGTCGACTTCAGTATTTCGCGCATAAATTATCGACATTGACTTTTGACAGCGATTACTTGAAATGGCGGCAAAAATATTTGTGAGATCTTAAGATTTCAAAATAATGAAGAGTATTTTGCTTTACATGTATTTATTATATGAATAGGAGATGATCGGCGCCCCTTTTAAAGTATATCTCAATGATTTTTACGAATATTAAATGATAATGGCGGGTAATTAAGTATTCTACACATTTTTGAAAACATCTTTTCGAAATCAATTCTTCTTCTTTTTCTTCGTAAGGTTTTATGAACTTTTGTATAAAATTTTGCATTTATATCTGTTTTTATTTTTCGAACATATTTTTTTAGTTATTTTTTTAGATTATATATTAAATTAGTTATTATTATATTCAATATGAAATTTAAATTATTATTATATTCAATTTTTATTTCATATTCAAAATCCATACATATAGTTACGATTTTTGACGGTAGAATTTTGGTGTAGACTGGTATATTATTTTATTATATGTTATTTTCTACATTTATTTTCATTCGGTGAACGCGTAGTATGACCGCGTGGGCGGTTCAGGTTGTACCTGTTTGTACATTAGTACCTGTTTCTCGCTATGCGGGAATCCGACGATTTACAAAACTAAAGAAAAAGATGTTTGCATGTTCCCGTCGCATAAAACATTTTGCGTTACTTTTTTCTCAGTCGTAAAAAATGATGCCGCGAAAGATTCGATTATTCGTAATCAATTTTTTAAAATATATACTCATCCCTTTTTCTTAACTTTCTATTTAACAAACGAATGCTCTAAAATGCAAGTTTTATATCTTCGATCAATTGCAAAAGAAAAAAATGAGAATATTAAAAAATCATTAACTTCAGAGAAGTGGAAAATAATGCACACTGAATCATAATAAATGTGTTATTTCGAGTTTTGTGTGACGAAGATATTTCTCCTTTGTGATTTTTTCAGACATTATTAATTTAAATATTTTTATGTTATTAGCAACTCTGGAATAAACAAATAAAAGTTATTACTTATTAGGCATCTAAATTCACTTGCATTTTTTTTATTAAATGTTATATTGCTTTCTAAAATAATTAATTAAACTTTTATACTAAAATTTACGTTGGATACTAAATTTATTGTCAAAAAAATTTCCGGATTTACGATAACCTCGCAAAAAAACGTATTTATTTTTAAAGCCATTTTATTTTTAGTTTCACTTGGTCTATTTCATTTAACAAGCAATATGCGTACGTTCAATCGAATATATTTTTTCTCCGCGACTGTGAAAGACGTCTGCATCAGATAATACGAGTACCTGCGCCTCGCGGGCCCGAGAGCGTCAACGCTCTCGTCGTGCCTCGAAAGCGTGTCATTAGATTTTGATTATAGGCAATCTTCGTGTTTCGAAATCAAATAACCCTCAATTATTTAGCCGCTCCTTTTTATTCTTTAGTGGTGCAGCTTGTGCATGTCATATGTCGCCGCACACGTGCATTACCGGCTTGCGTGCTTTTTTTTCCACGGTAATTTTTTTTTTTTTGTGGAGTGGTGGATAAATATAAATTTACAAAAGTTCTCTCAAATTTATGAACTCTGCTCTGTACATACGAATATTACGGTACCTCGCCGACTGAATATTAATTAGCACTGTCATTTGTAAGGTAGTTTGTAAAGTTATTATTTTGTTCACACTTTGATGTACAGGGCTATTTGGAAAACATTAATTACCTCGCAGGACTATATTCTTGATTTAATTATGAGTCGAAAATGTTCAAGCAACCATGACCTAATATCAATAGTTATGGAGATATGCGGGGAGGAGATATGGAGTTATGGAGATATGTAAGTTTGCATTTTTTTTCAATATTTCTGACTTATTTTCTGTAAAACGTTGGAATATCATTACAGTAACTTATATCGAATATGAAAAATTCAAATAAAATAATAAAACCTTTCAAATTGGAATGTCTGCAGGGTTTTTATCATTTTATTTAATTTGTATTGAAAATAATGAGTTTTTCGTAATCGATATAAGTTACTGTAATGATAGTTCAACGTTTTGTAAAAAATAAGTCAGAAATATTGAGGAAAAAAAATGCAAACTTTGATATTGCATAATTCTATAACTATTGATATTAGGTCATGGGTAATTTAACATTTTCGACTCATAATCAAGGCAGGAATATAGTCCTGAGAGGTTATTAATGTTTTTCAAATAACCCTGTATATTTTAAATTTTTTTATGTTTCACTTAAATAATGTTTACGAAACCAGCAGCGGTTTGATTTCTGTGATGTTCACCAAACTCGGGATATGAAGACTTACGGTTTTCTCCAATATATTCACAGATAAATTGTGTCGACCGACTCGAACAACAACCCTGTGCTAACAGCACTCCAGTTAAAAGATAAGAGCATGCGAGAGTTTAAACTCTCCTTTTTGATAGCAACGCCACCCTGTACTCCTATTAATACCAAACGCAATATCGCTACACGTTTGAAGGAACATATTGGAGCAATTAAAAATAACAACTCCAATATATCGGCAATCTGCGAACATGCATCCAAAGGGAATCTCTGTCACTTCATCAGATTTGACAAGACAAAAATCTTATCAACAGAACCCCACCTTGTACCCAGATTAGTGAGGGAGTCCATTGAAATATACAAACATCCCAATTTCAATAGAGATGTCAGTTATAAACTATCAAGTATTTGGCGCCCTGTTCTTACGACATTGATTCAACCCTTGAGAGGCGTTGCAGTAAAGTCCGCCGACGTAATTAGTACATATTGCACACTGGCAACCTCTATTGTAGAAGAAGTGAATACTCCACAACAAAGTGCATATAATTTACGCCCTCGAAAGCAGTAATCAGTCCGTCCTCTACCTCCGCAGGTAAAGGTCGTCCTCCTGATGACGTTAAATAAGAATTCAACGAAACGTCGCGAATCATTTCTCGGAAAAACATATGGTTCGTATAAAACACCCGCAAACAGTTATAGTTAAATATTCAACTCTATAAACAAAAAAAAAAACACAAAAGTTTTCGGGATCCCGATCCGTAGGGATCCCGCGGAATTGGAAATTCTAATCTCGAGGGATCCCGAAAAGGCAATCCCGACTGGGGATTGCATTCCCTAATTGTGACTAAAACAGCCATTATTTTTTTTAATAAAATGTGTATGCTTTGAAATTAGAACTGGCCACTACTAGTTAGATGCAAATACATGCAATTTTTGCATGTTAATGTCAAATGTATCCATTTTATTCCTGCAATTTATATTTGAGCAAACAAAACAAAAATAACCATCTGCACACTTTTCAATATCAAAGACAGCCAAAATTTCAAATTAATACCAAAAACAGCCTTCTCTTCACTAAGGCGTTTTGACTTATTTGGAGAGCATTTAACCCTGACTAGCAGTTAAGCAAGCGGCTGTCAGCCATTGGTGTCTGCAATTGGCTATCGACTGCTGGCTGCTGTGCGACTGATAGTTTCCACCGTGCGGCTATTAGTATCTGCTATTAACTATCATTCATAATATAGATGATGATCTATTGCCGTGGATGCTATCAACTAAAAATTAAACATCAAAAATTTTATTGCCCACAGAAAAAATAAAATTAACATATGAAAATAAAACTTTCTAAGTATCTCGCTTTAAAGTGACTCAAAAAATATTAAATAATGTGTATATTATATAATATTTCTACTAGTGTTGCACCGTATGTGGGTTCTGCCGAATGTAGAATTCGGCTGAATGTTCGGTTTAAATATGTATGTGCCGAAGCCGAAATTCGGCTGAAATTCAGTTACATTTCGCGCGCTTTTGCCCGATGAACAGGTCAGATCGCCATCACGAAAACACGTGTAATTGTTTATTCACTGTGTGTTTTTTAATTAATTAAGCGGTACTACGTAGTTGTAGATAGTTATTATAGAATATTATATATTAAAATTGATTATTTTATTTTAATAAAGCAAATTGTTGATACTTGATGTGGTTTCTTTTCTAGAGAATAAAAAACATGATCCATTCACACGTTACCATTTACTTATAACTCAATATTTTGTCTAGATTTCATTTTAAATTAAATTTCTTTACACTTTTCCATTTCTTATTCAAATCCTACATTTAATATTTACAAATGTGAAAGTTAAGATGGTTGGATGGATCTTTGTTACTCAATCACGCCAGAATGACTAAACAGATCTGGGTAAAATTTGGCACAGAGATAGATTATTGTCTGGAAAAGCACAAATAGTTTACGCGAACGAAGTCGCTGGCAAAAGCTAGTTAATTAAAAAGCTACCCAAATTTGGTAGATTTAAATGAAATTCGGCCGAAGACGAAGTTCGGTAAAAGTTGCCGAAGTGAATGTGAAACGAATGTGAAATGAATTTCGGTGCATCTCTAATTTCTACACATTCAATAATATCGAAATGTATTTTAAAATAATCTGTACAAATTGTTTCTCAAAAAAGCATATGATTTTTTTTTTAAGCTGGCCATGGAAAACAGAACATTACTGTACTGTAGATGTAGCGTTTCTTTAGGGCAGTATAAAACTAAATCTAAATTATTTTTTTTGCATACAAAGGTGGTCTAATTAATATACAGGGCAAAGTAGTTGTGACAACTCTACTCAGAAGGGAGAATTCTGATTGGTCTACTTTTTTAAAAAAATATTGTATCCCATCATATATATGTGTTGTTCCAGGACACTGCACAATGGTGGGCACTCTTAGCAGGATGGAGTTACGGGGGCGCTAGTATCGGCCCTGACACCTCTAGTGCACCAAGCCGCCGGTCGCTGTCAACATGGGCAACAAGTGCTGCAGCAGACGCCACGATGCTGACAGACCATTGGGTGAGAATAACACAGTAGCTCTCATGCCCTGGGCAATTGTTTCCTGGGAAGCAATGTATATAAATATGCAGTGCATTTTTTGTAAAAAAGATGCCTGGACTCAAATTTTATCAAGCTTTTTATTAAAGAAAATTTTATTAAAAAATTATTTAAATTTAATTTAATATAGGTTTTCTATGCCACGAAGCGCATACAAAATGTGACTTCCTTTATCTTTATATTTTTTATTTTTTGGACATGGTCAAATGTAAAGTTAAATAAATAAATACAATTATATTATTGATGAATTTGGCGCTAACGTTCTAAAGATTATTCGTGATGATCATTAAATTTGATGAAAAACATAAACTATGTTGTCTCTGCATGAGTTTAATTGTAATTTTATATTTTACTACTCAATTTTCGAAGTTATGAAATGGGCTGCCAAATAAAATACTTTTTTGTATGTATACTTTTTTAAATGTAGTGTTCTCTCATAATTTTATTCGTAAATATTTTATAGATTGATATATAATTGTAATACCTACCATGTGGGGCGCAGACATATGAAGACAAAGAATTCCCTGTAATCCCATAAACTTTTAAAAATCAAATTAATTAATCAATTAGAAAGACATACAGAAAATTATTTGGCTGCTACAGTATTGAGATCCGTGGTTCGAATCCCGGTAGCAGCCAAATATTTTTTCATGGATTTAATTTTTCTGTATGTCTTTCTAATAGATTAATTAATTTGGTTTTAAATTTCACAGAACTTTGTTCTGAAAAAATTGCAAATTCACAATAAGAATGTGTTCTTGAATATAATATTTTAAAAACCTATATAAAGTAAAAAATTCTATATTTTTTGGTTTTGCTTAAGAACCCATTTGTTTATTCACTCTCCATGAAGAAATAGCTCACTCCTTATGGATATGGTGTCTCTTAGACTTTGTTATATGCAGTAATAACTGTTTTTAAATAGACTTTGATTTTAAGTTTGAACAATTTTTTTTAGAATCAATAGTTTTTTCACCAAGAAGAAGAAAAAATTCAAGAAGAAGTAAATTTAAATAAAGGAATAATGTTTTCCTCTCAGTGAACAAACTGCAGATGCTATAATATTCTCACATATTAAATCAATCGTCTTCTTTCAGTGTACCCCGCATTTAAGAAAAATGAATCTGGCTTCGGCGGCGGTGGCGGGCTGGGCGGGGGGGTGGGGGGTACTCTAGAGACCCGCTACACGGGAGAACCCAACAACAGGATAAGCAATAGGAGAGGAGCTGATATTGTGCGCACCAGGACACCTTGTATGTTCACCTCAAACACTTCTTACTTACCTAATTACTTACCTTGGCTCATTCTATTATTGCAATAAGTAACAGTACATCTTAAGTAAAAATATTTTTAAAGCGAAGCGTTTATGTATTTATTTTAAGAGACAGGTGTAAAATTGATTTTATCCAACATAAATTATTAAATTGTTTCAAAAGATTAATGTACATATTTTATATCAAATTAAAAAAAAATAATTTCATATACATAAATATCATTTACTTTGCACTATCATTGAAGCATTAATATACATTCATCCGTATTCTGAACTAATGCCGTTTTATGTTTGACAGGTTTGAAATTAATGAATTTAATCAATTAGAAAGCTCATTATTGTAATTGTGAATAACATAAGGTTTGTTTACACGTTAGAGCTTTGTGATTAATTGAATTCATTAATTTCAAACATGTCAAACTTAAAACATCGAATAGCGGCAATACAATGTTATACATTCCTGTCAAGATTGTGATAAAGATCTGACATTTTCATATTGCTATTTTTAGGAAAGCACAGTTTATTTTTGATATATTTTCGGACTATAAAATCTTATTTTTCTACATTAGCACACGCATCCAAAGGATCACAGCGACGTGTGGTGAAGGCCCTTTGTGGCTATGCCGCCCGGGCCGACACCGATATCTCGTTTCGCAAAGGAGACCGTATGGAAGTACTAGCCGACACAGAATCTGACTGGTGGCGGGTACTGCATTTGACCACTCGGCAGGAGGGGTTGGTGCCGGTCAACTTTGTCGCTGAGGAGAGTTCTGTCGAGAGTGAAGAGTGAGCTTTGATTTCTAAGACTGATTCAAAATCAATAATTGTTAATAATTAACATAAACACTTTGTATAATAATGTAATGTCAATGGATCCCTTTAAAATTTCACAAATTTTAAGTACATACTATTTCCTTCCATTCCATAAGAATAGTTTAATTTTTTCTTTATACCTAGTATGTAGTGTGGAAGTAGAACCATAAGTTCCAAAGTATATGAAATGGTGATATGCTTTTTTAATTATTATCATTATGGTAGGATAGTAATTCTTATTATTGATTACGATGTAATTGTATATTCCCAGCTGGTTCTTCCCGCACGTGTCCCGCAAGGAGGCTGATAAACTCCTCCTGGGTGCGGAGAATCCGCGCGGCACCTTCTTGGTGCGGCCTGCGGAGCATAACCCACATGGCTACAGCCTGTCCGTCAAGGACTGGGAAGATGGACGCGGGTACCATGTCAAGCACTACAAGATCAAGCCGCTCGACAGTGGAGGATTTTACATCGCCACCAACCAGACCTTCCCCAATCTGCCGGCCCTCGTACTCTCTTATACCAGTGAGTGCTGTTTACTTAATAACGCATATTATTACTACACACAACTGATTTTTTTTTATACTTTTAATTGTAATATTATTAGTTCGCGTTACTGCCAAGTTTGTTGTCTGCCGGCAGTGGTTTTCCGGACTGGCGAGTCCTTGTATGTTTGTGATGTATTTTTCTTTTCTTTTTTCCCGCAGGGGAGTGACTATTTGCTCTCGATACTGTCTCTACGGTGCAATTTTTGTAATTATTTCTCATTCCTGATCAGTTGTCACCCATGTATTTTTCAATACTCATTCATGTATTCCACACACATTATATATTATTCTTCCTTTGCATATTCATGATTTGTTATTTTCTGATGTTTGATATTTATGCTTTGCTATTTTCTTCTCCTTTTATTTCTCTGCCTTTTGTTTACATTTTGTTATTTACTTGTGATTTTATTTTTACGTATTGTTATTTTCTTTGAATAAATTGTTTTTCGTAACGCACCCCAGAGGCAGTAAAGTGGTTAGTGCAGTTTCCTTGCCGCGTCGCACGAGTGCTTTGCACCGTCAGAGGCGTAGCAAGGAAACTGCTTTAGCATTAAAACAATGTCGAACTGGATGGCGAAAGTGTAGCTCACTATGTGACTGCTAAGAGCCTGTCCAGATGCCGCGTTTTACGCGCAAGTGAGCAAACGCGCGTAAAAGGCGCGCTACGCGCGAATAAATTGAATTATAAATTGAAACGCGCGAGTGGACTCGCGCGTAAAACGCGTCATCCGGACATCCTCTAAATTCGGTTGCGGATTTGACGCGACAGAAGAAACGCATAGTGTGGCGCCGGCCTTAATGAGTTAAAATTTAGAGAACTTATATAACTTCTTTTAAAATTAAGGTTTGCACATAGGTAGTGACATACCTACATAAGTTATTTTATGGTTTCCTTTTAGTATGGTTATTAATAAAATATTTTTTGACAGTGGTTTTTATTGTTTTCTGACCCTTAGGTACTATTCACATAGATAATATTTTACAAATGTGTATATTTACCTGCTTAATTATTTTAAATAAAATGTCTTTAAATTGTCATGTTATATAAAGGAAAATTCAATTAAAATACAAAATTAGAAAGTGTAAATAATGTACGAAAAAAATATTAAAATCACTGTTAATATGTTTTCACGTCTAATAAGTTTTTATTTGCTGGTCCCTTGAAAAACGTGTTCACTGTACTCACTGTACTACGAAAAAGTCATGCTTCTTGTTCTCACTGCATTCCCCTGGAGTCACATTGTATATAAAACTTTGTTTCATAATTTGACCAGCACACTAAGAATATTTATTCAATCATTTTCTGTGAAAAGTTGTGTATAGGAAGTAAATTTTTTATATACTAAAAGTAACACATTTACAGAGAATGCCCTGGGACTGTGCCATGTCCTGGCCCGTCCTTGCCCCAAGCCAGAGCCCCAGATGTGGGACTTGGGTCCGGAGTTGCGTGATAAATGGGAGATCCCTCGGAGTGAGGTGCAGCTTATACGTAAGCTGGGACAGGGGAACTTCGGGGAGGTTTATTATGGCAAGTGGAGGAATAATATTGAGGTAACTTATATAATTATTTTTATATTTTTGAAGCAAGGAGCCTTAAGACAACTATATCTGTCCATTGATCACCACAACAGGTATAGATCTTTTCATATAAGCTTGCAATTGAGTTAGTGTGGGTACAGTGCGTAATACATGCATTGTTACGTTGTGTTAATTTTACGGATACAACCCTCTTGTATCCGTAAACTTAACACAACGAAACAATGTGCGTATTACGCATTGTATCCACACTATGACAATTGCAACCTTATATGAAAAGACCTACTACACCACAGATGATTTATTGTATATTTTGTGGTTGTGATATATTTTTGCATGGAGTTGATGTATTTTTTAATTTTCTGTTTCTGGACATAATGTAAATTCTGATATCCAAATTTTAATACGTAGTACATATTAGTTCTAGAGCTTAAATAATAACAAAAATAATAATCAGTAATAGAAGAAGAGAATTTGGAAAAAAAGCTGCGGAGAGGTTTATGCTGTTTGTGTGTATTATCCACCAAATGTATAATTTATTTGTTTTCCGTTTGCAGGTTGCTGTAAAGACATTACGGGAAGGCACCATGTCCACCCAGGCATTTCTACAAGAAGCTGCCATCATGAAGAAGTTTCGACATAAGCGCTTGGTGGCTTTGTATGCAGTCTGCTCGCAACAAGAACCTGTGTACATTGTTCAGGAATACATGAGCAAAGGTTCCTTATTGGAATTCCTCAGAAATGGTGAGGGGAAGTTTCTACAGTTTGAAGATTTAATATACATAGCTGCCCAAGTAGCCTCCGGAATGGAATATTTAGAATCCAAACTCTTAATACATCGAGATCTAGCTGCGAGAAATGTTTTGATTGGTGAAAACAATGTAGCCAAAATATGTGATTTTGGGTTAGCCAGGGTTATAGAAGATAATGAATATTGTCCCAAGCAAGGATCGAGATTCCCCGTTAAGTGGACAGCGCCTGAGGCCATAGTGTACGGCAGGTTCTCCATTAAAAGTGATGTCTGGTCATACGGAATACTCCTAATGGAACTCTTCACCTATGGTCAGATCCCCTACCCAGGTATGCACGGGAGGGAAGTAATAGAACAGGTGGAGCGAGGCCACCGGATGCCCAAGCCCCCGGGACACCACCTGCCTGATGACATTTACCGGCTCATGTTAGTGTGTTGGGATGCGATCCCCGATAAAAGACCAACCTTTGAGTTCCTAAACCATTACTTTGAGAGCTTCACAGTGACCAGTGAAATTCCCTACCGGGAAGTTCAAGACTAATAGCCATTTTAATTACTTTTCATTTCTCGCGCTCGTGCATTTCTTCACATTAAGATTCAAATTTCCATGACAATTTTTACATTTACTACCAAAACAATGTGTCATTTATAAATATATATAAATGTGATTAATAAGATCATACAATGTTTTACTTTTACGCATGTATCAGTAGAATGGCATTCTTTCCTTACTGCCTGACAGGGAGGTATGATAATTTCTATTTATATAATAGACATTTAAACGATTAATTTGTGCAAAGTCGTGAAGTTTATATCTTTAGATTGTGCCATTAACATTAACAACAGTGAGTATGTATAAACATTGATTATTGAAATGTGTAAATCAACATGACAAGTCAAGTGATGCAGTACTTAAAAATAATGAACACATTGAACTCTTGAATGTAAATTATCATCCCTTTTTATGCACAATAATAATTATTCTTTTATACTGGAATTTTTCTCTCATCTGAATTGCCTCATAACAAAATTGTAGATGAAGTTTTCTTAATCCTTGTACATAATATTATTAGTTATTTTGTTATTATTAAAATAAAACTCTCAAATATTCATTCCATATCAAGACTGAAGTGAATAATGAAAAATTACTTATTAATTGCCACAGATTTTTGTTTAGAAAATTGTTTTTGAGACTTATGTGTAAAATTTGTTGAAATTTAATTGCATGCTGCATTCGTGCTTGTTCTTAATAATTGAAAATGGCAGATATCCAGTCACATTATTTTAAAATATATTGTACAGAAGTGTGTGCAAACATCGTTCAAGTGCTGCAATGTAATGCCTAATGCAACGTGTCTTAATGTACTGCATTGACATGTAGCAGAATTTTTGTATGGTTTGCTCTTTACTTTAATTAAAATTTGCTTTAACCGGTCGGGTGCCGGAGCGCAGATCTGCTCGAAAACTTCTGTACCCTCTATGTGCCGGAGCGCAGATCTGCGCTCCCTAGACACGTACGCGAATTCGGCCTATTTTACCTGCATTTGTGGGTTTTTAAAGCTTATTATTGGTTGTATCTCAAGTTTTTGAATGAATGGACGAGTTCTATTTGTCAAGTAACCTCATTTTCTGCGCAAACTGAACAAAAAATCATTCCAAATGTCGTCTTCGAACCGCGCATTAATTGTGTTATTTATATGTTAAAATTAAGTATTTTTATATTCTTTGATATATTTAGAACGAAAATATTGAAATACAATATCTTTAACAATATATATTGCTTCCATGATTTTATTCGATAAACATGTGCGTACACTTCTGACAGTAAATTTCGTTACTTATTTTCATAATTAATAAATAAGTAATTATTGTAAAGTAATTATTGAAATATAAGTAATTATTGAAGTCTGTATATTGAGAAACCAAAAATTGCAGCTTCTTAGCGATTATTGTTGATTTTTACATGAATATAACCATCACAAAAAAGTGTCGTTACGAGCGGCCGGCATCTGACCGGTTAAAAATGAATATGTCATAATTACAAAAGTTACTATGGAGTTTTAATAAGCTACATAAAGTTAATGCAAAAGGATTCTAAAAATGAACCTGTATATGTATATGTATACATATAACCATTTGAAACACATGTTTATGCTATTATTACATACAACATTGGACAGTGTCTGTACCCAACTTAGCATGCACTTTATTATGAATGTGGAATAGATTAATTAAGACCAATTTTTTTCTCATAAGTTTAAAACTTTTCAATTCACTTATATTTAAATTTGGATATTTTCTAAGGTATCGAGGTAGTTTACATATTATTAGAACTGAAAATAACACAAACCTGTTATTGTTTAAAAAAAATTATACCAAAGACAATTTAGATTCTTGTTTTAACATTCCTGCAATTTTTGGCTAGAATTTATATTTATGAATTTGATGATTTTTGTGACGTAAACAATTATTTTAACCTAACTCATTTGCATATGCACATAAATGTTCAAATCTATATATTTAAAAAATATATATTATAACTTTACACAATAGGATCCTTTTAATTTGAAATTCAGTGCAGTTGAAATTGTTTGTTCAGTTTCAATTTGATCTCTGAAAAAAATTGTTTTAAATAAATTTGTATCATAGTACACCAGATTTTGATTCTTCCCGATTCGCCTCCTGACTTTAACACTCAACGGTCATAAGTATAAGATTATAGTTTTTATAATTTTGTACATCAATAACACATAATATGTATGTGGTTATTTTTATATTTCGTGATCTCTCATTCGTCACAATGATGAGCCATTTTGCCATTTATTTTGATTGTTTTATTTTTGAGTTGTTATTTTTGAAGTAACAGTTCTTTGTCAGCACTTATATATAAAAAAAATGTAGTTTCCAATTGAAACTCAACTAAAAAAAATTATATGTGCAGCGGGATTTTGAAGGAATTATCCATTTGGAAATTTTGCCAAATAACACGTTGATAACATAGAGTGACTGGGATACTGACAATTGGAGAGATATTTATGTAGCATTATTTGGATTCAATTTTTTTTTTTAATCCAGGAAACTTTAAAAACTGTAATACTTAATTTTTGCCTATAAACCCAAAAATTTGTATCATAATGACTTTAAAAATAAATTAACAAGATGACAAACTGTGTTAAATTTTAGTTTCGCCTATTTGAAAATTTGTTTGTCACTACCTCCACAATCACAAATAGATGAGGTTCTACTCTACTTGAAATAGTAAGAATTTCCCCAATCCCAGGCTTCATTCAGTTCAGAGTAGTTAAAGTTTATATGTAGTAAAATAAGATTTTGTGTGATAAACCAGCTGCATATATCATTTTGTAAATTGTAATAATGTATAGAGAAAATCGGGTAATTAGAATTTTCTTCTATTAGCAAAGTATACATTTTTATTGTATTACGTCCGTCCAAGCTATTTATGCTTGATTATGTTTTGTTATTTCCCCAGAAAGCAACACAATGATGCTAAACATTATTTGTCTAACTATTGTTCACATTGTGTTGTCTACTCATAATAGTATGAAATGGTGTTTTCTTGGGAACCAACGGAAATCTTTGGTATTTTAAAAAAAACTATAACCGAGCAAATATAATCATCTCATCTTATCTTAAGAGTTTACATTTTTTAATAAAATGATACTTAACAATGAATGTGTGTTATAGACCGTAAATCAATTAAATGACAAGAAATTTTTGTGGTCATATTGCTTGGGTGTATATGTATATTTATTTATATATATATATTTATTGTATCTTTTTGATGGTCCACTGAGAGGCAGCAGTAGCAAAATGCCAACTCAGTGAACTGTCAAAAAGATACAATAAATATATATATATATAATTTTAGAGCCATATTAAAATGATTAACATTTAAATTTGACCGTGCGTTTGGAATCGCCTTTCCTTGTAACTTAATGTTGTATTCAAAATTCCTTATGCGAAGAGCATCGTCATTTCCACCCTAGGTTTATAAAGTTTCTATTTTTAGGAGGTAAGGGCTGCCAAAGAAATTAGTTTAATATATTGTATTAAAAAGGGTGATACAGTATTCTGTATGATATGTATTCTGAATATTAAAAAACTTTTATTTATAACTTTCCAGCACTTTATCCAAAGTAAAGGGCAGTGAGAGAAAAGCAAAAACTCTTTCCCATTTTGTCAAAGAGCAAAAAAATCTAAACTCATGTGAAGTTGTAAAATTTGAAAAATGGGCCAATACTTTGAAATTTGACAAAATTAAAAAAAAACGATTTTTTCGCAAGTGAGAACAACAAATATGTCAAAATCGGATACTTTAGTGATATAAATGTCGCGATCCTTGTATTAGCATAATAAATATTGCGTTTTCGAAATGATTTCTTGTAATATGTAAAAATAGAGACAAAATTATGGCTTTTTCATAAGTTTTATGATTTTTTGCGAATTTTGCAATCGCATCGCGATTTTTTTCATACCTTGGATTTCAAATCAACTGGGTTTTGCATAATTCAAAATGTGTTTTTGGGTTCCTTGAATTTAGAAATAACGAGGTTCTATTAATTCTTGAAGATATAATTCTTCTTTTTATGAGTAACAGCAGTCCGTATACAGTAGGTTGCCAAATTAATAGGGACAGTACCAATATTTTGTGGTTTCTATGTTTGCATTGTCTCTACTTCTAAATAACTTGGATTTGATGGCTATTTCTTTATTATCTTTGCTGCAGGTATCATCATTGATAGTTTTAGGAAGTGAAAACACTTCAAAGTGTCACATCTGTTAAGAGTTAATTTTTTGTGAAAACGCGTGATCGGAAGTCTCCTAAATATATATATAATTATTATTTTAATGAATATTCACAATTCTGCTACAACAAATCATAACTAAATAATAATTATCTATCAATTTTTTAAAGTTTTTGGCTCATATCTTATTTCAAATAAAAGTTTTGCCATATTGACCCCAGTATTAGGTTTTTTCAATATGACCAAGTTTTCAAAAACATCTCAAAGAAAATGTACAGAAGTAAAGACACTATTTTTAGACACTTGGCATTCCCAAAGAGAAATAACAGCCATTACGGGTGTTTCAAGTTCTGTGGTTAACAGGATAAAGAAAAAAATTGTTCAAAACCTGCCCTTTAAAGTGGATCGCGATGGGAAATGTGGCAGAAAACGATCACCACACCTCGTACTAACCGTAAAATAAGAGAAACCTGTCTCCAAAATCGAAAAAAGGGTATGGCTCGTCTGACCTTAATGATCAACGAAGAAAGTATCGAAGTTTCCCAAAGAATAGTCCAGAGGAGATTGTCTGAGGAGAACCTCAAGCATCACAGACCAGCTAAAAAACAATGCCTTACGGTAACTAAGAGGAGAAAATTGCTGAAATGGCCTAAAGCATATCAACACGACCCTGAAGGATTGGAATCAGGTATTTAACATTTTGTGGTTTTAAAAAGCTTTTAAAAATTTCCAATCATGTGATAATGGTATTTTTTAGAAGTGCTTTTCTGGAGAGTCCGTATTTCAAATTTTGGTGGAAAAGTTATTGTTCGTCCGGCGATGCCCAAGAGGGAAATTCCATCCGGACTGCCTTGTGGAAACGATCAAATACCCTACCAATATCGTGGTGTGGTCAGTCATCTCTTTCAAGGTGATGGGGAGCCTACACATCGTGCAAGAGACTATGAGGCAGCATTAGTACGGACAAGTATTGGAAAATCGATTGCTGCCTCAAGTCTGAGAATGGTTCCCTGGATGCCAGGAATATGTATTTATGCACGATTCTGCATCCTGCCACAAAACTAGGACCCTCACTACAATTCTAGCCAAAAAAAGTACAGGTTTTACCTTGGCTGGGAAATTTCTCCGACATGAACCCCGTTGAAAACCTGTGGGAGCTCATGAAGAGGGAGATCGTCAAGAATGTGATCACGATCAAGTAGCAGCTCTTCGAAACCCTCATCCGGGTTTGGTAACACTCTCCTGAACTAAATATTGATGCAAAACTGGGGCACGGCACTGGGGTATGCCACGACGTGAACAAAATTGTAATTTTCTGCACGATAATGTTTAAATATTATAAACAAAAAATAAATGCAGAATAAGAACAAATATAGTGTTTAAATGTTCCTAATTAAATATTCTTGTTAATAAAAAATAATTTCTGTACCTAAAATCATACACGTCTTTGTTTTACGAATCCAAAGTGAGATTTACACAATTTTCATAGGTGTCCCTATTAATATGGCAACCAACTAAGTACATGTGGTTCTATATGTATCATTTTAATTTTTGTCCTTATTGGTCGGGGAAGGGCGAATCCAAAGATCAGAACATAAAGTTCTTTAAAAAAGTTTACAGACCTTCAGATGGTCTCTGTCTTTATTACACTGCATTATTTTAATTATTTCTTCATCATTTTCTTTTATCAATGTCCTTTGTCTCTGTGTTTTTAATAAGTAAGTTGTAGGCTTAAGTCTCATAAGTAACCAATTGACTGTGCATTTGTAGGTTCTGCGGTATAACTTGATAGGCCAAGTATACGTAATATTTTATTATATTGTGAAAATAAGTAGGTGATTTTCATATGGTTTCTGTACAAAGTCTGGCATTTTATGAAATAACTATGTTAAGTAAAAATGAAATGGGTTTTTTAAGTGTGCTGTTTTATTGTGACTGTAAAATTTGTAATTTAATTGTCAAGTATAAAGTTATGTACAATTGAAAGACTACTGTTCAGTAACTATAGTTCAATTATTGTGAAATATAGTGTTTTAGTATCCAGTAAAACCAAATAATCTTTAACTTATTACAGTAAAACCTTGTTAATTCGAACCCCAATAATTCGAAATTCGCCATAATTCAAAATTTTTAACCCACAAGTCCCAAAATGCTAATTTCATAGTAGATTAACCCCGATAATTCGAAAACGCCGGTAATTCGTAATATGAAATAATTTTTAGCCCCTTGCGCCATAAATCAATACGTTTTAGTTCTCATAATTCGATTTTTTCGCAAGTGAGAACAACAGGTATGTCAATTTCGGATACTTTAGTAATAGAAATGTGGCGATCTTTGCATTAGCATAATAATAGCGTTTTCGAAATGATTTCTTGAAATATGCAAAAATGTAAACCTTTTTTCACAAAAAGAATGTTTTTTTTAGTATTACGATTTTTGGCGAATTTCGCAATCGCATCGCGATTTTTTATATTTCGAAATAATTTTTAGTTCCTTGCGGCATAAATCAATACATTTTTAGTTCACCAAATTCGAATTAGTTTTTTTAAATTTGACGAAATTAAAAAAAATATTTCGCAAGTGAGAACAACAAATATATCAATATCAGGTACTTTAGTAGCATAAATATCGCGGTCTTCGTATAAGCATAATAAATATTGCGTTTTCAAAATGATTTCTTGAAATATGCAAAAATACAGACGTACTTCACTAAATTAATGACTTTTTTCACGAGTTTTACGATTTTTGGCGAATTTCGCAATTGTAATTTAATTTTTTTTTTTACCTTGAATTTAGAATTAATGGGTTTCCGCGTAATTCGAAATGTTTTTTCGGGTCCCTTGAATTTTGAATTAACGAGGTTTTACTGTAATTAAATTAATTTTTCAAATGCAACACAATCGGAATGATCAATTTCATTAATTTGAAGTACATTTTTATGTCACATATGTAATTGGATAGACCCAAGAAGTAACAAGATCCAAATGGTAAAACTCAATATTTTTTCACTGTCCTCGGAGATGCATTCCTGCGAGATTACACCGCACAAATACTTTTGATATTTGGTCTACGTCTGAATTACTCTGAATTTCTTGTTTTACAGAATTGTAAAATTTATACGTAATTTGATTACTCAAATTTTCTCGACCCTCGTATGTCTTAACCTGTTCCAGGCCAGCATCAAGACAAGAGAGCCAGCCTCCTGAATGCACAGCTTGGGTACGGAACGGGTTAATTTTGCGCAAATTACTCATTATTCCATATGCAGATTTACAATCACTTACTTGACCTTACTTTTATAAATTTTACATCATTTACATTCTTTTTTATATTTTGTTGGTTTTTCACTAGTATCCAATTATTTTAAAGCATTTTTTAAAAATATTTATATAAATTTTCATATGTTACAAAAATCCTTAATTTGTTATTTGCGTTATGCATATGACAATTATATCGCACCCCCGCTCAAATAGTGTCACAACTCAAAAAAATAAAAAATCAATTTTATTGCACTATTAGTTCCACAATACTTCAAAATCTTGTCTATGAAAGTGTCTTGTGCATATAGTTCAATTGTTTGTCTCTAGAGGGCACTGGTGTCATTGTAATATTAACCAAAATTATAAACATGCCGAACATAAACAGGCAAACAGTGTCAAGTAACGTAATTTTTTTTTTTGAGTTGTGACACCATTTGAGTAGGGGTGCATATCATTTTATTTGAGAATTTTGTGGTGTTTTCTTGTATCTAATGTTAAGAGTTTTGCTCAATCCCTTGAAATATACATACATATTCGTGATGAAAGACATACATGAAATATACAAACATACATACATATTTAAAAAAACTACATCCTCAGTCAGATTGCAATGATATTTTAGGTAAAAATCTTACAATATTCTGTAAACGAGCCCTCGGTTTTTTCTGCTGTAAAATAACTCATCTTTATTTCAAATTACTTTAATCTATTTCAAATTTACATTATATCACCTTATCCATCTATACACAGGGTTATTTGGAAAGCATAAATAAACTCTCAGGACTGTATTCCTCTCTTGATTATAAGTCGAAAATGTTCAAGCGGCCATGACCTAACATCAATAGTTGTGGAGTTATGCAATATCAAAGTTTGCATTGTTTTTTCAATATTTCTGACTAATTTTTTACAAAACGTTGACCTATCATTACAGAAACTTATATTGATTATGAAAAATTCATTTGTTTCAATACAAGTTAAATAAAATGATAAAAACTTTGCAGAAATTCCAATTGGAATGTTTTTATTATTTTATTTGACTTGTATTAAAGGGAATGAATTTTTCTTTTTAGGTGTAAGTTACTGTAATACTAGTCCAACGTTTTGCAATAAATAAGTCAGAAATACTGAAAAAAATGTAAACTTAGATGTCGCATATATCGCTATTGCTTGGTGCTTGGCTTGAACATTTTCGACTCAGATAACAATCAGTCATGAATCAATAAAGACACAAAATTAAGCTAACTATGTTCCAAGCCCACGTCATTTATATACAACGCAGGCCTGGAATGGGTTAATTATGTTCTCCTGTTGATGTTAGAAGTGAACGTAATCACATCAAATGAAATTATTGTATGAATAAATTGAGGTTATATTTATATGATAGTACAGCATCTCTTCTATAAGATTAGCCTCCATCGTATTTTCACTTCATATATAAAGGATCCGTACACCATTTAGTCAATAGTATAATGTAGATACATACATCTATCTTTCCTGCAGTTGTAGTGTTATTATTTTGTTTCTCTCTATAATCAATATACTAATGTGCCTTATTACAATAGCTGTGTTGGTATATGCAGATGTGAAGCTAAAAGTCTGTTATAATAGTTATTAAAGTACAGGTTTCTAAAATAATGCTTTCTTAGTAAATTTTTCTATTTGCACAACATTATGAACAGTATTTTCAGGGAATGTATATCAATACATCTCACTGGTAGTTTGTTGCCATAAATTCTGCAAGGACATTTTCAATAAATATATTTTAAATTATGTTACCATTCTTGTCAGGTATTTTTCATAAGTCTTGTATTAGCACTCTGTAAAATGCAGATATAATAATCAAAAATAATACATACACATCTTCTGACCAACATGTTCGACTTTTGTTTTTTAAGTACATATGTTCTTTGTAACTGCGCAATTGTATCGATTTTCTCCCAAACCTTTTGTAAAGTTGATACTAATAAGTGATAATTGATATTGTTGGTGAATATTTTTGCAATAGGTCAAAACACTACTAATATTGTCAAGTTTTTTGTTTTAATTCAATTACACACTAGAGTTTCGTAGGTTGATTAAATTGACTTTTTAGTACTGTATTAAATTGTTATTGTACTGCAAAAAATATTCATACACTTTTATTTAGCAACGATTATTGGATTTATCAGGAGGCCATTTTTCCATGAATAAAATAAATTATAGTCTCACTCTTATGCTTATGCAAAATGCATGATTAGGCACTGATTTCAGTATATTCTAGGATTAAAAATAATTTACATAAGTATTTTGCAAAAAATGTGGTATTTACAAATTTAAATGCCTGTTTTAATAGAAAATTTATTACAAATTAAAGAATTTTGTACCTAGGAGACCAATAAACCTGTGTCCAGATTTGTGATTGCAAAACAACTTTTTTATGTGTAGTTTATAAGTAAGATTTTAATTGAGTAATGTCTTGTATTGCACTTCTTCACAATTTAAATGTATTCATAAAATCTTTTTCAAATAATTTTTATATCACGCCACTATCACATCCATATTTTTCATATCTGATTCTGAAAAAATGATTTAACATATTCAATTAAAATTCACACACACAGAATAGGGTTAGATCATTTCAATACCAGACCAGGTACGCAAATGATTAGTTGTCAAAAATTTTATAAATTTGTATATTGTCAGTCAACATTTTAGTTAAATTTGTCAATATTTGATTGCCAAGGGATAAATAATAGTACAAGTAGTTAAAATACATATTTTACTGTCAGTTTGTATTTGGTGTGCGACTTATTCATTTTACTCAAAAATGGGCATGGGTTCATTAATGCCGCATAACAAAACTCCATACCGCTTCAAGAAAAATCAATCTTAAAAATGGCGGGAGGAAAAAAGTTTGGCTTTTCAAATGTATATTTTAGCAGCTCACATTGTTAGCGGGTAGGATAGATTTAAGAATGATAATAAAATATAACACTGATATAATCTAAGCATCCCTTTGCTCTTGTGCGTTGTCTTTTATACATGTTTCTTGTACACAAGTGTAATATAAAATACATGTTATACAAGTGTATATTGATATGTGGGGACGTACACAGAGGATCTCTAAATCAAGGATAGCAAAAAATTTATATACCAATTTAACTAACTAAAAGACCCTTTGTGAAGCAAATGAGTCATTTTCTCGGCTGTTCATTTTTGACTATTCTTTGTGAAAACTGACCATTTATATGAAATGCTAACGGCCACGTGGGTGAAAAGATAGAAGATAGAAGCTTTAAATAAAAATGAAGAAAAACCTCATTTTCCCGTTCCACATGCGGCCTAAGTCTCTGTGAGGTATTGATACATATATGTTTCATTTTTTTCTCTTAAGAGCCTCGTATATTTTTCTATGAGATGGTGGATAGTGTTCAAACAAATCAATTAGTCTATCTTTTTCTTTTGTAAAATGGTTACTCGCCACCTTTTCAGTATTTTGAGTGATAATTATTGATCAATGGTATTTTTATCTAAACTTACATAAACTTAATTATTGTACCTCAAAAAATTTGCAGGAAATCCTAAAATATCCTTGAAAATTTGTACATACATATATTTTTTATTTTAAGTATCACTTAATTATGCTAAAGTATATAAAAAAATATATATGGCATCATTTGAATAATTAATTATCTTGTAGTGAACATATATTTTCTGGTCTTAGATTTAATATTTGTCTTACAGTGCTAGCTGTCTGTGTAATTTGTGTATTTGACATAAGCAATGTAATCAAAATAATATTGGATGAGTATTTGTACATTCAAACACATTTAATTTAGTGAATAGCTAACAGGTTTTCAGGTTTTAGAAGAAAAAAATGAAAATAATAATGATTTATTTTCATACCAAATTTATTATAAGCACTATAATTTTAAAATCACAGCGACTATAGATGTGTAATTTTCCTATAAATCCACCATAAAATATGATTTTGTACCTTTTTAACTTAAAATATTAATAGCTTGCTTTATTAAGATAAATGTATACATTTTTTGTAAATAAAAATATATTGTTATTACTACTTCAACTATGAAAGTTTGGATGTATTGTTTGATAGCACCAGGGAACTAAAACTAGAAAAACTCAATTATAATTTAATTGAGCCATGAGTGCACCAAAAAAAACCTTTATTTTATTTCAAGGCCAAGATAAAAGGCCCATGAGCCATTAGATCCAACGACATAATGACCACATCATGTTTTTTTTTAATGAGAGAGCTTTAAATAAATTGATAATGGTGATGAAATCATTGAATATGCTCTTTCAAAAATTCTTTTTAAAAAATAACCAATTAAATTAATGGACGAAAATATTGGATATGACCTTTCACAAATTCTGCCCTATTAAGCAGAAATGCAGCATTTCTAATTGCCCTAGGAAACAAAGGATTCACAATCTATACTTATAAAACTGTCTGTCTGTTCTGTATATAAATCTACACTGTTTGTCCAATCTGATTTAGAGCATACTTATTCTTTAGGACCCGGCGGGTAACATAGGCGGCATTTCGCCCCTCCCCTGCCTGATACATTTTCCATGCAAATCTATACCGTTCGACCGATAGTACTCAAAATTTGGAAACTTAGTAGCATACCCACTCCCCCTTTATCCCAAGCTCTCCCTCTGATATATATTCTGTACAAATCTATACCTATCTGACCCAAATTTTGCAAATTTATTCTTTAGGACCCAGCGGGTTACATAGGCCACATTTCCCTTCCGGACATCGCATCCATTCCAGTGTTGATTAAATGGAAACATTGTTTTTATTAGAGGCTTTGCAAAACAATGGAACCTTGGATTTCCCCCACGAACATATTTTAAACTTAATCCTTAACCCGTGCAACGTCGGGTACGAACAGCTAGTCTTGCTGTTCGTACCCGACGTACGAACTGCTGAAAGCACATAGTGTACCTAAACCTAACCTAATATGTATTTGTTGTTATAATTCGAGAAAGGTTATATGCAATATTTTTGTCTATTGATTTGATTGGGTACATTTTTAGGAATTTGTGAAAGAGTATATAGGGTTGATGGGCCGGTTGTGGCCACTATCCCGGTTTTGGCCACTTGGACATTCAAAGGTGTATAAAGAAGGCAATGAAAATGTATTTGTTATTTTATTTACGCCAATCAATTCTTTAAACTGTGTTTTGTTTTGATAAATAACAGCTGTACCGCCATTTTCTTTCTTAGAGTATCGGTTGAACTTCTTGGTGACATTCGTTAAAAACGATTAAATTCTTAGCAAAAACGATAAGGGCCTGTGGATGAGTAATGTGAAAGTAACTTTTTAATCACTTATGTTTGTGTTTGTGAATCAATTTAGCCTATTGAATGATTGTTTGAAGGTTATTTCATAATTTAGATTATTTCTTAGAAGATAAATGCCACATGGCCACAAATGGCACAGCCACAACTGGTTCACATAGTGCGGTAGTTTTGGCCACCTTTTTTGAAAAACGTAATTAATTTAGGTATTTATGATGATATCCCAATTATAATAATTTCGTTGTCTGTCTGTTCGTTCATCCGTCCGTCCACGTAACTTCGTGTAAAGTCCGTAAGTTTTTTATAGTAAATTTTTTTTTACGAACAATTTTTTTTACAGAATTTTTTTTTTGAACATTTTTTTTTAAAACTTTTTTCAAACATTTTTATTTAGAATTTTTTTTTTTCTAACCGAACCGAACTGACATGTAAACGTACCATCATTTTTGATGGGTTAAGGCTAGTTCGATTATAAAAACCATTGCCATAAAAAGAAGTCAACTTTCCTGGAACGTAAGATTCAACCAGATCTACTAAAATATTTCTAAGATTTTTATCACAATGGTTTAGATTAGACTAGTTGTACTGAAGTATCAATGCTATATACAGTATGGATAGCTTTTAAAGATGATAATTCAGTTCAGCATTTAGGAAGAGTACAATCATCGAATGAGTTGAATTCTTCTAATACACTTTCTCAAAAAGTAGGTATCCTCAATGAGACTCAGTTGTCCTTTGATGCATCAACCATTGATTTAAATTCAACTACTACAGTGGATCCAATAAGTAATGTTCTGCACAAAGTACCAGTTCAAGAAGACCCATTCCAAAAATAAATTCATTTGCAGCTTCAACAAATGATGTTCAACAAAAATCCTTGTATGCCTCGTAACTGTATTTCTGTTAGCTCTACTTCACAAATTATTATTATTACAACCGCCGAGGCCATATATTTAGTTAATAAAAGTGTAGTCTGGCCAAAGAAAAAAGTAATAATACTATGCGTAAAACAGTATATTTCTTCTGGCAAGTTCTATAATAGCAGTTAAAGAAGCAGAAATGGAAGACAAGGAGGAGAAAAACAATTAAGAAAAGATAGAATAAAGAAAAAAGCTGGCAGTTTGAACAAAAGAAAAAAAAACTCTTCTGGTTCGTGTCTTCGGCCAAGAAGGTCGTAAAAACACGGCATAATATCCCAGAAGATACAAACCAAAAGATTCTGAGCAGCTGTGAAAAACTAAGAACATTCTTAAAAAAAACTCAACAAATGAGGAACAGTTGTGGATTTATCATATCAAGATCTTCGGAAAATGAAGAATTAGAAAGAAGTCCAAAAGAAGGAGATTATGCATTAGTAAAATTCAAAAGTAGTAAAAAATATTGTACCCTGTTGCGTCGGAAGACAATGATAATGGTTGTGAAATAACTTATCTCAGGAAAGGAATGAAGAGTACCTAATACATTTGTTATGCCACAAATACCTAATCTGGCATCTGTTGCAGAAAATAGTATTAAAATGATAATGTCATTACCCGCATCCACGAAAAGGACTAAATTTCTTTCTAAAAATGTTCTCAGGTTTTCACAGCCTTTCAGAATCTTCTACGTGTAGTTTTTTGAGATATTCTGCCATATATTCCTGGCCGACGTTTCGGATCTCATTGCAGGGTCCATCATCTGCCCTGATGATGGACCCTGCAATGAGATCCGTAACGTCGGCCAGAGAGGTCAGATTTACATGGCAGAATACCCCAGAAAACTATGAGCAGAAAATTCTTTCTTATCTTTTCAAATTGACCTGTCCGGGTATTGTGTGGCATTAAAAGTTACCTTATTCTTTAGCTATGGGCACGACAAGATCATAATTATAATAAAACTCATAATTTTCCTATAGTTACTTACCTATTTTGTTTTATTTTTATTCTAAATATTAAGAAACCTTATAAAAACTGAAGTGGCTAGAACTGGCACATTTGGACACATTTCAAGTTTGATGTTTCTATTTTAAATTATATTAAATTTTATATTTTTTTTCTACATTTTCAAAAGAGTAATGAATTTGCTATATGAGGAAATTAAAAAAAATCATTTCTGACTATTTTTGAGTTCGTAGTGATGCACAGTTGGGAAAAAATATCTTAAAGTGGCCAAAGCTGGCCCCTCAACCCTACAATGATTTCATCTCTATTATCGATTCATTACTTTATTTAAACCTTTTTCAAACATTTTGTCGTGTTACATATTTGACGATACATGCGATTGGTAAGGCACTGAATATTAGTGCCACTATTGTTAATGATATTTAGGCAAGCTTGGGAGAACAAGTGAGATACACGGGTGACGCATCAATGATTTTGTGCGTTACTACTTAAGCGTGAGGAGAATGCGTCATGAAGTGAATTATTTACAACAATGCTAGTAAATTAAAGAGTTAAGGTTGTTAGACATATTTAACTGTAAATGGTTACGGATATTTTATATGAACTGTATCTTTTTCCGAGAAACCATTCTCAACGTTTGGGGTCATCCATAAAGTACGTCACACTAATTTTGTAATTTTTGACCCCTCCCCCGTCCTTGTCACAGTTGGTCACATTTGTGAGACTCCCCCTCCCTAGTGTGACGTCACATATTTAGCAATTTTACATTATATTGACGAATAGATGAAACAACAACAACATTCGATGGATTTACCGTGCGGGTGCCGGGTCCATCGCATTGCAGAGAGGGGAGCCGAGAACAGAGCCTGGGACTTGTGACCCAGGTGTAGGTTTAAGGGGCCCCCTTATGATGCATCAGCACTCACCTCCACTGTTTCGGTCTCTCTCCCTGCCTAACCAAATCCGATAAGACTCCGTTAGTGCCGTTTTCGATACGCATTCTAATATGGAACTAACTTAAGATCTGGATAAGCCAAGATCTTTCAGTAAGACGTATAGGGCTTTTGCAGATAAACCTCTCGCGCCTACCTCTATTGCGTACACTTGAACTATATAACCATTTTTTGTAATCTCATTAGACAGGTCATAATATCTGTTTGTTTTTAGCGCGTGGTCTTTGGGGATGTAAATTAAAACGGCAGTTCCGAAATTAGTTTTATTTTCATTTAAATTATTTTTAATATAATCAACATCAATGTTATATTTGAAAAAATTAACAAAACAATAAAATATTAATCATTATTATAATTAGTAAGTTACAAACTTAATCATCTTCAGTCTATGGACTTTGAACCTACTCCTTCAAATTATTTATAACTGGCGTAGAAGTCACTTCGTTCTCGTTTGGGTTGTTAATGTCAAGAACATT
This sequence comes from Agrypnia vestita, assembly GCA_016648135.1. Lineage (NCBI taxonomy): Eukaryota > Metazoa > Arthropoda > Insecta > Trichoptera > Phryganeidae > Agrypnia > Agrypnia vestita. The sequence continues at coordinate 88,603 of JADDOH010001946.1, forward strand.
CGATGTGTCAACATCTTTTTCATCCAACCATCGTTCATCGTCATCATCCAAACAAAGAATTTTTCTGGCACGTCTAGCAGCAATTCTTTGAGGACGAATCTTTGCGATGAGCAAAACTTCTTGTTGCCTCTTGTGTGATAGCTTGTGTTGGTAAGTGGCCTTGTATGATGCTAAATATAGACCACAGATGCTACATGATCGCTTGAACAAGTATGCCTCGACACTGAGGCAATAGCGATCATATAGAACTTGTTTCAAATGTGATGACGCAAATTTACCTCCGGTTTCATCTTTTTCTGTGATCACATACCCGTTAGAAGTCTGTTTAACTAAAACAGGTGGTGGTAAAAACCTCTCTCGTAATAGTCGCCAAAGGCTAGACCGTCGCACATCACAACATGAGACAACTTCGCATTTTACTATTTGTAATAAATATTGCGATTCACGCACATGATTAGCGTACCAAGTGACATCACTTTTTAATACCTTAGCCTGTACAATACCCAGTCTAGTATCTGTCGGCACAATATATCAAAGGGCTCACAGGCGACCAGCGTGTGACACTAATAGAGCGAGTGTAAACTCCAACAAAACAATTTAAACCATATATTCATACAGATAGAGTTGGAAATATTTTTAGTTTTTCTTTAATAATTCGAATTTGGCATTTTAACACTTAGATGTAAGTATTAGATTTTAAAATGTGACGTCACGAAACATAGGACCCCTCCCACCACTTGTCACATAAAGTCACAATTCGTCGACCCCCTCCCCCCCTTAACGTGTGACGTACTTTATGGATGGCCCCTTTCGTTGAATTCGTATTCAACGTCATCAGGAGGACGACCTGTACCCGCGGTACAGGTCGTAATCTGCCCTATACCTCCGCGGTAAAAATGTTAGTAAAAATGACCTTGGTCAAAGTGGGCTGATCCACTGTCATAATAGGAAAGAGTGAAATGCTCCCAATAAGAAAAAGAAGATTATGTAAACAATAAGTTCACAGTTGGCCAGACTGAATAAACCAATCAACAAGAATAGACAAGAATGTTCTTAGGTTTTCACGGCCACTCAGAATCTTCAAGTTTGTGTTTACTGGGGTATTATGCCGTGTTGTTACGACCTTTCGGGCCGACGTTTCGGATCCCATTGCAGGGTCCATCATCAGGGCTGATGTGTTGTCTTGAATGTTGGTGTTGTGGTTAAGTATCGGCTTGCAATACCGTGCCGAAGTCATGATGTGTTGTATTGCGTTGTATGTTTATGATTCATATGTTGTTGCTCATATCTTGGGAGTCTGCGACGAGAATGACATTTGAAGCGCCCGGATACCAGATGTTTAATTTGAGACCATCATCTCTATTAATGTTTATCGGATGCTTGTAGATTTCTAGTGCTTCCTTGATAAGACGCGCATGGTGACTCTTAGGCTTTCCAAGGATTTTCGGTTCGAATGCAAAATGATGGCCGGTATCCAGAAAATGCTCAGCCAGTGCTGATTTTTCTGGATGACCGAGTTTGCATGCCCGTTTGTGCTCGTTGACCCTTTTGGAAATGGTACGCGCCGTTTGCCCCACGTATACTTTATCGCAGTCTTGACAATCGAGTCTATACACACCGTCCGTTTCCAAGCGATCTCGATCCTTTGCTGATCTCAACATATCTTTAATTTTGAAGTTGGCACCAAAAAACCATACCAACCGTTATCTACATGCGAACTCCCACCATCATCCTGCTCAAAAAAGAGGTCTCATCAACACTTTGGCCACGAGGGCCAAAAGGATATGCCAAGATGAATATCTACAGGAGGAAATGATAACACTCAGCGACGCACTGGAAGGCAATGGTTACCAGAAGCGACAGATACAACGCGTCATAAGTACGAGGTCTGTTCGCCCTGAAAAACATACAGAACCTGAGTGCAAAGGCATCGCCTTTCTGCCTTTTGTCCAAAGCGTTACAGACAGAATTGCCAGAGCTCTCAAGAAAAGAGACATTAAGACAGTTTTTGGTACCAACTTCAAAATTAAGGATATGTTGAGATCAGCAAAGGATCGAGATCGCTTGGAAACAGACGGTGTGTATAGACTCGATTGTCAAGACTGCGATAAAGTATACGTGGGACAAACGGCGCGTACCATTTCCAAAAGGGTCAACGAGCACAAACGGGCATGCAAACTCGGTCATCCAGAAAAATCAGCACTGGCTGAGCATTTTCTGGATACCGGCCATCATTTTGCATTCGAACCGAAAATCCTTGGAAAGCCTAAGAGTCACCATGCGCGTCTTATCAAGGAAGCACTAGAAATCTACAAGCATCCGATAAACATTAATAGAGATGATGGTCTCAAATTAAAAACATCTTGGTATCCGGCGCTTCAAAGTCATTCTCGTCGCAGACTCCGCAGAGATAGTGATCAGACAACAGATGAATCATACATACAACGCAATACAACACATCATGACTTCGGCACGGTATTGCAAGCCGATACTTAACCACAACACCAACATTCAAGACAACACATCAGCCCTGATGATGGACCCTGCAATGGGATCCGAAACGTCGGCCCGAAAGGTCGTAACAACACGGCATAATACCCCAGTAAACACAAACTTGAAGAATAGACAAGGTTGGTTAATAGAAAAAGCATTATATTCCAGCACGACAATATCAGATTATTCCATAATCACTCATTATTGCGAAAAAAATTATTGCAGCATGGCTGGGATTCGGGAAACAAGCAGGAATACATAGTTAAATTAAAAATTATGACGCATGCATGTCCAGGTCAGTTGGTCTACAGATCAAGCCATCGTTCGGAGTTTTTCATTTAAAAAAAATAGTCTTTTTAACATTTTACTGTTTTTATTAGTTTATGCACATTTCTATATACATATGTATAACATACATATTTTTAATAGCTTTAATGAACAAAAATCATACAGAATAGTAAATCTTATTTTTTCTGGATTATTCAACCATAAGGTCAATTTTTGTCATATGTTGAGGGCCAAATCTCAGTGACGTTGGATAACTATGAGAGTTAAATACATAAATAAATAAAAAAGCCGCATTTAGCATAGGTGTTTTGCATAAAATACTTGTACAAATAAATTCTGTCTTTTAGATTGAGATGCCCTAATTGAGTAGTTGAAAACCAAAACCTACCAAACTCCATGAACTATTATTTTGTCAAATCAAAAAAAGTTTCACATCTTGTAACTTAAATAATCTAGTTTTTAAGAAGCAAAATTTTAAGATTGATATACTTGATAGTTAACAAATATTTCAAAAGTATGAAAGAGCTTAGAAAATATATTGACCTCTAAAAATCTAAAAAAAACAATATGGTGGTTTATTTATATATATAGATATATATATGTAACAAAAGTAACTTCTGGACTCCCTCCAACGCGAGGGAGTCCAGAAGTTACTTTTGCCACATACAATAACGCTCGCGGAAACCTCAAGCAAAACATACATATATATATTTTTTTTTTTTGGGGGTAACCCGCGTCAATATCTGGTCCTCAGAAGGACCATTCGTCAACTGACGTTTCGCCTGAATCACAACAGGCATCTTCAGGGTGCCTTGTTAATAAATTTCCGTCACGAGAGGCAGTGCGAGCACGTCTGTTTGTATCGGAAGCTTACCACCAAGTAAAGTCTGGCAAGTCAAAATCTAAATTTGGGTAATTCGGTCATTATTAAATGCCTTAATGGTTTTTGGGAATTTTGTATTGGATATTGGGTATTCCCGGCCGTTGTTGGCCTTAATGGCATTTGTCTGGCTCCTTGTGATGCGCTTTGTACTCGATGTTGCTTCTATTGTGTCGATATTTATCTGTTCGGTGGTTGTATTCAATTGGTTTTTGCGCGTTAATATATTATTTTTACTATGAAATCTACTGTTGAATAAAATACTTTTCGTAGACGTAACAACGGCCTTAATGGCATTTGTCTGGCTCCTGTTAGTTCGAAGATCACAAGATAAAATATATATTAATATCTCTATATATATATATATTGATAATATATCTATATACTATATAGATATATATTAAACATCTCCTATACCATATATATTATTATATAATATTATCTATATAATATATTATATCTATAATTTTCTATATATGTAATGGGTATATTTTGATACTCAACGACTCAATTATAAGGTGGTGGGAAGCAACAAAAACTCTCAGACAGATATCTGAATAGATTATTTCCAACAGCAGCTATGGTGCTTTTAAATTTCTTTTTTTTTTTCAATTTAAAAATTTGAGGACGAAATACTGAGCTACCGAGAGACAAAATAATGTTCGACTGTTTTGATAGAATTTTAAAGAACATACGGTGAACATATTTGAATGTGTCGATACTCCTTGAATAAATAATTTATGATTATTTGATTTGTTTTTACTTTTTCCTTGTAATTTTATATATGTAATATAATTTTATTTCAACATGTAATGTTTTTTCAACATTTAAGTGAAATATAAGGGAAAAGGAAATATACAATTAACATTAATTATAGAAGTCTCACAGAGGCGAAGCTATGAATATGAGAAACATGTGTGGAAGTTTTTATATATGGTGGCCCAGGGCTAACAAACTGTAATACAGATAAAAATTCAAATCTCGGGACAAGCCGGGTACTAATGATAGTAATATCAGTGATGGTTGAACCATTACTTTCGGTACAGTTATTCCGAATTTATATCTGTTTGTATTGATGATTGATAAGTATAATATGATTGCTATCTGGTACCGATGGTTGCTCATCAAATTGTAAAAAATCACTTGCAATCAGATGAAAATCTCAAATAACGGTTAGTGTGTTACCGGTTAAAATACCATCACTAACTAATATAAATATTAGTGATGCAAAGAATACGAATATTTGTATTCGCCGAATATCATCACGAATATTCATAGTCGCCGAATATCATCACGAATATCATTACGAATATTAAACACTATTTATAACTGAACGCAACGCAAATTACGGTTTGACTGTGCACCGTGTATCCGAACACACCTCTTGTATTGGGGATTCCCCTTACATTGAATGAATGGATTTGTTGAGTTCTCAAAAAATTTTTCTATGGAACTCAAGCTATCACTTGTTTCTTGTTTCACAGCCTAACATGAATTCTTTCATCTAGTTTTTTGGGTTTTTAAAAAGGTTAGGTGCTCATTCCATGTAGTTTTTGTTTTGTAATACGTATTGTTCGTTCCATTTTATTTCCGTTGTGTGTAAGTGTTAACTCTTATAAAATAATTTCAAATTAAATCGAATAACATGTCTCGTAAGCATGAAAAAAGTTATATTTGGAAACATTTCGATAAGAAATCTGGTAAGTTAAATTTAAATATAACTTTATTTTATATTCAAGAACACATTCGTATTTGTGAAGTTTAATGTTTCAGAACAAAGTTCTGTGAAATATTTTTAATAACCAAATTAATTAATCAATTAGAATGACATATAGAAAAATCTAATTCACGAATAAATATTTACCTACTACCGGGATTCGAACTCGGGTCACCTCCTTTCCGGGGACGGTGCTCTGACCACTAAGCTATAGAAGCCTTGTACATTTCCGTGAATATATCGACCTTATATGTAAATTCTCATTTTTTATTAATTGATTAATTTTTATTTCTCGTGTTTTATTATTTTCGTGAATTAGATTTTTCTGTATGTCATTCTAATTGATTAATTAATTTGGTTTTTAAAAATAACTTTATTTGTTTGTTTTTGTTATAAAGAATAAAGATATAGGTTTGTGTACAAGACTTGCTAGTGAACTTGTCCCAAAACAAAGCCGGCCCTTGATATATGATGAAAGTAAAGCCATATGCAGGTATTGTACCTGCGAACTGTCTCGCAGGGGTAAAACTGCGACTAAGTACTCCATTGTGGACACACATAAAAAGATTTCATAACAAAGAGCTTTCTGATACTCAAAACTGTTGCACCACCACGGATGAAACCAGCATTGATGTGACACCAGCTAAAATATAAGAATTTTTGGAAAAAAAAACTTGTTACGAAAGTAATGATCCTAGGGCTGTCAAAATGACGTATTTAATTGGAGAACAAATTTGTCTGGATACGGAACCTCTTGATTTGGTAAATAAAAATGGATACCGTCGACTCATAAATGAACTAGCTCCAAGGTTTGTCTCTCTTTAATAAATAAATATACCTCACGGCCTTATTTTTACACATATTTATATTAGGTAAATGTTATTTAATTTTACAATAGATTTTAATTTTACAATTTTTAGATACAATATGGTGTCTAGAACTCACATTACAGAAACAATTTTGCCAGATATGTACGAACGTGTCAAACTGAAACTGAAAGAGGAGCTAAAAAAAACTTTCTGTCCTTCCTGTCTGTGACTGCTGTCATGTGAACCAGTGATGCTTCCTCACATGTCAACGATTTTATAAGTCTAACTGCCCATGGTGTCAATGAAAAGTTTGAGCTCAATTCTTTTTGTTTAGAAGTTTGTTCTTTTGAAGGGGACTCTCATTCATATTGCCCATAATTTGCATGTTTTGTTTCTAGATTGGGAATTATTGGATAAAGTTATAGCAGTTATTACGGACAATGCTAGAAATATGCGTAAATCAATCCAAGAAATTGATCTTAATGTTAAGCATTTGGCTTATTTAATACACAGCATCCAATTAACATTGAAAAATTCCTTATTCAGCCAACAACGCATACCTAAACTATTGACCACTTGTAGGTGAGTCATTACCCATTTCAACCACTTTTTCAACTTTTGCACTTAAACAATTGCGAGCATCTCAAGAGAGAAATAACTTGCTTAAACATGTTTTATTTCAAGATATTAAAACTATAGCCTGCCCAACATAACTTGGCGTGCGGCAGGATTGGAACTAAAACCCGCCCCGCCCGCACCTGGCGGCAACCCCTCGCCCTGTACTTCAGTACAATTTTGTATTCGCTCGGGAGCTGCGACATCTTGATTACCAATATACACTGAATTATTATGTCCAAAACAGTCCGGGGTGGTGCAAGAACAATTGCCAATGAAGTATTAAAGTTTAGCGAAGCTGAAAAAGCAAATAATAGACCGATATTACCATCTGATAGTTTGACAGTTAGAGCGGCCGCCGCGGAGCGCGCTGTTACCCGACCAAATTTGTATTGACACTGGTCACCGGACATTCAGTAAATTATGTATTGTGTAATAAATTTACAACCTGGCAACTTCTGTTTCGTGACAGTGGCGACCTCCCTCGTACGCCTAGTTATCGTGGTGGCACTCTAGATGGGACTCTACACACCAAATATTAAAAAGATTATGTGAACAACACTCGGCTATTCAAGATGTTTTACCATCCCTACCTAACTGGCGGCGCCAGAAAGAGAGGGCGACCACGGAAGGCGTGGCATGACCAGATTAACCGGATACTGGAAGATGGTCCTGTTAGAAGCCTCAACAACCATTGAGCCTGCATGCGAAGATGTATGAATGTAGATGAAGCGAAAGTTATATGTCAGGACAGAAGAGTATGGCGCTCTATCCTCCCTGCCTACGGCGTGATGGTAAGTTAGTTAGGTAGTTAGTTAAGTTAGTTACCTAATTGTTGTCACGAAATCACTGCGAGACAATGGGCTCTTGTGAACCAAATAATTGATGTCCTGATCAATTTTGATGATGCTATCAAAAAACTTAGCAAAGACTCAACAACATTATCACAAGCAATTCCAATAATACGAGGTCTTAAATCATGTCTCAGTAAAACTAGAAATGATCTTTCTGCCCATCCTGACGTAAAAAACCTAGCAAACAATCTACTTACTGGGCTTTCGGATAGATTTTCTTTTATGGAATCTGATGATAATTATGTTTTGGAGACAGTACTCGATCCTCGATTTAAAACAAGAATTTTCAGTACACCGCTTGTAGTTAAAAGGGTTCGGACGTTTTGAATTATTCGTATTCGTCGAATAGTATGTTTGATATTCGTATTCGCCGAATAGTAGGTTTGGTATTCGTATTCATATTCGCCGAATAGTAGGTTTGATATTCGTATTCGTGAAAGTAGTATTCGTTGCATCACTAATAAATATGGCCAATTTTATTTGACTTCGAGATTAAATCACCAACTATCAGTTTTTCAACTTTAGACTGGATTGAAAGAATATTTCAGTTAATAAATAGTGATTTGATATTAATAAAAAGATGCAATTGTTATAAATAAAATTTATCTCTCTTTACTTCGCAAGAAAGAAAAAGAGGAAAATGTTTAAAAAAGTCACTGCGGCATCATCATATGCGGCAGCAAAATCATACGAGATTATGGTACATTGGGTTTTACACAAGCATTCTCATTATTATCGAAGAAATTGAAATCTTAAAAGCTATGTTGTACAATGCAATGAAGATCTTAAAGGAAATACCAGAAAAAACAAAATAGGAACTAAAAATATCTAAATTTAAAATTAAGCTTCAAAAATATGTTGTGCAATTGGTGACATATTTGCCACTGTGAAATTTGCTCTGTGGTAATATTAATCAACCCAATTCATTTATACCCAGGCTGAAGGTATACAAATATTTATGTAATTCATTGATCTCAAAAAATAGTTATGAGAGTTTACACAGTGTAGCATTGAAATAAAAGATCAGATCACAGCGAAAACAATTTTTGACTATTACTCCCCTTGGTCTGGGATAAGATAAAACTTACTGCAAATAATGATATACTTTAGATAAGATATATTTTAAAACTTAAAATCATGAGAAAGGATGAAGAAAAACACAAGTCTGTATTTTTTCTGCCTAATATAAACTTCAATATTATTTTAAATATTTAAAGCTGGACATTCACATTTTGGAGTTTTTTATGAAAATATGGGTTTTTATCATTAATTTATTCAGTTTAGAATATACATGCTAAACTGCATTTTTTATGGCAATAACTTAGATAGAAGCTTTGTTCTTATATAAAAGTAATAAACTGAACATTATTTACAATAATTAAGAAAATATAAGCATTAATCGACAGGCGGCGGCCAAAAAATTCATTTTTAGTGTCTTAGACGAGATCAATTTTTACTGAATTAATATGTAAGCAGAATGTTTTTTTATACAGCTTAGATTTTGGTGATGAATCTGTACTAAAATAATCAATAAATGTGCAATATTAATAAAGTTATAAAATATTCAATTTGCACGAAATTTTTACGTTTTTGGTGACCTTAAAACACTTATATTAGGTCCTTACATATGAAATTGGCATTTTGCCGTACTGGCAAATTTGATCTCAAATATCTTCTCTTTGGTTAGGAATTCCAAATCCAAATTTATACAGCTATTTACTCATGTATTTGTGTTTTGAAAATTATAATTCATTTGTTTTTTCCTCAATTGTTTTTTTCTTTGCGTCACTCAGTTTACAAAATGAAAAACTTGAAATATCGCGTTATTTACGAGTACGAGTTCCACCGTGGCACCAGTGCTGCAGAAACGGCTCGAAGGATTAATGATGTGTATGGCGACGGTGCCGCAAAAGAAAACACAGTGCGTTTTTGGTTCCAACGTTTTCGTTCTGGAAATTTCGACCTGCAGAACAAGCCCCGTGGACGGCCGGAGACCAAAGTTGATAATGAAGAATTGAAGGCTATTGTGGAAGCGGATCCATCGCAAACCACATCCGAGTTAGCTGCAGGCTGCGGTGTTAGTGATAAAACTGTTTAATCCACTTGAAGCAAATTGGTAAGGTGAAAAAGCTTGAAAGGTGGGTACCTCACGAATTGAGTGACGCAAATCAACAAACGCGCGTTGACTGCTGCATTGCATTACTCAACCGGCACAATAATGAAGGGATTTTAAATCGAATCATTACCTGTGATGAAAAGTGGATCCTGTACGATAATCGGAAGCGCTCATCGCAATGGCTGAACCCTGCCGAACCAGCCAAACCATGCCCCAAGCGAAAATTGACTCCAAAAAAGTTACTTGTGAGCGTTTGGTGGACTAGTGCTGGTGTCGTTCACTACAGCTTTCTTAAATCTGGCCAGACGATTACGGCAGATGTCTATTGTCAGCAACTGCAAACCATGATGGAAAAGCTAGCTGCTAAACAACCGAGGCTGGTTAATCGCTCTAGGCCACTGCTGCTTCATGATAACGCTAGACTGCACAACAGACGGCTACCAAATTAGAGGAGCTTCAATTGGAATGTCTAAGACATCCACCGTACTCTCCGGACCTTGCCCCAACAGATTACCATTTTTTTCGAAATTTGGATAACTTCTTGCAAAGGAAAAAATTCAACTCCGATGGGGCAGTCCAAACCGCCTTCAAAGATTTTATTGATTCCCGTCCGAATGGTTTTTTTAGTAAAGGGATCGATGAACTACCTATGAGATGGCAAAAGTGCATAGATAGCAATGGTACATACTTTGATTAAATAAATATATTATAATAAAAAAAAAAACGGCTTTATGTTCCTCCCATACTAAACGCCAATTTCATATGTAAGGACCTAATATTATTATTCATGATTTTAAACAATATATTGTATTTACTCCTGCACTTTAAATCTTCACCCACTATTTAAAAATTTGTTTTTTAATTAAAAACACGTTAATTACTATTAAAAAAAATTAAAAACTACAGTATGATTATGTGTCAAATTACGCCATGAAATATTCTCAAACTGCTACTCTGCTGGTGCCGCAATGAGCGGCGGATGTGTTTCTGCGGAAGTTTTATTCAGTAAATAAATTGTCACTATTAAAATGTATTCTAAATAAATTTAACTTTATTGTGAATTATTATATTATACTATCAAAAGCAATTGAGTTTCACACCTACAATAAGATTTTCGGCTAAATTTATATGAATTTGTCGATATTATATATTGTCATTAAAGTCCAACATAATAAGTTTTTTTTCGTCATATGTGCAGTGCAGGCGGTATATCGTGCATCGTCGGATATGTTCTGGTATCTCTGTCGACTAGATACCCGAACATTGCCGAAGCACTTGTCACTTGTCATTTTTTGTGATGATTATTTCAATGAGCCTTGCAAACTCCAATGTCTTTTATGATATTTGAATATGTATATCAAATTCAGTACTCTAATGTAAATCGCGGAAGATCGAAGTCGTGCGGTTTAGTGTGGCGCTAGCCTGAATGTTTATTTAGTTTGTCGCGTGTTTTATATTAAATAAAATAGAGATGGGAACACGGAATACGTGTCGCATCAATATTCTTACTATTCTCAAAATAAGCTAAATGTTTGTGCTATGAGAATAGGACTAACTTGATGATGTCCTGGAATGGGGCTCGAACCACAAACCTTCAGATCACTAGGCGAGCGTCATGACCATTACACCAACAAACTGCTCGAATATTAAATATTATAAGTCGCTCATGCGTTACAGTCATAGCAATGCTCTGCTGATTCTTTATTAATTTGTTAGTACACATATTCATTATTTAGTTTGTCGCATGTTTTAGATATTGAATATTCCACAAATATTGTAGAGAACCGAAAAATTGAAAAACGCGGGCTCTCAAAAAGCTTGTGTGTATGACATGTCATTTTTCGATAATCATAATAGAAGAAATGATTTAAAAGAATTGCATATATATTAATGTCTTTTATATTGTAGACAGAAAATCATAAAAATTCGACTCGCACATGAGCATTTTGACATGCACTTGATCGATCATCTGTCATCAGACGTGTCCGTATATGTCAATTGACAATATTGGCGTATTGACAATATATCGTTGTCTCATACAATCGTAATGTTTCACTCTAGCACCAAACACGTCCAATTTTACGCACTTGGATGTTTATACGATATTAGAAGGCATTGAAGTGTCAGCCTCGTCTCGGCAGAGGACTATATAAACACTGAATACCATTTTCAGTGTTTATAAATTCAGGTTTCATAATTTTCGCAAAGTGAATGTCCAGCCTTAAACGATGTACCAAACCCTTTAATATTTATAGGTTATTCGAGCATAAGTACGATTATGTGTTTTGTGTTTTTTATTCTAATAAAATTCAGATAATATGACTCAATTGAGAATGTCACCAGTACAATATATTGATTTCACAGTATTTTTTCTCATAACCTAGGTGACGATTGTATAGGTATTTCGATTTTTTTTTTCTTTAAAAAAATAGAAATGCGAACATGGAAAATGTGTCGCATCAATATTCTCACTATTCTCAAACTAAGCCAAAAGCCTATGCTATGAAAATAGGACTAACTTGCTGGTATCCTGGAATGGGGCTCGAATCATCGACCACTATGCGAGCGTCATGACCCAAGCTACTCAAATATTTCTAATTATACCTTCTAATTGCCCTATAGGCCTTTAATAATATAATATAAATTAATCAAAATTGTACATAAACTTATTATAGCGGAATTGTCAAGTAGATAATATTAATAAGATAAAAAGGTTATTTCCTAAAAAATATCGACGGCTTCTACGTATAATATTGCAACCCACAAATCGACGATTTTGAGTTTTTTGTATATACACATGTGTATTTAATTATATATTTAATTCCAAGAAAGAAAAAAAAATATTTTGCAATATATAATGTTTTTTTATTTTAAAAATTTTTTTTTTTCTTGAAATTAAATATATAATGAAATACCTATGAAATACACAGTAAACTCAATATCGTCGATTTGTGGGTTACAATATTATACGTAGGAGCCGTCGATATGTTATACAGGTACATGAGAAGAATCCAAGCTTTTCTATTAGTGATGAGCCAAACCGTTATTTTACACATGATTGTGAGATTGGTGTTTGGCTGTAACAAGGATTGATGACGGCTTATTCGTAATTTGGCAATTTATCCTTTGTACACTAGAAACTAAATTTCCAGCAGTTAAATTTATCAGTCACCAATTAGTGCTGCTATCAAACACCGACCACACAGTCACAATAATGCTTTGGGTCATCACTTCTTTCTACTGAATGCAAAATGGATGCTCTGAAAATTTTTTTTGCTACTCAGAATAGCAAAACTTGCTCAGTTATTAAAGGAATTCGGTTATTCAATATGCAGTGAGATTCCTTGAGTATTTAAATAAATATAACAGGTACACATCATAATGTTGTTAACTCTTAAATTTACTAGACTTTGCAAGCATGTAGCAAATAAAGTTTAAAAAACCTGAAAGGATTTACAGGACAGTTTAATCAAATATCTTAAATAAAAATAAAAGACTATAGAAAAAATAAATAAAAATTAACAGATTTTGCAGGAAAGTGAAAAGTTTATTGCCACATTTTGAAGCAATCAAGAAGCTCTCAAATACCAAGACTGAATAAATTTTTTGGTAAATACTTTCAGTAATAATTTTCCCATGGATCATAATTATTTAATTTTATTAATTATTTAGTTTTTCTTAGTTCATGGTAAAACATGTTTTGTAGATTCAATATACAGATACAATTTTATATTTTTTTTCAAAATAATTATATTCATCCAAGAAAAAGCTTCTAATGATTTAGTAAAGGTTTTAAAAGTACTTTGGTACTTTGCATATACATAGAAATGTGTATACAAACAAATAATAATAAATACTATTTAAGTAACATGTAAAAAGAATAATTAAATACAAGGGCAGCCTGAAAAGCTCTGAAAATGATCCATGCAGCGGACATCCAAAGAGTGCAACAACATCAGAAATCATTGAATAAGTCCATGATATGGTTAAATGATTGAGGAATGAAAGTGCATGTAATAGCTGGCATCCCCAAAAAACAAGTTTAATATATTTTGTTTTGCATGAAGAATTATGGATAAAAATCTATGTGCAAGATGTGTCGCATTTGCTAATGTGGAATTCAAATGAGAAATTCTCAAAATTAAGTTAACCTGAGAACTTTTCAGATTGCCCTCGTACTTAAATTCTGAATAAAATATCATATAATCTCAGATCCAAACACCCAAATCATTAATTATCAACATAAGATGATGAAAGTGAATTAAAAATTGAATCATCACATATAAAAATTCTAATTTGGATTGCTATCCAGTGAATATGATAGGTATACAGTACAAACATCTTGAAATTTTTCGTCGTAGTGGGGGGAAGTTTGCGCACGTACCATTCCACCAACGAGACCCAAATTTTGTCTTCTGCGCATTCCCCCACTACACCAAAAAATTTCAAGAAGTTTGCCGGCAACTCTATGTGTGTTTAATGACTGATGGCGCCACTGGTGATAAATCTGTATACCATTGTTTAACGCCATATTTCAAACGATGCCTGTCAGGAAGATTTGTTGAGGAATGTTGTTTTGATGGAAAGTTGGCAAGTTTGTGTTTATTTGCAACTTTTCTAATTCTTTTTTTGGATGGAAAGAAGTGTGAGGAAATCAAAGTGATGTGAAGTAAAAAGGCAACAATAACATTGTTTGATAAAGTTGTGCTTCCTTTGCTGTGTTTTGAAAACTTCACATTTACCTTACTTTACTTATTTTATGTTTTATTTATTAAAAAAATCCAATATATTAATGTATGTGTTTATCTGTGCAAAAATGCCAGGTGCATTAATGCCAGCAGGTTTTTGAAGAGAAACAAGTGGTGTGCTATGATTCTTGTGATAAGATAGTGTGTTTCGCATGTATGCGCTCTATTCTCCAGATTTGGACCCATGTGATTTATTTTTGTTTCCAAACATGAAAAAATGTCTTGGCAGAAAGCAGTTTATAAGAGGGAGGTCTATTTTGCTGTGTTTGACAAATTATATTTTTTGGACGGCTTAAAAAGTTGTAATATCGCTGGACTAATTTTATCTGACTAAAAGAAAATAAAAATAAAAATAAATAAAAAATTTAGAAAATTTAGTTTAGAAATAAAAATAAAAAAAATCAAAATCAAATGTGTTTCCTTTTCTAACACATGTATTTATCATATAGCCCTCGTAATCACATAAGGTTGATAAAATTAAATTTGTCCTACTATCCTATAAAATTGGCACCAGCAAAACAATAAAACAGAATCTCGAATGTGTACTTAGCACATTTTTATAAAGTATGTTTAAATTTGACACCATATACTTGTGAATTTTATAATACGAGGGCGGTCCAATAAGTACCTAGCCTCACCGCCCGTTGGCGCTACTATCGCAAGAGTAATTTACTATCGTGTAGTACATTCTCGTAGACGACTACTGTCAAAATTTCAGTCGAATCGGACTCGTAGTTTTGTTTTGACCGCGTGTGGAAGTGGGCGTGTCCGCGGATTTTAGAAAAATGGAAAAAGAGCAATATCGGTCGGTGATTCGATTCTCGTTTTTGGAAAAGAAATCGCGTAGCGAAATCAAAGAGCGCTTGGATGCTGTGTATGGTGACTCTTCTCCTTCGATGGCGACTATCAAAAAATGGTTTAATGAGTTTCAACATGGTCGTACATCGGTTTTTGATGAGCCACGCCCAGGTGCCCCGAAAACGGCTACCACGGAGGATAACATAACAAAAATCCACGATCTCGTATTAGCAGACCATCGATTGAAGGTGCGCGAGATAGCTGAGACAGTAGGCATCTCAAAAGGCCGCGTGGGTCATATCCTGTATAAAATTTTGGGCATGAGAAAACTGTCGGCGCGATGGGTGCCGCGTTTGCTCACTCCGGACAACAAGCGAAACCATGAGACTACTTCAGAGCAGTGTTTGACGCTGTTTAAGCGCAATCCGAAGGAGTTTCTACGTCGTTTCGTGACCGTCGACGAAACATGGATCCACTGGTACACACCAGAGACCAAGGAACACTCGAAACAGTGGACTTCACCCGGTGAACGTGCTCCGAAGAAGGCGAAGACTGTCTTATCGGCCGGAAAGGTGATGGCCACCGTTTTCTGAGATTCACAACGTGTGATCTACTTCGACTACCTGGAGAAGGGCAAAACGATCACAGGGCTCTACTATGCCGAATTATTGGGCCGATTCGACGCCGAATTGCAGAAAAAACGGCCACATTTGGCGAAGAAAAAAGTGCTCTTCCACCATGACAACGCACCGGCTCACACCTCCGCCCTCACCACGGCCAAATTGGCCGAATTGGGCTACGAACTGCTGCCCCATCCACCGTATTCTCCAGATTTGGCCCGTGCGACTTCTTTTTGTTTCCAAACTTGAAAAAGTCATTCGCCAGGCAGAAATTTGATTCGAATGAGGAGGTCATCACCGCCACGGAGGCCTACTTTGCAGACCTCGAGAAAACATATTTTTCAGAGGGGTTAAAGAAATTGGAGCTTCGCTGGATCAAGTGTATCGAGCTAAAAGGAGATTATGTTGAGAAATAAATTGCCACTTTTCCAAAATTTACGTTTTTCTTTTGTAGGCTAGGTACTTATTGGACCGCCCTCGTACATTAAATCAATGATATATTGCGAAATCAGACTTATTTTACTTCCATTCTCTTAATTTTTTTACTTCCATTCTCCAATAAAGTTAACCACATAACTGTATAATATACATACATTTATGTATGGAAACCCTTTCGGTTATTCACAACAACAACAACAAAAAACTACAATACAAATTTATTTTTCAGATCAACAACACTTCTTTTGTTGATTTGTAGGTAAAAGTCAAATAGCAGATGGAATAAAATAGATAAGAATTACTAATTAACTTTCTCCAATTTATAATGAAAACTGATAAAATATTAAAATAAACTGTAAAATGTGTCAAGAGATAACTCACTACCCCAGAAAACAAAAATTAAGGGATGACCTTTTTTCTGCAGCATTCAACGAGGTAGGTTTCGAATACTTACGGCCGCACATAATACTTTGAGATATATTTTTTTAATTTATAGTTATTTTACTTTGGCAATATTGTTTTAAAGTCTAAAATATTGTTCTAAAGTATAAAATGTTTTAAAGTCGTTCAACTCGTCATCAGAATGTCATAAATGTCACCAAGTATGAAATATGTATTGCAAATGCAAACAATATAAACAAATATCACATAGTATTTTTGCGGGAAAATAGAGCGGTTATTACTACATTTATTAATAAATTAGTAGAAATATGTAAATACTCGAGTTTTTTAAAAACAAACAAGAAATTTTAATTTAAAGTATCCGCTAAGTTGGTAATTCACATTATGTCGGCTATACACATTGCTTAAAATTGAGTCTGGAATAAGACAGCTGAGTTTGAATCATCGCAGATTTACCTCATCAAATATTTTATGAAATTTTGCAAGAGAATAGTGTCTACGAATAAAATGTTGTCCTTTGTTATTTAACCATTGATATACAAGATGTAAAGAAATTGATGAACCATGACTTCAAATTACTACAATATTTTTATAAATAGGAATTTAAAAAAATAGAATCTCATAACTTTTTTTGTTATAGTAGTTATGCATGTCATAATGTAATTTGTTGTAAAAAATATATATATTATAATAATATGAAATACCATTCAAAATGTGCATTAGAATGAAATTGTTTTGAACAAAAAATACAAATGTTTACAACTTTGATGGAAGTTTTTTGCAAATTGAAGCAAGTACATATATAAAAAAGTTATACTGTTTACCGACTGCACAAATACATTGACCCATCTGTCTGTGTATGCACTAATCTCATGAAATTTCATATAAATATGTATATACAAAGTTACTACAAAAATTTAATTATTAAACTATAGCAGAGAAATGTTTACTTGGTGTTTTGCTCCATAACCGAAAACTACAAAATGAAGTCACAATTGTTTTTAAGGAAAAGTTTGGATGTTTCTTGCTGAATACATTGAAGTAGATTCCGCATAAAACAATTAAACCCGACCATAGATATCTGAAAAATAAATACAGAGCAGTAAGTAATGGGTAGAGAAAACAAATGTAATTTTATGGAGGATGAAATGAGAAATTGAATAGAATAATTTAAAAAGTTATAAAACAATATTAGAATAAAATTTATTGCTGTATACTTACTGAAAGACGAATGGTTTACTGAAAAGGATGAATGAAAAGAATATGGTGACAGCTTTCCGTGTTGTGGTGACGGTAGCCGCCGTTGGAGCTCCACATGTCCTCACCAAACAAAGAACAGCTTGAATCCCCATGTATCCCACCAGGCTGAACAATAAACCATAGCCGTATGTTGGCAAAGGGTGCTGGAATTAAACACTATCTTAATTTTCTGGAATTACGTATTTTTTTTTTTTTTCAATTACCATTCAAACAAGTTCTCGTAGCATCATTTAGAATTCTCAGAATGCTATTATATTACGTATCAAAATAGAATCAAAACCTTACTTACATGACTTAAATTAGCTGGAGTGCAAAGTTATAAAACTTTTACTCCAAATAAATACTCATCTCTTTATTTAGTATATACATATACACTTTACATAGGGCATTTAAAATTTCATAATAATATATGTATATATTAAATTAATATATACAGGGTTATTTGTAAAACATTAATAACCTCGCAGGACTATACTCCTGCCTTGATTACGAGTCGAAAATGTTCAAGCTATTATGACCTAATATCATAAAATGCATACTTTGATGTCGCACATCTCTTTAACTATTGATATTAGGTCATAATAGCTTAAACATTTTCGACTCATAATCAAGGCAGGAGCATAGTCCTGCGAGGTTATTAATGTTTTACAAATAACCCTGTATTATGTAAAAAAAATATAACTTTATGTTATTTATCATGAACAGATTGTACACGTGGTGTAAGTAGTTCTCTTTAGAAAAACACCAGGTTAAAAAATTTACAAATTCTTTAAAAGTAATTAATGACCAGTGTTTACATATGTGTCCGACACGTGGGTACTGACTAAGAATGATAGTGCACTGGATGTAGTCAAAAATTTTTAAGTGTATCTTTGAGCCTCTTTTAGAAAATAAATTTTGGCATAAGACACTACAACAATGAGTTCAACTTACTAAATTACCATTTCGCCGTTTTCCATGGGGGTAGGCAGAGAGGATAGAGCCCCATACTCCTCCGTCCTGACATGTAACTCTCAACTCGTCCACATTCATACATCTTCGCAAACGATTGTTGAGGCTCATAACAGGACCAGTATCTGGTTAATCTAGTCATCCCACGTCTTCTGCGGTCGTCCACTCTTTCTGACATCGTCATCACTTGTGTCATATATTTTACCATTCTTTTTACATTCATTCGAACCCAGTGACCTGGGTTCGAATCCCAGTAGTAACCTAATATTTTTTCGTCAATTAGATTTTTCTGTGTGTCTTTCTAATTGATTAATTAATCTTCATGTTAGCTTTAGAAGATTTATTAGAAATACTTTCGTCTATAAATACATGAAATAATAAGATTAGTTAGTCATGATTTTATCGCAGAGTTAGCCGGTGGGTTACATCTGTGTGCGTGCGATTAAAGGGTACCTTCAGTATCCGTAGAAAGCGCGTCGCAGTGTATCACATGGCTAGCAAATAAAAAAAAACAAAAATTCTTTGAATATAAATTTTAAAAACTCAAATAAAAAGTTTTATTTGCAAAAACTTGCAAATAAAACTTCTTACAAAGAAAATTAAACATTTTAATATCACAAACAAAAAGCGTTAAAGTATGAGAAATTAGCGCAAACTAAAACTAATATTTTATTATATATTTATTATATATTGTAACATTTTTTTTTTCTCATTCACTACCTCAGTGAGCACGACAGCCGCTCACTTATAAAAACCTACCTTGTAGTTAAATAGATTTTATTATAAAATATTAGCCCATTTCTAGGTTAGCAACATTGTTTTGAAATCACCGAGTAATTTGTGCACGGGGAACACTGATTACTTTTGAGTGAAGATAGCCGCAAGCCGCTCGAGGCAAGCCGCATTTTTGCTGTCACTCGAGAGATAGCCCACTAGCTGAAGAGGGTCGCCCGCGATTCTTCGCGGTAAGGTTACATTTTTGAACGTGATCGCTAGGTAAATAGAACATGGCCTTGTTATACTTGTGTATCTTATAATAATAATGTTTCGTAATGTATCTCCACACAGGGCGACCCTATCAATCCTATCGACCCTATCGACAGATGGACAAAATGGCGACGTCGGCGTCCGACTACGCTCGAGCTGCCGTTCCGGACATCACGGCGTAATCACAAGGCGACCCTATCAATCCTATCGACCCTATCAACACCCTTGGACCCCGTTCATCCCAGCTGGACCGCATCCACACGAGCCAGCAAACTCAAGATCGACGCGGCAAAGTCAGATGGACAAAATGGCGACGTCGGCGTCCGACTACGCTCGAGCTGCCGTTCTGGACATCACGGCGTAATCACAAGTAAAAATGAATCTTTTTCATGTTAAATTGTGACCAGAAGGACGTTGGTTGAAGACAAATGAAGAATCTTCCATCTAGTCAGTATCTTCGCACGCCTACCCACATCTTAGCTTCGCAATGTCAAGGAATACTGTTTGTAACCTGTCATCATTTAAATTCTGCCGCATCGTTCCATCTTCTAAATTACTAACTGCTTACAACTGGATACTCCCTATTTTTCAAGATGTCCTGTATTTTATTATCTGTAAAGAAAGGATTCATAACCCTCAGCTGCCGCTGTGACATTCTAGTCATGTTAAATTAATATGATTTTATTTAAGATTTGAAAGGGTGATGTTAGACATTATAAATCAACTGCTGCTTGAAGCATTTTGGGTCTTTTACCTCATTATTAGTTTTCTTCATATACTTTGCTTGGCCCGTATGGCAAAAAATTGCAATCTTACAATAACCTCACTTGCTCCTAAAATATGTTTTCTACCCAAATCTTGCTACATTGTAATACAGTTCATCCCCATCTTGTTGTTTATAACAAGTCTTCATACGCATGATTAATATTAAGATTTGTTTCGCCGCTTGATCTTCTTGAACCTCTTTTACAAAACACTTTTATCATTTAATTTTAATTTCTTTAAATTGACAAGTTCACCTTTTAAATAATTCAAATAACAAAACCTTGGGCTATATTTCAATAATTCTTTTGTTGCAAACGCTGGTGATCTGACGTAATAAGACTAGAATTCCAGCTTTTATTTCATATTAAAAACATTATTTTATCTCATTATTTATAGAATATTTTGTACCAAACATAATTTTACTTGAAAGAAAAAGATCCTTGTTCACTTTCATTTTATTTTTGGAATTAAATTGTAATAAAACCAAATATTTGTGCTCACTGTGTGAACCCATCTTGCTTGATCTCCCTTTGCTGCAAGCAGACT
The DNA here is from genome assembly GCA_016648135.1 of Agrypnia vestita. Taxonomy (NCBI): domain Eukaryota; kingdom Metazoa; phylum Arthropoda; class Insecta; order Trichoptera; family Phryganeidae; genus Agrypnia; species Agrypnia vestita. The sequence continues at coordinate 109,890 of JADDOH010001946.1, forward strand.
TCCAGTGAACGTACCTCACGACCCCCGACTGAATCTAGCTGGTGAACAACGGACCTCAGAGGATCTTCTCCTAGCCCCAAGGGCGGGATAAGAGCCTCTCCGAGTCCATCCGTTGCAAAAACGCATATTTAGAATTGCTTAGTGGTATAGTGATCATGAATCATATAGTGATCTGGTGGTCGGTGGTTTGAGCCTCATTCCAGGACACCAGCAAATTAGTCATATTTTCATAGCACAAGGGTTTAGCAAAATAGCAAAAATATTGATGCGACATGTATTCCGTGTTCGCATCTCTATTCTTTTGAAAAAAAAATATAATCCAGCCGTCTGAAGAAAGCATGTGTAGGATTCCCCAACTTAAGTTGTTTGCTTTTACACTAATTACCTACTGTTTTTCTGGCTTACACTTACTGTTTCCATATTTCCATATTTTCTGGCATATACTTGCTGTTTCCATATTTTTTTTATATATAACTATATACCAGGACACAATTATTAAGATGTCCATTTACTCATTTCTATATTCTGTTGCTTACTTAACTGTTGTTTTTAAAATACTATTTTTTCTTGCACTGTTATTCTACTGCTTACATACGTATTTTAATGTATAATATATAATATATGGAGTATTTGTGTGCTATGTTATGTGGTAAATATTATAGTAAACATTGTTAAAATAACTTTGCCTGTCTCGACACAGATTTTTTTCTAGTGGGACAGGCATAATTCAACCAAAATCTGTACAATTTTTAATATAGAAATAAATAAATAAAAAGAGATTGCGACATAATATGTATAAAGGGGACTCCACAATGTACCAGAAATACATATACGTATATAGGACACCCCACATCAAAAAGTCGCGTGCATTATGTATTAGTTTTTTATAACTTGTTAAAAACAATTGAATTTTGCTTAACCGGTCGTGTGCCGGCCGGCCGTACGTAACGCGGAATGTATAAAGGGGACTCCACAATGTAGCAGAAATACATTTTTTTATTTTATTTCATTTTTTTACTTTTACATTTGTTTGAGTTAAATTATACTATGCCTGTCTCACTAGAGAGCTCTGTGTTGAGACAGGCAATCTGTGTTGAGACAGGCAACCCAATATAGGACACCCCACATCAAAAAGCCGCAAGCATTATGTATTAGTTTTTTATAACTCGTTAAAAACAATTGAATTTTGCTTAACCGGTCGTGTGCCGGCCGCATGTAACGCGGAATGTACCCTGTCTGCCGCGCACGATTGCCATTTTTTAGACACTTTTTTGTGATGGTTATATTCATGTAAAAATCAACAATAATTGCTAAGAAGTTGCAGTTTCTGGTTTCTCAGTATACAGAATTCAATAATTACTTAAATTTCAATAATTACTTGTACAATAGTAACTTATTCATTAATTATGAAAATAAGTAACGAAATTTACTGTCACAAATGTCCGCACATGTTTATCAAATAAAACCATGGATACAATAACACTAAAGATATTGTATTTCAATATTTTCGTTCTAAATATATCAAAGAATATAAAAATACTTCATTTAAATACTTTTTTGTTAAAAAAAAACACTTTTTTTAACAGATAAAGAACATAATTAATGCGCGGTTAGAAGACGACATTTGGAATGATTTTTTGTCCGGTTTGCAAGGCAAATGAGGTTACGAATAAAAAAATAAAAATGGATCATTTTTATAGCGCAATTTTCGTAAAAAAATCACCTCAAGGGCGCATGACAAATAGAACTCGTTCATTCATTCAAAAACTTGAGATACAACCAATGATAAGCTTTAAAAATCCATAAACGCCGGTAAAATAGGTCGAATTCGCATACGTGTCTAGGGGGCGCAGATCTGCGATCCGGCACATAGAGGGTGCAAAAGTTTTCACACAGATCTGCGCTCCGGCACCCGACCGGTTAAAATGTATCAATCTATGGTGCAAGGATCTAAAATTATTTCAAATTATGATTTACCAGGGTTTTTGAATTATCGGAGCTAATCTACTATGAAATTAACATTTTGAGACTTGTGTGTTTTAAAAATTTCGAATCATGGCAAATTATCAGTTTGAATCAACGGGGTTTTACTGTATTCGTGTCTGCCACTTGCACTATTGGATAAAGCAACATTTAAAATATACGGATGCTTATATTAAATTCTCACCTTATAGCAATATTCAAAACCTTTTCCAAGATCTCCAGTTAAAGTCATGATCATAAATAAATAGACGAATCCAATGGAGTATGAATAAAGTACAACTTCTGTATTCGGAGCATTAAACTTTTTCATCACTTTTTCTTGAATGTTACCAATCATTGCATCACAGAGCAAAGCCATACTAATCATGAATACACCAAGTGTATCAAAATTTGGGGAAGTCTCGGAATCAGCTGTAGAATGAAAACAATAATCAATTATAACATTTATAAGATAAAACTGGTTGTCGCAGGTAGTCATACTGCCAGCTTCGCGGCCAACTGACGGCTTGACGAATTCAAGCTGGGCTAAGAGGTCAGTCTTTGGATAGGCGCTTTGAGATTCAGTATCGGCCTGGTATAAGACAATATGACATTTCAATATTGAATTTTGACTAGACATTGTCTTTCCAATTTTTGGTGGTGGGGCTATCAAGTAATGAAAAACAACAAAAGTGATTAAAAACAACAAAACACTGTGGCAGAGGATTGCTGTTGTACTTTGTGAAATTGATAGTGGATTTGGTCTGGACAATGTGAGATTATCTGTATGACTGCTCGCACATCTGACCGTCCTTAAAAAACCAACTATTCTCCATTATTGCTTTTTTAAGATACGGCACCTTAAGCATCATACATATGATGTGAAGCGTGTATGTATATTATTAATTAATATAAATAACGACATTGGATGATTTTTACTGTAAAAACGAACACCCCAAAATTTGAAGTGCCGAATACTGTAGCCTAGCCAAAAGTAGCTTTGCACATATTAAAATATTATTTTAATGATTCTTACCTAAAATAAAGAATGTGAGTCCCACACACATACAAACAGCAGCAAAATAATCAAGAAATCCATATTTTTTCCCTTGAATCAAAACACTTCCAATAAGTACAGGAACCAGTTTGCAACACTTGAAGATCACTTGAGTGGGATAATTCAAGTATCCGAGGGAAGCATTTGAAAATCCCATTGTACCAAGTGTCAAAATTGCTAATATGAAGTAGGATGTTAATGGTATCCTAAAATTTTAATACATGTAAGAATTACGAAACAGCCAACAGAATAAATAACTCAGGTTTTCATGGCCACTCAGAATCTTCAGTGTAGTTTTCTGGGCTGTTCTATCCTGAGTATCCAATCTCTCTGGCGACTTTTCGAATCCCATTGTAGGATAATATCAGGACTGATGTCACTAATATAACGTGCAGATGTTGATATTATAGTTAAGTTTTCAAAGCATGTTATAGTCAAGTATTAAAGGGAAACACAAAATTGTGGAATCCGAAACATTGGCCAAAAAGGTTGGATACACAGAGCAGAATAATCCAACAAAACTCTAATAGAAAGAATACAAGTGTTTAAAAATATAAACACACAATTTAAGACTTTATTTCTATAAAAGCTCATACATAGTAAAACTATTCATTTTAATTAAACAACTTTGTATTACCCACTTAACTAGTAACTCTACGTCTACCAGTTTCTATACCACTGTATTTTCGTCAGGACGGACGCAAGCTATCCGGATAGTTAGTTTGCGTGCGTCCTGATCGAAGATACAGTGGTATCGAAACCGGTAGACGAAGAGTTACTAGTTAAGTGTTTAATACAAAGTTGTTTAATTAAAATTAATAATTATGATTAACCACAAAGTTAATGCTATAAATCTTCAGGTTTGTATTTTCTGGGGTATTATGCTGTTTATTATACGTTTATTACGACCTTTCCGGCCGACGTTTCGGATCCCATTGCAGGGCCCATCATCAGGGCTGTGGACCCTGCAAGGGGATCCGAAACGTCGGCCGGAAAGGTCGTAATAACACGGCATAATACCCCAGAAAACACAAACCTGAAGATCCTGAGTGGCTGTGAAAACCTAAGAACATTCTTAATGCTATAAACATCAAAAATATCATAGTAAAACGTTTACAACCGCTGAAAAGATATTTCTATTTCAAAAATTTTGCTTATATAATTTATTTTTAGACACGTTCCAGTTTGGTAATCCTACACTGTTGGTAAAAAACTAAATAAATGTTGTATTTTTGAAACAATAACATTGTGGTACAACAATTTAAAAATCAGACGCTTTGGAGGTGATAATATGAGAAGAAATTGGATGAATATTATTACAGATGATTTACAGTGTAAGTGAGCTCAATGTGTTTAGACCGATATTTAAACTTGATAAAAATAGTGGAAAATAAAAATACCTTCGAGGACATAGTTTTCTTAATTTGGTTTCAAATAAACCAAATACTGTGTAGTAGAAGAATTGTACTAGAGTGAGATACCACCCGAAAGGTTTAAATCCTTCAAGAGTGAAAATAAGCTCTTGTAGATAACCGTAAACAAGATAGAAAATGAAAACGGCTAAACAACAAATAAAAAATTGCACTGAATTGCTGTAATGTATTAAATCAATGCAAAGTAATTTCAATTCATTTTTTCCGCGGTCTTGGTTTTGAAGACCACTTTCAACTTCAATTGAAATCTTAGTTTGCATTATGATTTGTTGTGGTCCATAAATTATGGACAGATTTCAAATATTCTTCCGTGACATCTGTACTATTCTTTCCGTTATACCATCCATCAAAAAAACTTCATTATGAAAACAGAAACCGACACATCACACATATCATCAGTTTTCAAATAATTTGACAGTTCTCATTTCTTCTTCTACTTTTAATTACTAACCAAATAATGGGTACAAATGTCGAAAGTAAGCACCAGAGTGCGTTCAGGTAGAATATTGATCATTGGGGTAATGAGTAAAAATCGCTCCGATTAAAAAAAGAATTGCGGTTTTTAGATTGAACGATATTCAAAATCCCACATGCTGAATGGTAAAAAAATGATATACAACTACGGTTGTAAGTATAAAATATAGGCATCAAATTTATTTGAAATTTTAAACCATTGGCTTACTCCAGCTCCTCCTCCTCCTCCTCCTCGTCCTCCTCGTCGCAATCGAACGTTAGAGTTTCTATCAATAAAAAAAACGAGCGAGCCTTACACTAGTCGCATATAATGTGTAACATTTGACATCTCACAAATAAAAATATCAACTGAGCAGCAACAGAAATTAACATGAAAATTTAAGAAAGCTTTATATTAATTAATTAGTAAATACAAGTAAAGAAAATGTATGTGCATTTATCCTTTATTGAATTTTTCCGCGACAGGTAGGTATCGAATTGAACATACGCATTTTAATTTAGAAATGTGTTTGGTCAATTATATGTTTTTATTTATTTTCATAGATGGTAGTAGTGTGCCACCATACATATTGAATGAAAACTTTGAATAAATATTTAAAAATAATCACATAAATTACATAAAATTTAAGAGTGTAAATCATTAAAGGTTGTTATTGTTTACATTAATGTAAAAAAAAAGTATTTATTGGATAGTTTCTAAGATATAAGCCAAAATATATCAAAGTTGCAACATCCACACGCTTGACACCAGCCACGTAACATATGTATATACAAAATCAGAAGGGCTGGCTATTGGAAGTGTGCGTCTTTGCTGTGATGGCATTTGCTGGGCATTGATTTGTTTAAAAACGATGATATTTTTCCATCGCGCGCGCTCTGCGCGCGCACATTGGTCAAATGAAATTGCGCGCGCTTCCCCGGCACGTTACGCATTACCGTCCTTTTTCACAAAATTTACTTAATTTTGTGAAATTTTATTTAATTTACTCTATACACAAATACTAATGTTTGACATTGACAACAATTGAAAACAAACTCAGTTAGCAAGGACAAATACAAGATCTCTCTAATAAGGTTAGGAAAATGGGATACATATATAAAAGTCTCAGAAATGTAGTAGATATTCTATCCCTCAGGACTATATATTGTTCCATTACTCAATCCCTATTTATCCTACAGCATAATTAGATGGGGAGGGTGTGTCAGATCAGTCATGGATTCGCTGACAAAATCACAAAAATGCATCATGCGTATACTCACCAAGAAATCGAGAATGTTTCCATCAGATGATTTGTTTGGAATATTTAACGTTCTTGACCCAAGGCAAATTATACCTTAAAACCATACTTGTAAAATTCCACAAGGACAAGGTAAATTTTAAGCGTACACAACAAACACGAGTTACAAGACAATTTATTTTCACTGAAACAATTTATTTTCACTGCCCCGCTTGTTTTTAACAAGTTACCAAATTAAACTAAAGAAATTACAATACACAAACCTTTTAAACACCGTATTAATAATTTTATAAAAATATCAGATAGAAGATATGCTGAAGAAGTGATCCGCCCTTGACCTCTGAATTGGCAAAATCTGCTTTATATAATTTAATATAGTATTTATCTATGTATCGACTTAAATTTTTATGTTAATTATATATGTATATTTTCTTTTCTTTTAGATTTATGTATTCTTATGACTGTATTTATTACTAAATTTTATTCTGCTTTCATTATTACGTTTATACTTCTTTACTATTGTTACTTGTTACTATTACATAACTATAAAATGAGAATAACTGCCACAGAACAGGTTTCACCTAGTGTGGCAGTTATTAGTAACTTATATTAACAAATGTAAAATAAACAATAAAGTATACAAATAAATAAAAATTTACTAATTAATAAATATAAAGGTTACATGTTACAGATTACATGGCTCAGGCAATGTTAAATAAAAAACGAAAAGATCCGGTCTCTCTGAAGACTAAGTTGAGTTAAGAAGAAGAAGACTTAGTTGGTTAAATTATAATCAGTGCGTTTTTTAAAACGAAAAATGCTCTTTTAAATATATTTTTATATTATCTTATATGAAAAAAAGGCAGTCATCTATTAGTCAGTTTTCGTTTGTTTCTAAATTAATATTTTTCTTTTGTGTCTGGGTTTCATCACTCACTTTTTCATTTGTTTTCTTTATTCAGTTATCTTTTTTACTATAACATAGATTAGTTAAACTTACTGAGTGATACAATCAACTTTATCTACCTACTAGTGTTTTTATCTTTTACCTCCCTCGTAGCCTCGAGTTGTCTAATTATAATTAATAATTATTATTCTCTTCATGTTGTCTTCACATATCAGTAGTATACCAATTGTGGTTAAGAGTAATTTGGTTAAGAAATATCTAGTGATTTAAAAAAAAACTGTTGGCATCATTGATTCCGCTTCTCCGCCATTATCGTTTTGTTCGCCGTCTGGTTTGGATGTGAGGTAGCTCGTGAATGATCGGACTTTAGGAATACAACAATTTTCTCTCGATTTACGAGAGGTTGGGATAATAGTATTATTATTAAACTATCTTAAAAACTAATTAGATACCGTAAATATATGAATTGTGATCATATTTGCATTTCAAATATTCTTTCTTTGTCATAGGTCGGAAGCCATTGGTGTTAAACTTGTCGCTAGTCCGCTTGCACGATGCAGTATAACAGCGTACCGAACCACCAACAACAGATGTATGATTTAACTTATTATCTCTTATATTTCGTCTTATTAATAAGTGTTAATTAGCAATTTTCTAACCCAAATCAAGAATCGGAATGCCATCTGAATGGCAGCCATCTTGTTGATATTTAACATTCGAATCTTATTTCTTGATGACGTGTCTGAGGAATGATTAGAATTTTTCAATGACTGGATCCTGAAAGTTTGACCGTAAGTTAACTGGAAAAAAAATCACTTATTTTTATTATGGTGCGTTGCGGTGTAGGTCGGGAAAAAATGGTCGTCCGGCCCGCGAGGTGTCAACCATCTTGACATTTACCTTGCTTTTCTCATGGGAGGTATGTTGCCAAATTTAAAATGGACTCATTTGTGGAAAACAGACCTATTGTTCACACCTCACCGAATGTAAATGCGATTAAAACTTGTTGAGTTCTTCCGAACGTATTTGCCGACTGTCTTTAAATATTACTTTATTCATTACATTTCAAATAAATTTGTAAATTTTTCAAAATCGATACGATCAAGAGAGAAAATTATTTATAATATGTTTTGATCTATTTGTTGTAAATCACTCACTTAACTCTAAGCCTTAGTATATCTAGATATATTTTATGTACACCTCCAGATTCTCATGTATTTTTCTATAATTTTTTTGTTAACACGGTACGGTAGAAGTTATTGAATGAAAATTTAAGTTAAAACTGGAGGCTGGTGTTTTAATGTGAGTCGATTGGTTAAAAAGTATTTTTTTTATTTTCCCGAATGTTGGGTTTATGTGATAAATCAGCTGCCTGCCCTATGCAATTCATCTTTTCATTATATCATCTGTCCCTTTAGAAAAGGAAAATTCTAATAAACTAGCCTAAATTTTTTCAGCAGATTTAGGGAACATAATTTATTTAAATTATATTTATTTAATTTGTAGGGTAATTTAATCCTAAATGTCAAATTTAATATGAAATTAAAAACGAGTGTTAAAAGTTACATTTTATCAGTGCTATTACAATGGTACTTATTACCTTAGAAACTAAGATAAGATTAAAACATAAACAATATCAACCACTATTTAAAATTCTGGCCATTAAAACGGTTATCAATGAAGTGACCCAATATTTTTTTATTTACAGGTTAACTACTAAACAGTAATAAACTAAAATTGTTAAAATAAATCTCAACCAATGGATTGCCCAAGGATGTAAATTTACATTGATCCGCTTGTATTTTTATTTTAGTTTTTATATGAAGTTATTTGTCCTATGGGCAAATTAGAAAATTGGGCGTTTGTTCCGGGCGGACTATAAAAGTAAAGTTACCAAAAATTGATTAGCTGGTATGCAAAAATAAGAAGACGATGCTGAATGCGTGTTTCAATGGGAGCACACAGTGTAGACCCTGGATTACTTGGGATTGCAATAGCTGGGCTGCGGAATAGCCGGGGCAATGTATCCGTATTATTTATATGTAAATAAATTCTTAGGTGTGCTTAGATTTTGTTATTATTTTTTTATGAAAGCGGGCGGACAAATGTCAAAAAGTAAAATTTTAATTATGAGTGCATAGCGGATGATTTATTTATTTTTCAAAAATTTAGTTAGTACTTATGTTATTTCCTCAATTTTGTACTTTTATTTTTTGACGGAAATTCTCTGGTAAATTATTTCCTACCAGATAATCAAAAGTCTGCTGTACTAATTTTAATAGACTACCCTCACTTTGTTTGCATATTTCCTAAGTCCAATAATAAGCAGTGATGTGTCAAGTGGCATAGATTTTGTCACTTTCTGTTTATGATTTTTATGTTTTTATCAAGAAATGAATTCTCGTTGTTTTATAAATTATAGTGATATGACTATTTTAGAAAGTACATTGCCAGCATTTGTTAAAAAGAAAAAAATAATTATGCACTTTTCTAGGTTATGATTTAGTGATTTAGATTTAGGGCGTGATTATTCTAACCGTTATTTGAGATTTGTACCCGATTGTATCGATGATTGGTAATTGATTTTCGCAATTTGATGTATAACCACTGACATACACAGCAATGGTTTAGCCCAGTGATGGCAGATCTTTTGGGATCAGCGGGTCAAAAATACAAAAAAGGCTACTGGCGGCCTGGATATTGGTCAAACTGACATGCGGGCGACGCAGCGCAGTACAGGGCAGAATTTGCGAGGCAGTGCAGTCTGCGCGAACGTAGACCACGAGCGTATGCTGGGGCACAGCAATGACACAGATACTGGCAGGTGCTAAGCACGGACAGCTCACAAGTTGAGAATCAAGACTATGAAATTAACGAGTTGTTGTTACTTTACAATCTGGAAAATCGTAAAAAAATCTATTTGAAAAATGATTAGGTACTTGAAAAAGTGTTCTAGTCATGGAGATTTTCTACTGTTTGTAGATAAAAATTTCAAAATTACTATGTTTTAGACAGATTTCAATTTGAATATGTTCACAATGTCTAACAATAATGTCTTTTTTGAATAGTCTGGATAACTTGTATCGTATAAAAAGTATCGTATCGAACAAATTCAATAATCTTTTCCATCATTTCTGCGGCGTAATTTCAAATAATACGTCTGCACGCACGCGCTGCGTAGAAATCTGTGCGGTCACTACAACGGGCTGCAGAGCAAGACAGACGCACTTCACGCACCTGCGCCGTAGCGTATGCACTTCCATACTTGTTCATAGTTTACAAAATCTGCTCTGACTTGCGCGTCAGCAGTACGCTTAGCCTAAGTTATACTCGAAATAGGTCAAACATAGATTATATTCAGATTTAAATTCAAATTAAATTTCAGGTATGAAAAATGACATCAAAAATAATATTGTGATAAAGATTCTATATCTGCTAAATTTCTGTGCATCGATTCATTACTTGGGTATGTGGTAGCAATGAAACTCTGGTTTATTTTTCTGGTACTCAGGTAATGAGGTACCCCACTATTTTTCATTAATCCGACTCAATGATCAAAATTAAATTGAATGTTTTCTCTTGTAAAATCACAAATCAAGGAATGCTTTTTTAACAGGAGGCACAATTTTTATGTGATTGTACAATTAAATTGATGTTCAATGAATTGAAAAATGTATTTTTGCTTTTATTTGTAAAATAAGCTGGAAAAATTGAAATGCATTTTCTTGCGACTTTATGCACATTAAACACATATCTTTCAGAATCAGTTAATATTTTTTATTTTTATGCCTAATCTAACCATAATTTAGTGTAATGTGTTTGTATCAATCGATATTCATTATTTACCTATGTATAACTGGATAATAATTATAACTCAATACATATTCGACCCGATTCTGAAAATAACAATGTCTGGATCTTTAAGATCTTTATCCCAACACTTAATAGACGATAATAAAAATTAAAAATAAACGAGACGTAGCTTTACGTCGGTGTATATTTCTGTAAGTTTCTACATGAGATAGATATAGAGGGAGGGAGAAATGTGTAAATTGTTATCTGTCAAATGTCAAGATGGGAAGATTTGAATACGCGGTAACGCGGTCATGACAAGTTTAGCCATGATATTTCATCTGGGCACTGTGGATGAAGAAATTAATACATTTGTAAGAAACAATCTTTCTTATATCATCTTTTAATAGAGTGTATTTGAGCCGTAGAATTACAAAATCCGCTCTGGACATTTTCAATTTTTATTATTGTCTATTAAGTGTTGGGGTAAAGATCTTAAAGATCCAGACATTGTTATTTTCAGAATACGGATGATTATCTTTTGTGAAGTTTGCATTTCTCGTTTAGTTATTCATGGTTACATGAGTTTCATATAACTACGTGCATGAATGTATTGTGCTACATATAGATTTTCAGAGTTTGATAATTTCAAGTTCGTATTTATTTGATTTTAGGTTCAGACCTCGCCCCGACCGTGGTGAACAATACGGTAAGCAAAGTTGGGGAGGGCCACCTCATGGAAATGATGAATTTGGTGGTCCTAAAAATCATTTCGGAGGTCCAAGAAACAATTTTGGCGGACCGAAGATGGGTGGTCTCAAGAACAACTTCGGCGGACCGAAACCCAATTTTGGCGGACCGAAGAATAACTACATGCCCTCTAATAACGGGTTCGGAGGTCCTAAGATGAACATGGATGGGAACAAAATGCCGGGATACATGCCAAAACCTTTCATTCCGCGGAATGAGTTTACTGGGGCCAAACTGCAGAGCATGAAAGCAAAAAATCCTGGAGAGAGTCTTCAAAAACCAAACTGGGATGTTTTGAGTCAAACTTTGCAGCCGTTCCGTAAAGATTTCTACAAACCTCACGCCAAAGTTCAAGCTCGCACTGAAGATGAAGTCAGGAGTTTCCGGGAACTGAAAGAAATAACAGTCAGTGGAAATAACGTGCCTAGACCGAATCACGAATTTGATGAAGGAAATTTTCCCGAGCACGTATTGGTAGAAATCCGTAAGCAAGGATTCGCCGAACCTACCAGCATCCAGGCGCAGGGATGGCCCATTGCACTATCCGGGCGCGACATGGTCGGCATAGCTCAGACCGGTTCCGGCAAAACTCTGGCGTATATGTTGCCTGCTGCTGTTCACATAAACCATCAAGAAAAACTGTCGCGAGGTGATGGGCCCATTGTTCTCATCTTGGCTCCCACTAGGGAATTGGCTCAGCAAATACAGACTGTTGCCCGGGACTACGGAGCCACTAGCTGCATCCGCAATACTTGCATCTTCGGCGGCAGCCCCAAGGGGCCCCAGGCTAGAGACCTGGAGAGAGGGGTTGAGATAGTGATTGCTACACCTGGCAGACTTATTGATTTCCTAGAAAAGGGAACTACCAACTTGAAGCGTTGCACCTACCTAGTACTCGACGAAGCTGACAGAATGTTGGATATGGGATTTGAGCCCCAAATTCGTAAAATAATCGAACAGATTCGCCCCGATAGGCAAGTATTGATGTGGTCTGCTACTTGGCCTAAAGAAGTGCAAACCCTGGCCGAAGATTTCCTCAATGATTACATTCAAGTGAATATAGGATCTTTGAATCTCGCAGCCAACAACAATATTCGTCAGATTGTGGATGTCTGCCAAGACCATGAGAAGGAATCCAAACTGTCTAATTTGCTGCGTGATATTGCTTCTGAACGTGATAACAAGGTTATCATCTTTGTGGAGACAAAGAAGAAGGTAATTGCATTATATATAGCTAAAGTTGTTAAAATTTACCTCTCATTTTAAACCTTTTATGTAATAATAGGTTAAGTGTGTTTCTTATGTTGGCTTGTCCTAAGAAAAAGTAAATCCAAATATTTATATACAAATATACAACTTTGAGACTCCCTCTTTTTTCCTGTGATATATACACGTGTGCGTGTTTGATTTATTCACTTCAAATTTTGCTTATCTACTCTTTTGAACTTTACATAAACATTTACACCTACCCAGAAGGTCTTTGCTAACAAATGCTTGTTTTCAGGTTGATGATATAACAAAGAATATAAGGAGGGATGGTTACCAGGCCATCTGTATCCACGGAGACAAGTCGCAGCCTGAGAGAGACTTTGTGCTCTCTGAATTTCGCAGTGGCAAGTCCTCTATTCTTGTGGCCACCGATGTTGCTGCCAGAGGGTTGGATGTAGAAGATGTCAAATATGTTGTGAATTATGATTATCCTAATTCCTCGGAGGATTACATTCACCGAATTGGTATGTTATTAACATTTACTAGTCTTAAACCTGTGAAAAATCACAGGATACCATAATAATTAATAACGACTGCCTACTGAATAATTAATAATGACCTTGCGTATGACCTGAACTGCGCGCGGATTGACATGTCACACTCTGGCCCGGACCTCATTAGTGGCCAGTCATCATCAATATTGTAATTCCAGCGAATTATGGACAGATACCCGAAATTAGGACAGTTGATTACTTATTTCGCCTTAAAAGATTCGTCGGAGCACTTTTTAGTAATTTTTTTAAAATGTGGTGAAACTGTACCAAAATAATAATATTAATAAAGTTCTAAATTTTTTAATTTATAGAAATTTTTATCTTTTTTGATGATTTTCAAATACTTTTTATTCATATAAAGAGATGATAAAATGATGTATTGCATTTATGAAATATTTAAATAATGGTAGAAAATTTGAGGTTTCTAAATAATACAATGAGTTTTTTTGGCTAGTTTTATATAAATTTATCAGTTATTTCATTATTTTCAGTCTTATGTGTGTAGCGTTTTTTTTTCATTATTATCCGATCTCGGCAATCTTGCATCTCGCACATGGACATCTAACAAATGTTTTTTAAATTCTATACAAAATAATAAGAATTGTTTGAAGAATATTTTTTCTTTTGAATGAAAGTTTGAACTTTGTGGTGACATTATTATTGTTTCGCGTGCTTCATCAATACCTCAGGTATTTCCATATACAGGGTTATTTGGAAAACATTAATAACCTCGCAGGACTATATTCCCGCCTTGATTATGAGTCGAAAATGTTTGAACTATTATGACCTAATATCAATGGTTACGGAGATATGCGACATCAAAGTTTGCTAAAGACCTATTACGGTTGTTAGACATATTTAAACTGTAAATGGTTACGGATATTTTATACGAACCATATGTTTTTCCGAGAAACGATTCTCGACATTTTGTTGAAGTCGTATTCAACGTCATCAGGAGAACGACCTGTACCCGCGGAGGTATGGGGCGGACTGATTAATGTTTCCGGGGTGTAAATTATATGCTCTTTGTTGTAGAGTGTTCACTTCTACGATAGAGGTCGCCGGTGTGCAATACGCACTAATTATGTCGGCGGATTTTTCTGTGACATCTCTCAAAGGTTGAATGAAAGTCGTGAGAACAGGACATAAGTAATTGAAAAAACTAGTTTAGTGGTGATAAAAATAACATTAATCTTAAAATTAATAAAACAGTTCACGGGGCTATATTATTTTATATTTGGCGTGTCTCCATTTTGCTTTAATAAGCGCCTGAATTCACCTAAGCATCCTTTCTATACATTTTTGTCTGTTTATTGAAGGTTTGAATTATGATTCTTTTCATAAATCAGTTTCTCGATTAGCTCCGTTTTCGTAATTATTGCAATTTTAGCAATCCCTCCTTCAAAAGTTCCCAAACATTCTCGATGACGTTTATATAAGAGGAGTTTCTTGGCTAATCCAACACTTTATATTGGACTCTTACCTTACCTTTATAACAAGAAGAATCATGGTGCATGAATATCGGTTCCTTGCCTCCAGGAAACCATTCTTGGAGTTGTGGTAACGAGCATGTCTCTTAACATTTTTGTATTTGTGTTGGCGCATCATCTTCTCGAGTATGTGGAGACAGCCTGACCCTGATGATTGCAGGTGGGTGGGTGCTTAGCAGTGGGCACAATACATTCTGGATTGTATATTTTGTCTGGCCTTTGTTGCACAAGTTTTGTTTTCTCCATCAAAAGTTGAAACACAGACTCATCTGACAGACCGCAAGTAAAAAAATAGGCTTATAGGCATATAGAGGGATTATTTTGTTCGTAACATACTTACCTGTCATCAATACGGCACTATTACCTCTTTACAATCCCCAACAATTGAATATTTGTATTTAAGAGCCCATGCGGGGGACGCTTCTTAATTATTGTCAGGGCTAAGCTCTGGCTTTCGGGCCGGTTTCATGGGACCTACCCCGATTCAACCAATCGACACCTCATAGTTCACTGGGAACTATTATCCCTTTACCAGTTTGGTTTTAGTCGGTAAATAGACTGGTAATTTTCAGTTTTGAACACAAATACTGCAAATCTTCCTGCCAGTCCTGGGGGTTGAACTGCGGCACCTTCCACAAGAGCCCTTTCTTCTTATCTTGTGTTCACTTCAGTGTATTCACAAAGTGTCTTTCAGTGTGTGTCAAAGACTTCAGTCTATTTTTTCTTGATATTCACAAAAATTCTCTAGACACCACCTGCCTTTGCAGTCTCGTTTCGAAATGGACTAGCAGCCTTCAGAAGTCCTCAGATGTGTCTAACTTTCTTTGGCAACTGGTTAGAGTGTTTCCCCACCCTTATTAAGAAATAAATATATCCACTCAATTTAAAATCTTGTATTAATGCACACCTATACTTATGTAATACGAAAACATCCAAATTAACCGTTGTGTTTACGATATTGTTGATTAACCTTTTAAGGCGGAACATTCATTTTTCAAGCTGTCAAAGTGGCGATATGTGTCGGATAGATCATGCTACTTCAATACGAGATCGAGACATGAACAAACGTCATATCAGATAAACCTTGCAAGAGCGTATTTTTTACGTGCCTTGTGAGATAGAAAGGTTGCGAGGAAACGAGACAACCATATGGAGTACCGACATTTAAAATATATGGGAACGCAAGTCATGCTCGCGTAATATTATTAGAATTTTAAATGTTTTAAGTCTAGAATATAAAAAAGCGTATGTATATTTCTCCAATAATTTAGGTGTTGTAAAAAAAAAGTAAACAACAATTTTTCTTATATCACTGTTTTTTAATTTAAAACTTTTGTCGAATAAGCAGATTTAGATATTATTTTGACTTCCGACTGAAATGTCAAAACACCTGTGAAAATAATTGAATTTAAATAATTTTTATTTAAAATAAACAAAAAACTACTACAACAATATGTATTGAATTAAAAATAAAATTAAAAACCATTTATCTATATTTTAAAAATTATCTCGTAAATTAATATCTTACTTGACTTTCAAATAACAATGACATCAACACGAATATAGCGAGTAATAGCAAGTCAGCAAAAGTGACATGCGTTCAATGTTAGGTTATGAGTAGAAATGCAATTTAATACGAAACTAGTTAAAAAAAAGATTATTATCTGCGATGAATAGATTGCTTTCGAATATATAATATGATATTATTTTGAACTAAAGTCAAATTTGGTATAAAAACACGTTTTAAAGTGATTTTTTTATGAAAAAACGATCGGACCACATGAGTGCGTCCGCCCCTCCCGGCTGGCGCGCGGATTGTGATCTCCAGACTGCGTAATATTTTGACACATTTCATACTATAGAATTTGTATTTTTAAATATTAAGTAACATGTTTTTTATAAAAAAAATTGCTTTTTAATAGTGAATGAAGACTCAAAGTGCGAATATAGATACAATATATCGTTTAAAATCATCTTTTTATATGAATAAACAACATTTGAAAATGACCAAAAATCGTAAATATTTAAGCATGTTTGAAAAATGATATCTTTTTTAATATTGAATATTTCTTAATTTCCTACGTACGGATTCTAGATAATTAAGTAAACTTTATATGTATGAAAAAACATATTATGCTTACATACAAATTTTAAACGAAACACTCTTTGCCCGGGAACATTAAAAACGTTTTTTTTGCCGCGGCCTGTGGATTAATGCCTATATTTTTCTTAATTATTGTAAATAATGTTCAATTTATTACTTTTATATAAGAATAAAGGTTCTATCTAAGTTATCGCCCTGAAAAAATTGCTATCTATCATATACATTCTGATATAAATGAATAATAAAAACCCACATTTTCGTAAAAAACGCCGAAATATGCATTTGCAGTGAATGTACCGCCTTAACTGCCAGCCATATTTACTATGAGGGACATCTATAGGCCAGACACACAAAAAACAATAAAAATAAACATAATATGATGAAAAAGTATAAGAACTTACCAAAGAATTATGTTTTCCGAATTTATGACGGAGTTTTTTGAAGTAAAAGCGAAATAAATTCATTCTACAAAATATACAACAGGGTTTTCACAATTTCACTTTTTTTGTTTTTTTTTTAACCTGTTTTTTAATGTTACACCTTTAATATCTTACTATTATGTAGTGAAGTCTTCCTGCGTGTGGTATATTTCAAAACACGGTTCAACACATAGCATTGAATGAATCAAAATTATCCTTTGAGGCACGAATGGATCGCTATCCCAATGAAATAGTGGTCTAGGTACTATCGACATCACTAGTAGAGGCAATATTTTCTATTTCGTCAGGCACATTATTTTCATTTTCATCCGGCTCAAAAAACTCTGGCAATTTGAATTCCACATCACTCTCATCAGATTCGGCGGTTTGTCCAACAATCTCATCATCATCATATGTCAGTCATTGTAATGTCACAAAAATAAATGTAAAAAATGTTTTATAAAAAAACAGAGAAACAAAAAATTCACGCGAATCTCGCGAAAAAAGATAAAAATGTGGTGTACATAGATCGCGCGGGCGCCGCCCGACGTGGCTAGATGCGAGCGAGGTTTGTACGAGTTGCCGTTCCGTATACACACACGCGCACGGCGTTTGCAATAAATAAATAAGTCCGTTGCCGCATGTATTATAACAAAAAATGAACACAATAATTTGAACACATGTACAAAGAAAAAATTAACACGATAATTTGAACACAACGTGTACAAAGAAAAAATTAATTTCATAGACACACTAGATAGATATATATACCTACTCACTCACATTGCACTATATACAGGAATAATGGCAAAATAAACACACTGATATGTATTTTAAATAATCGTGAACAAAATCAAACTGAAGTACTGAAAAACAGAGAAACAAAAAATTCAGTTGAATCTCGCTAAAATAAAGATAAAAAAATAATTTTATAGACGCACAAGATTGTTATATTCACTCAAAATGCATTAAAAATACGAAAATGGCGAAAAAACCAACGAATATTGTCAATAATTGGGAACAAAATCAAGCCAAACGCGCAGTTTTAAATTGAAGTGTTGCGGGATTTCCCGTTTCTCAGCCAAAAAACTTTGCAAGCGGTGACCCTAGCGAACTCAGAACTGTCAGATGAAACACTTTAATAAATCGCTAATTTTACGAGATTTGGTGGTTTTAAAAATATGCTAACTGCTTAGGATCCTTGTCCATAGATGCCAGTACGATCTAAAATTGGTGACGTGTTAAAAATCGTTTGTTATTGTGCGCATTTACATCGAAAAATCCCCCCGCGATAACTGTCCTGACGGGACATGCAAAGTTTCGCGCGTTTACGCGGCAATGGCACTGATCAGGTTAATGAGATGTAGTTAGTTAAAGATGAAGTAGAAGCCGTTCGCCCCATCCCCCCACGCGAAGTTGTGCATCACACAGTGTACACTTCACCTTTGTCTTGTCACTTTTATTACAAAAAGTCCACACATGCGATCTTTTACATCCATTCATTTTGAAAACCTTTCACAAACTTGTTTTTAATCATCAACGTTCAATGAAAGTACACAGTCCAGAGATTAAGTTTTAAATAAATATGTGAAAAATTGCAATAAACGAAAGAGCGGCGCATTGACTGACCAAGCTGTGCTAGCGCAAAGGGCAGGCGGGGCGCGCGCGGAGTGAGGGGCGGGGCGAATGCCGCCACTTGCAGAGCGCCTCGCTGACCTATAGAAACCTGTTTACCGCGCAAAATTAACCAAATATTTGGTTCGGTAAATTTTGAACCGAATGTTCGGCCGAATATTCGTATTTGGTTGAAATCATGTGTATATATATAATTTCTAAATTTTTATATCGATATATGAACAAAAATTTAACCCTCAGAAAGTATTACCTGTCCGATTCTCAACATGGCTTATCTCAAGAATGAAATTAAATAAATTTTCATCATCATGAATAATCCCATATCTACGTTTGTAATAAGTTTAGTAATGTTTTTATATTGGCTACACAAGACCTAAATTGGCTAATTTTGGAGTGATTAAAAGTTCTGTTACACGATGCTATTTATTCATTCCCTTTAATCTTGTAGAAAAATGTTTGTTTAAAAAATTACCTGAGAGTTACCTTATGGTTTCTAGTGATGCAACGAATAGTACTTTCAGGAATACGAATATCAAACCTACTATTCAGCGAATATGAACAATTCAATAAGTTAGTAAATAACACACCACTGTTCTTTTTTTACTAAGAGATTTAATAATTGAAATTTACAACCGGTAAATTTTTGTTCAAAAAGAATAACATTTGTAACTTCTCAGGCGGTCGAAAATAATCTTTCTGAGGCGAGTAGAGTAGACGGCTTTAATGAAAAATACTTATGGGTCAGTTTTTTCAGCTTAGGGAAATATATATCTTCACGCCAGAAAAGCAATGGATCAGCAGAAGGTGAGATATTGGGTTGTTTTTAGATGTTTTAGAGCGAGTCCCCGAACAAAACAAAAAATAAACTTGTCTCAATGGACCGACTTTGTTTCGGGCTGAGTTTACTAACAAGTCATGTACACAAACCGATATCTTTATTCTTTATAACATAAACAAACAGATAAAGTTATATTTAAATTTAACTTAACCAGATTTCTTATCGAAATGTTTCCAAATATCATTTTTTTCACGCTTACGAGAGATTTAATTTGAAATTATTTTACAAGAGTTAACACTTTTACACACAATAGAAATAAAATGGAACGAACAGTATTACAAAACAAAAACCACATGAAATGAGCACCTAACCTTATTATAACCCAACGAAACTAGACGAAAGAACTCATGTTACGCTGTGAAACAAGTAACAATTGAAAACTTGAGAACTCAACAAATCCATTGATTCAATGTTAGGGGAATCCCCTATAATAGAGCGTGTGAGTTCGGATACACGCTCTATTATAGGGGATATCTGGCATAGCCAGACCGTATTTTGCGTTGTGTTGAGTTATAAATAGTTATATTTGTGATAATATTCGACAAATACAAATATTCAGTGAGTATTTACTATTCGGCGAATATGAATATTCGTATTCGTTGCATTACTAGTGATTCCTGATGTAATTCAAACTCTTCGATCTTTGTTAAAAATGAGGGATTGACCGACTATGTAATCTATTTTATATATGTGATTATTTGTTATTAGGCCGTACTGGTCGCTGTCAACAGTCTGGCACAGCATATACTTTCTTCACACCAGGGAATGGCCGCCAGGCTCGGGAGCTGGTGGCAGTTATGTTGGAAGGGGGGCAGACACCAACGCCCGCCCTTCTGGAGCTTGTGGGACGTAATGGACTTTACAACAAGGGTGGGTAATTTTCTTAATACTTTAAATTACGAATTCAAATGTAACTTTTTAACATTGAAATACTTATTGGATTTTTTTTTTACATCTCATAGTAATTAATTAATTAATTAATTAATATTCTGTTAATATTGACAGGACATGTAGTAAGAAATAAGTACCTTTACAGTGTGGCACGCATGTCTGCTAATCCAGAAGGCGGCAACTCAAATTATGCATTACTGCTTGATTTTTATTCCCACTACCATTCTTCATTATTTTTCACCATTACTAAAAAAAATATTTTGTGTTTGCAATAGCTCAAATTCTACTATGAATATTGCTAATTGGGACATGTCACACGATATACAGGTCGCAACCGATGGCAACAGAAGAAGGAGGGTAATGGCTCTGGTGGGCAGATGCAGCAACAGCAGCGTTCCAACCAGTGGTCCAACCCTCCCGGGGCTCAATCTTCCCCTCCCCCAATGTACCAGAGGCCCGCGGGACCTCAGCCACCGCGCTTCGCCACCCAACCTCAGCATTACCGTCAGAACAACTACCAGAAGCCTGGTGGCTTCCCCAACCAAGGCTACCAGGGCGGCCAGCAGACACAGCAGTACCAGGGTGGTTACAGTCAGCCGCCCAATGGCTACCAAGGGGCCTACCCTGCGCCTAACTACAACGGCGGCCAAAGGAACTACAGTGAGTGATAGTGCTTTTTTTTTTTAACTGCCTCTGCACCCTAGGCCACTTTGAATGCAATGAAAATTTCTTATATAATTATACTTTTACTCTATCATACAGCGTATGCAAAAATCACAGTTCTATCAAAACCGAAAGGATTCTAAAATATTTAGAGTAAAAATGTAACACAGCTGATTGTTGCTTAGAACTTTTTTTTTAATATTAATTTATAAATACTTTTGGGTACAAATTTACTCTTAATTAAAAAGTCACGCAACATTTTTACCTCTAAATGTGGGTCTGTAATGCAAGAACCACCTTTTCCAGTTAAATAACGGTCAGTGGTGGCTGGTTGTACATGTAGGAGAGCTACACACTGAGCATGAAGCAAACTTGTGATCTATGGTGCTCGTGCCAACCCCACACTAGTACTTGAGTTATGGGGTGAAGTCACATGTAGCCCTTCAATATAGGTGCAAAAAAACTTTCTTTGCCATCATGTACAATGATTTTGCCCCACCTCAAAGCAGTCCTTTTTTTGGCATTATCTATTATAGCAGAAAGTGTACATAATCCTTTAACTTTATTTGCAGTCAACATTATTTAAATGCATGTTTATGTTGTACATGAATGACTAGCCAAGAAATGGTATTCTTGCCTGTAATTCCTATATATTTTGCATTTTATTATTTATATTTGTCTCGTAATTCATAAAGATTTTAACATTACTGAACGAATTACTACACCATTCTACATAGTACTAAATTAAAACATTTTTATATTAGTTTCACAATGTTTTGCTCTAGTTTAACACCACAACCACTAAATTTAATTATGTATAAGTAATTTTTTTCATGCTTTAAAGAAAGTAAAATGTAAATGTGTGTTACCTTTGTGTGTAAAACATTATTTTAAAATTAAGGCATTTAAGTAGATGTATAATAATTATACGGCAATACTAGCGGTACAACTTATGTATTGATTTTATTATTGAAATTTTAGTTATAGGCGTCTTTAAGATTTTATCATGTTGCCACAATTCAGTCGAGAGTCAACTTCAGATAGCTCAAAATATTTCTCTTAAAATGAATCTAATGTAATTAATAGCAAGCGTAAATTTAATATATACAGGGTGTACCAGAGCTAGCAGCAGAAACTTGGCCGGGAGGTTCCTAACTATGTTATGAGTCTAAAATGTTCAAGCAACCATGATCAATAGTTATGGAGATGTGCAATATTCATAATCGATATAAGTTACTGTAAAGATAGTTCAAGTTTTTGCAAAAAATAAGTAAGAAATGTTGAAAAAAAATGCAAACTTTGATATTGCATATCTCCATAACTATTGATATTAGGCCATGGTTGCCTGAACATTTTAGACTAATTAAATAGGCAGAAATCTACCGGCAAAGTTTCTGCTGCTAGCTCTGGTACACACTCTATTGACTATTGACATCTGTGGATTCATTTGTCTTTAGCAACATTTTGGATTTTAGGTCGGATAGATAGACAGGTATATATTGGGTATTTATGTGTTTATTTATTTTTCTAAACAAAAAGGTTTTTTAATTGGGATTCTTATTAGTTTTGTAGTAAAGAATTGGCAAAACCTGTGTGCCTTGACTTTTAATATGACACAAACTTAATTCAAATCAGATTATATTCCTTTTTTCATCCATACATTATAAATAATATTTTGCTGGATTGGTTGAGGTAGGGATATATGGTCACTTTATAATTTTTTCTTAGTTCTCTAGTTATTTTCTTATTTCACTCTGCTTTCTTCATGTATTTTTGCTTTCTCTTTTCATTCAGAATTTCTTAATTTTGTAGTGTTGAAACAGTCTCTCATACATATGTAAAATTGTGTTACTACGTGCCACGAAGTTTTCAAAATTGAAGTAATAACCTCGAATGGATTATTGGATTAACACAATCAAGAATTATAGTGCCTGACTACATAAAATATTCAAAATTCTGAATTGATTAAATTCTGCAAACTAAAAAAGTTTTATCTATGAATAAAATTCTATAATTGGCTCTCATTAATAAAGAAAATAACAAGGGATGACTATTCTCCTCAGAGAAGCGTCACGGACGGAACACAACAATTTATATATATATGAAAAACGTGCTTTCCAGACAACGGTATGAGATATAACAATCCAAACAACCGGTATAACAACACCAACGGTGGTGGGCGCGGCTACTGCAGTCCCCCTCCGCCCCTGGCGTCCCCTCCGCAGCCGCCCCCTCACTACGCCCCGCCGCACGCCTATCACGTGCTGCCGCATGAAGCTCAGATGCAGTCTATCATCAGTGAGTCCTAGCACTCTTACTCTACTTACCCTTGGGCAATACTCTGGATTGTTTTACTCTGCGTTTATTCCCTTGTAGTTTGTTTACACTTTATTCCGCTTGGTTTTTTCATTTCATTGTTATAGTGCACAAACATTTTGCTTAACTTTCACGATTTTGTATCAATGCATTATACATCACATTTCTCAAGGTGTAGTGTAGGTAAAGCTGGTTTGCCTGTATGCATTTAACTGCTCTGAACATATCTAGAATTTAAGAAACTCAAAGATAGTTCCATTTGGTTTCAAAACCCCATTAGAAGATTATTTTATTTTCCAGGAATTTGATTATTCTAAATACTTATTGTAGGGTGTTCAAAATGGACCACATATAATTTTTAGTGTGAAAATGACATACATCTTAAATGACTCGAATGTTTCAATATTTCAGGACAATTGAAAGGTATCAATTTTGTTATTTTCCGTGTAATATTGCAATAAAACCAATATTAAATAATTGTATTACTTACATTCTCGACTACGGAAGTTAAAATATTTTTTATTGGATAAATAACCAAAATGGAGATAATATTTGAAGATTTCATATGTGGTGTTGTGTGTTTCAGGTAACAAGTTCTTCCAGGCCGGCCGTGGTGGGTGTGGCTATCAAGCTGCCCCCTTCCCTCACAGTTTCCTCGCCCCTCCGCTGGTGTACTCGGCGCCCACGCCCGTGCAGCAGTAAGCAGATTCCGCCCAAGTAATGGAGTGACCCTTCTCTAGTCCTTGTCTCTTTTCATTTGCAAATTTTATTCCCCATGTCCCGAGGACACTATTTTAATATGTATTTAGTACTAAATGCTTGGAAGCTTATTACCGTTTGAGAAGAAACTTAAATTAAGTGACTACTTAAAGAGATAAATGTTTTACTTTTATTTCCCGCTGAGAGTACCAGTCATTCCATTAGCGAGTTGGAATCTCCCGATAGAATTAGTTATTTCCTTATTCTGATGGCCTGCGGTGGGAAGAGAGCTGCCGAGCTACTGGCGAAGGTCAGCCGAGAGAAACATTTCCACCAGAAAGATTTTTGTGTTTAATTTAAATATGTGTACAACGGAGGGTGGTGATTGTGCACTGTTTTTCCTTATTTTATGGTTTGGTAATTAATGTCACGTGCGTTAATTTTGATTCTGATATAAGATTCTTTGGATTAAACTATTTTCCGATACCGCTGCTCCTGCCGCGATAGCGAGTTAAGTTTATGTAGTGAGTGTTAACCTTACGATGTAATACAGATGATTATTGTTGATATGTACTGTAGTGTAGTCGATGTGGTACCCTATTATATTCCCTGGGTGCCTTTTTTTGTCTGTATGCTGTTTGAAATGCACGAAACATATAGAAGAAGTATTTTATGGGGTTTCTATATTTTAAAGTATTTATTGGATATGCAGTAAATAGGCTCTTGACATCTAGTTAAGAAGTGCAATGTCAAATAATGTTAATTATAAGAATGTTGAGTCAAAGCTGTAAAATTTTTAGTTTACTATTTAAAAAATGATTATCTGATTTGGTATATATGTTGACTTACTGCGTGATTGTTATATACTTTATAAAGTGTCTTAACTTGTAAGCCTGTCCAATGTGAAGAGTATTGTATCACTGGAGAATTGTGTTTCAGAGCTCTAGTTATCAAATGCCCCAAGAAAGTACAATAATAATATCCTGAATAGTCCAAAGAATATTAAGTATTTGGAGATGTAAATGTCTGTGATATAAGATGCGATTGCAGCATTCTATGGGTCAATTTGTGAGTAGTTTGTATGCTTGGTAATTCCAGTCGGCGCTGGGGAAAACTATAACATTATGCAAATATTCGTGAACCATATATATTTTTTCACAACTAATTAAAGTGTGTCAGAATGTTGCAAATTATAAAAAATGATTTGAGAATACCTTGAGCCATTTTCAAAATTTAGAATATTAACTTGATAGTTTTAAGGTTAAATTATCACTCGCATTTCACCTGTTTTTTCATTGCTGTAAGCTCAGTGACCATTGATATCGTTTCATTATGTTTGTTTATTTGTAAGTATATTTGAAAATGGCTATATAACTATATTGCCTGATTGCTGACCAAAGGAGCGAATACCTAGAAGTAATGTATTGTCGCCCGTCGTCAGCAGTCATCGAATAAACTCTGAAATGATCTGTTAGCCCCTGAGGGTCCTGTAAATATGTTCTTAGTGTAATAATGAATAAACATATTTTTTTGTCATACGTTTTAGAAAAGTTTCATATTAGTGATGTACAGCTACAAAGAGATGTGATCGCTTTCATCGATTTGTGATAAGTTATATTGGTGGTAATGACCAGACTATGTAGTGGGGGCAGACAGGCGGCCAGCAGCCAGCACCGCACCTCGGTGGCGCTCTGCCGGGTCTACTTGTACAAGAAACAATCACCCACCTCATTTAACTAACTGTGATATAACGCTAAGTAGGTAGCAGGCGGTACATTATCTAATGTCCACGGGAAAGGTTGACACCATATCTTACTTATATTTAAGTAAACTATTGTGTGTGCGTGTGTGTGTGCAAAATGTGGTATGTGATATTAATTATTTCTCTGTACAAAAAGACTGATTTTTTTTATTAAAGCATTTTACTAAACTTAATAAGAGTTTTCAAAGCTATTATAATATTATTAAAAATTTCATCAGATTATAACAGTCGGTGTGCAGAATAAATATTTATTAGGATTATATCAAAATTTTTAATATATATTTTATTAATTTTTATAATAATATTTAAACATGCCAAAACACACTATAAGATCAGGGATTGTGGCTTTTGCCGATTCTTGAATGTTTGATGATATGTGTCACCTCGCCTTTCTCTGGGTCATGAGGAACTTTCAGGCTGCCTGGCCAACGCCAGCCAGCCTGTAGGTTACCCGCAGTGGATCAACCCTCTTGTTGCAGGGCTACAACAAACTATTGCTATGTATGATCTTCCCTTTCATTTGCAAGCATTCAAATTATATTTTTATTTATTTCATGTATTTGTCTGTCATATAAATAACACTAAACAACTAAATGTCAGTTTTTTTTAATTATTTTTTTTATTGCTTCTTTGACCTAATTTAGTTGTATTTCATAGAATTTTGTGATGACAATTTTAAAATGACATGACTACTTAATTTATAAAATTTATGTTAAAAAGAGTTTCATAGAATAACTACTAATTAATAATTACCTTGTGAGCACCTTTAGGTGTACTGACCCTAATTATTATGTTCTATCATCATACTCTTATCTAAATGGTAAAATGAGGATGAATATTTTTGCACAATAGATGATACCCTACTCGGAAATTAACCTTAGACCTGAATGCCACTAAGTGGGGCAATGTGTCATTAACATTTTGAAACAGTTGCGCAAAGTGAAACTTAGCTGAAATATTGGGATGTTATTAGTCTTCAATATAGAGGAATTCTTCAGAAATTGCCCTAATTTATATGAAAATGGTTAAAGCCCACATTTTGGGATTTGAGAAAATATTCCCAAAGAAAGCTGGCCGTGCAGCTAATCTGAAATGGAAAGCTAGAAGAAAGAAACAGCATTGTTAATAATGTAACCAATGTAACAGTAGGACTGAAACTGCAGTGGAGTAATGTGATACGACTAACCGACTTGTGTTAAAGAAGCAACTATTGTTTAGTGTAATGAATCCAAGATTAGATTTATGTGACAGTTTGCTTACATTGTTTATATCAAGTGTAGGTCATGACTCAAGCCATTTTGTAAGCACAAGTCAAAGAATAAGGCTCTCCAATTTGTATATATATATATACATATATTTTGAAACAAATTGCCTTAGTTTGATTAAAAAGATAATATTTTTATGTGGATATGTGTCCCAGTAACAAATCTTAATCTTTGAGTATTAAGAAAATAGAAAAAAATTACTTGTATAGTTTATATGAAAACAGTGACCCTTGTTGTATGAATACTAAATCATCACTTCCTTACAAGCAAACTCTTCTGTAAGTTTCCAACAAGTGCATTTCTTGTAAGTATTACAGTATTAATCATTATAATAAATAAAATAATACACTGAAAACTGATTTTTATTCCACCGCCCAGTCCAGCTTTCAACTACCTTCATACAGTTATGTATTAAAATTTCCGTCCAACTTACCAGGAAAATGGAAAAATTTGGAACTAACGAGGCCATACTGAATTCTCGTCACCTATCAGATTCTGTTAACGTACGAGTACGTAAACAACGTTACGATTGTTTTTTAGGAAAGTTAAGTTTTCGCTTAAATTATTTTGAAAATACACACGATTTTTGAAAACGAACAACATCTCAAAGCCCCAATTATACTGTATGATTACGTTTGCAGATGCATTGCCGCAGTTTCAGATTATAGCTGCCATAGCAATAATTTTTTCATAATTATATATTTATTTTACCATTCCTTTTACTGAATTAGCAATTTATAAAATTCTTAAAGAGGGTAAAGCAGCTGTAAAATTCAGTACAAAAATATCTACACCCGGAAAAAAAGATAAGAAAAGAAAGGAGGATTAGTGGAAAAATTGTTGTTGATGACTGACTGATTTGGGAAATCAAACGAAAAGTTCATGAATTTTATACATTTACTCATACAAGTATCAGATATTCACGGTATCAGTAAACTTACGGTTATTTATGTGCTGTATGTTCTATCTTCTACGAATTATCTAACACTATGTGGGGCATAAAAGCAAAGACAGTAATATCCAAAAAATATAAAAATGTTTTGAATGCAGCCACCGAGGATTACTAATTTAAAGTGTACTGAACTCTAAATTTTTTGTGTCTATCCCTTCCGCAACGATGTTTCCTATATATTTATAGGATATGTTTCCTATAAAATCACTAATTCAGTACATTATAAATTAGTAATCCTCTATTTCTGCATTAATTTTTTTTTGCTTTTATACCCCACATAATATTTTTAAATGTGTCTTTTGTTTTTGGAACACACTGTTATGCATACTAAAGACTAGTTGCATCAGCTTGGTTTATAGTAATAGTACGTTTAAAGCACAGATTTTTACGAAAACGGGTAGTTTGCTGGAAAATGCAAAAATCTATGCTTCTAATGAAAGATAGATTACTATAAATCTATTTGATACAACCGGCCCTAACCCGATTCTATCCTTATTTGTTAGGGGCCATTCAAGTATTACGTAGGCAGAATTTTAGTAATTTACCTCCCCTCCCCCTTGTTAGCAAAAGTAAGCAAACCTCTTACTCCCTCCTCGTATTCTTACATCGTACGCTTTCGTAAACATTGGTATATATTTTTTAAATCTGTTCAGATTTCTTTATTGTTATTCATGAGCAGCAGTTATTAGAAATAAGGAATTTATAGACTAAAGGAATTTAATGTGTATTTAATATTTATTCAAGCAAATTATTAGCATCATATTTAAATATTAATATATAATTTATTTTGTTCTATTAAAAAATTCTAATTAATCGTCCTCAGTCCATGAATCTTAAGTCATTGATGGCATTGGATGTTTAATGCTCGATGTTGTATGCCTACTCACTTTTATGTTCTTTCGGGATTTCAACTTCGTTCTCTTCAAGCCATTCAACATCTTGGTATTCATCTAAAGTTTGTACTATGCATATCAATTCATTAGCACGACGAGCAGCCACTCTTATAGGTCTCGCTCTTGTTTTGATGTGCGAGTTTATTTTTTTTAAGGATCTCCTTGATGTGACGATTTCATGACTTGACAGAGATATGATAAAGACCACATGTTTTACATGTTCGACTTGATAGTTTCCAAAATTTGCAAAAAAATCAGAATATTGCTGACGTAATCACCACCCAGACCCCCCCGTACCCCAAGTCATCAAAAATAGCAAAGACCCCCCCCCCATGACCCTTTGGTGCTTATGTAATACTTGAATGGCCCCTTACTGTGTTAACATGGAGGTCACGATCCTTAGGCATGAAAGACTGAATAAAAGGATTATTATTGTTTGTTTCTTTCTGTTGTAAATTATAATATTTTCATTTGATTTTTAAATAAATGCTATTTTGCAACTCTCGACATGTATACTTAGATAAATTTATATGTAGGGTTGTGGCCACTACCCCGGTTTTGGCCACTTGGACATTCAAAGGTGTATAAATAAGGCAATGAAAATATATTTGTTATTTTATTTATGCCGATCAATTCTTTCAACTGTGTTTTATTTTGATAAATAACAGCTGTACCGCCATTTTCTTTCTTTGAGTATCGGTTGAACTTCTTGATGGCATTCGTTAAAAATGATTAAATTCTTAGCAAAACGATAAGGGCCCGTGGATGAGTAATGTGAAAATAACTCTTTAATCACTTATGTTTGTGTTCGTGAATCAATTTAGCCTATTGAATGAAAGTCCTAGGAACATTGTTTGAAGGTTATTTCATAATTTAGATTATTTCTTAGAAGATAAATGCCACATGGCCACAACTGGCACAGCAATCTTACTTGTGTTCTAGTTTTGGCCATGGACATGGCCACAACTGGATCACATAGTGCGGTAGTTTTGGCCACCTTTTTTGAAAAACATAATTGATTTAGGTATTTATGATGATATCCCAATTATAATAATTTCGTTGTCTGTCTGTTCGGTCATCCGTCCGTCCGCGTAACTTCATATAAGGTCTGTACATTTTATATAGTAAAATTTTTTCTTGAGAATTTTTTTTTCGAAATTTTTTCTCGAACAATTTTTTTTTTGAGAATTTTTTTTTTAACTAAACCGAACTGACAGTAAAAGTACCATCATTTTTGATGGGTTACTCTTAGTTCGATTATAAAAACCATGGCCATAAAAATAAGTCAACTTTCCTGGAGTACCTATCTGGAAAGTAAGATTCAACCAGATCTACTAAAATATTTCTAATATTTTTATCAAAATGGTTTAGATTAAATTAGTTTTACTGAAGTATCAATGCTATATACAGTATGGATAGCTTTTAAAGATGATAATTCAGTTCAGCAGTTAGGAAGAGTACAATCATCAAATGAGTTGAATTCTTCTAATACACTTTCTCAAAAAGTAGGTATCCTCAATGAGACTCAGTTGTCCTTTGATGCATCAACCATTGATTTAAATTCAACTACTACAGTGGATCCAATAAGTAATGTTCTGCACAAAGTACCAGTTCAAGAAGACCCATTCCAAAAATAAATTCATTTGCAGCTTCAACAAATGATGTTCAACAAAAATCCTTGTATGCCTCGTAACTATATTTCTGTTAGCCTTCACAAATTATTATTATTACAACCGCCGAGGCCATATATTTAGTTAATAAAAGTGTAGTCTGGCCAAAGAAAAAAGTAGTAATACTATGCGTAAAACAGAGTATATTTCTTCTGGCAAGTTCTATAATGGCAGTTAAAGAAGCAGAAATGGAAGACAAGGAGGAGAAAAACAATTAAGAAAAGATATAATGAAGAAAAAAGCTGGCAGTTTGAACAAAAGAAAAAAAAAACTCTTCTGGATCGTGTTTTCGGCCTTAAAGGTCTTAAAAACACGGTGTAATATCCCAGAAGATACAAACCAAAATATTCTGAGCAGCCGTGAAAACCTAAGAACATTCTTAAAAAAAACTCAACAAATGAGGAACAGTTGAGCATTTATCACATCATGATCTTCGGAAAATAAAGAATTAGAAAGAAGTCTAAAGAGACTATGCATCAGTAAAAATATTGTACTCTGTTGCATCGGAAGACAATGATAATGGTTGTGAAATAACTTATCTCAGGAAAGGAATGAAGAGTACCTAAAACATTTGTTATGCCACAAATACCTAATCTGGCATCTGTTGCAGAAAATAGTATTAAAATGATAATGGCATTACCCGCTTCCACAAAAGGACTAAATTTCTTTCTAAAAATGTTCTCAGGTTTTCATGGCCATTCAGAATCTTCTGCGTGTAGTTTTTTGAGATATTATCCGTAATGTCGGCCAGAGAGGTCGGATACACATGGCAGAAAACTACAAGCGGAAAATTCTTTCTTATCTGTTCAAATTGATCTGTCCGGGTATTGTGTGGCATTAAAAGTTACCTCATTCTTTATCTAAAGGCACGACAAGATCATAATTATAATAAAATTCATAATTTTACTATAGTTACTTACCTATTTTGTTTTATTTTTATTCTAAATATTAAGAAACCTTGTGAAAATTAAAGTGGCCAGAACTGGCACAATGACATGGCCAGAACTGGCTCATTTGGACACATTTCACGTTTATGTGTCTATTTTAAATTATATTAAATTTTATATTTTTTTCCTACATTTTCAAAAGAGTAATGAATGTGCTATATGGGGAAATTTAAAATAAATCGTTTCCGACTATTTTTGAGTTCGTAGTGATGCACAGTTGGCAAAAAATATCTTAAAGTGGCCAAAGCTGGCCCCTCAACCCTGTATGGTGGTTTGCAGTTTACATTTTTGTGTTGCTTAATAACTTGATAAAGAAACGTAAAGATTTGTAAAAAATCCCAAAAAATGAGATTATTTTTAGATTGTGGGCAACACTATTTCGATTGGAGCCATAGACATAGATAACATAATAATAGCCATAGATAACATAATAATTGGAGCGCCCCATAGATAACATAATAATGAGCGCCCTCGCCCATTCATAGTCCATTCTCCAGATAGTTGAACGATTATTATGTTATCTATGGTTGGACGGACTGTAAATTATGTATATGGTTATAATAAAAATCATGTTTCAGAAGTAAATCTTAATAAAACTCTTCTTTTGATAAAAAAAAAGCTATCTACACCCCCCCCCTGTAGAGTATTGTGTGTTGAATTACTATGTAGAAATCTCCTTATTCTGAAGTCGGTTTGAACTTCTCTACAAATTATTGAAATAAAACTTTCCTATGAAAGGTTGTATCCTCTTTTTTATATGTGATGCAGCATTACAACGATTAACACAACAACAGACATATTTCAAGTTGGATTTTTTAAATTGTGAATGAAAAAGGCGCAATTGGCATAAAGTAAACACTGCGATTAACTACAATTTCATACGCATTCGTACAAAATTATGTTTTATTGTCCTTTCTTAAACGTGGTTATGAAAATACTTTCTATCTCTTTCTGACTAATACATTTAGTACGTAATAGGAGATTTAGTGACTAGTCTATATTTATAGTACGTCTACGTACTATGGTATGAACAGCATTTTATTTCGTTTATAAACGAATGCTGCTATGTCAATGTTAGTCTTTTGTACTCATATGTATGGAGATCTTTACTTTGCCTATGGATATTGATGGTAAAATGCTTTTTAGAGTACCTACCTACTACCTATGTATTAAAATTTTTACGGATTTTTCGTCGGAAGGCGGGCAGCATTATAAGAAATGGAAATTGAGCTTGTTGTCATCTGTTTTTGGTGAATTTACGAGGATTTTGCGCAAAATCGTCATTATTATTCTAGACTAGAGGTAATAATAGCATTTCCACGTTAAATTATAGTGTCAGAGAAATCAACAATAGTTTTTTCTCGAGAGTTGTAAAGATAGTATGTGCGCAATTACTCATGGCGTTTATCTTTTCAGGTCAAATCGTAGAGCGAGCCGCCAGGCTCCCTCCGCCATGGACCCGGACTCCGCGGGTTCCGATATATGCCGGGTGTGTCGATCCGAGAGCGCCCCGGACAGGCCGCTGTTTCACCCCTGCATCTGCGCCGGATCGATAAAATTTATTCACCAGGAGTGTTTAGTACAATGGATGAGGTACTCCAGGAAAGAGTTCTGCGAGCTGTGCGGTCATCGATTCTCTTTTATGCCGATTTACTCTCCGGACATGCCGCGGCGCCTTCCTCTGCGAGACGTGGCCGGCGGGCTGCTGAGCTCTGTGGCCACGGCGGTCAAGGACTGGTGCCACTACACCCTGGTGGCCCTCGCCTGGCTCGGCATCGTGCCGCTCACCGCGTGCCGCATCTACCGCGCCCTCTTCTCCAACAATCTCGACTCCTTCGTCACTCTGCTGCTGGACATGTTATCCACGGACAATCTCGCCAAGGACATCTTCTCAGGCTGCTTCGTCGTTACCTGCACACTTTTCGCTTTCATCGGACTGGTTTGGCTCAGAGAACAAATCATGCACGGCGGCGGGCCTGAGTGGCTGGAGAGGGAGAACCCCGGGCCTGCAAATGCACTTCCCGAGGGCCGCGAGCCACCCCCGGTCGCCGATAACAACAATTTGCCTGCGGAGGAGGTACCTGAGGAGCCTCCGGCGCCGCAGGAGCCCGAAGGGGCGGCTGGGGCGCGCGACGGTGCCGAAGATGGGCTCGGTGCTGAGGAAGCCAACTGGAACCCCATGGAATGGGATCGCGCTCCCGAGGAGCTGACTTGGGAACGACTACTGGGTTTGGATGGGTCCATGGTGTTTCTGGAGCACGTATTTTGGGTGGTGTCTCTTAACACTTTATTCATTCTGGTGTTTGCGTTCTGCCCGTACCACATGGGCGTGGCGGGGGTGGCAGCGCTGGGCCTGGGGGAGCGCGTGGAGGCTTCTCATTTCCGCGGTCTGCTCACCACGCTGGCGGGGTACGAGGTGATCGGCGTGCTTCTGGCCGCTCTGCACGCCCTTGCAGGCCTTCTGGGTCTGCGTAAGCCACGTCGCGCCTTGGGTCTGTGTTACGTAGTGGTGAAGGTGTCTCTGCTGTCTGTGGTAGAGATCGGGGTGCTGCCGCTGGTGTGCGGATGGTGGCTGGATATTTGCTCGCTGGCCTTATTCGACGCTACCCTGAAAGACCGCGAAGCGGGGCTGGCAGCTGCCCCCTGGACGTCCATGTTCATCCACTGGCTGGTGGGGATGGTGTACGTGTATTACTTCGCATCCTTCATCCTTCTGTTGAGGGAAGTACTGAGGCCGGGGGTGCTTTGGTTTTTGAAGAATTTGAATGATCCTGATTTCAGCCCTATTCAGGTATTTAATATTGGAACCTATCACATTTTATTAGTGAATCTACAATCTATTGCCTTAATATTAACCCAATTATATTCTAAAAGAGTTTAAGCAGTTTAAAAATAATATAACGCGAGTTACAAACATCACAGCGATCTCTCATAATCCAAACTAGTGACCCTTGCTTTTCTGTTTTACCATATAGAAGAAACGTGAACTTTTATAACCCGTGTTCAAGGTAGGTCCGCGCGTAACCGCAGGACAGGTGTAATGCGCGTAGATGACAAGGGGTTCTATAGTGAAGTTGAGAGAAAGAAAGTTGTGTTCCTGAAAAGTCTTCGGAGTTATCGTATTTTATATTATGGATGGAATCTTGTTTATCAACAATGATAATAATACTAAGTTACACTAAATCCCACAGGCAGCTTCACCCATTTTGGAATATTTTATGGTCCATTTGAGTGAATAATAATTGACTGGCAGATTTAGGCCCGACTTCAATACTCAAAGTCAATACTTAGATGATTTAAAGGTTAAGATACGCCTTAAAAGTGTAACAAATTAACACTTAAAGTGTACCTTAACCTTTAAATCATCTAAGTATTGACTCAGAATCCGGGCCTGATTCTGTGGGTGTGGGGGCACATAGAACATGGGAAGCAATTGTTCGGATCTATTCTTGTTGGTTTGTATTGTCATTAACAATCACATCTTGACCCCTACTATACAACATTGTCAATTTTGACATGATGATTTTATAATATTAAATATATAAGCACCCCAAATGGAACTAAATTTCATTGAAAAAAAAAATGGAATTCACTAAGGGCCGGTTGCAAGTTGGATTGAAGTAAAAGATCGTTTAAAGCATAGATTTTTGCGTTCTCCGCCAATCAAACAACCCGTTTTCATAAAAATCTATGCTTTAAATAAACTTTTACTTTAATTCAACTTGATGTAAACTAATCATATGTGTTGTACCGCAGATGGCTGCTAAATGTTATATCTTAACCCAACAAAAGTAAATAAAGGTATCATGATTTTGTATTCGCTCGAGCAGTTATTTTTCCACAGTTGATTGACCTGGTGGTTGAAATAGGCCTATCCAAATTGTTATCTTTTTTTACTCCCTTTATATTAACTCGTGGCGTCTGCTTGCTTGCCGGCTTGCCGTCGAAAAATCTTTGTATCGATTTTTGACCCTTTTCCTGTGATCCAATCGAGCTGAAACTTTGCAAGCAGACTCGTGGCGACGATGAAGAAGATTTGTCAAATTTTTGTTAAAAAATAATAATAATTATAGTATAATTTTGGATTTTTCAAATTTTTAATACTTTTTTCAAATTGGAATCATTACAAAAGTTTGATTACTAGCAACGGCGGCCCGATAACGTCTTCTCTACGGAATATTTTCTAAATTTGAATTACTCCGTCGGTATACATAGTAGGTACATCACTACACAAAGCATGAAGTGACTTATCAAAGCTCAAAACATGTCACATTTTAGAAATATATTAAATTACTGTAAGTTTAGTGTTATGTTAGAAGTTTTAATTCGTCTTTAGTTGTTAGTATATTTTACTAAGAAAGCGAGTATAATAAAAACTTGGTTTTTATGGGTTACTATTTTATATTAATTTATATTAATAAGTCGTGTTTAAAAAATCTGCTTATGAAAATCAAGTACTTTTAAATTGCCTTCCACACAATGTGTAAATGTTTTGCAATTATAATTTGAATAATAATTCATTTGTCTTGTTTCTATACAATCGGTCTCAGTGAGAAACAAATTATTTTTCAGGAAATGATTCACTTACCTATACTACGTCACCTGCACAGCTTGGTGGCATCAGCGGTGATATTCGGCACTGCCGTGCTATTAATGCTCTGGGTTCCGGCACGCTTGTTGCGCTCCATGTTCCCTGGTTTCCTGCCATATGTGGTTGCCACTCACGCAGATGCACCGGTTAATGAACTCAGTCTCGAGCTGCTGCTTCTTCAGGTTGGTGAAACTTTACCAAAATAAAGATATTTTTTTTGTGTGATGTAATTAAAAAGATAATGACATGTTTATTTGGTTACATATTTTAAGTTTATAAGTTTTTTCCAATCTCACTGACAAATTATGACTATCAGTAAATTTAATAGGTAAGAAAAAGGTTAATGACATCTTATATCTTCATATTATAACATTTTGCATTTATAGGGATGTACAGTAGCACCTCGTTAATTTGAAATTCAAGGGACTCAAAAAAACATTTTGAATTATAGACGTACCACTATACTAGGCGTGCGAGGGAGGGCGTTCCTACCGCGTAACAGAAATTGTCAGGGTGTAAATTTATTACACAATACATAATGTACAGAATGTCCGGTGACCGGTTGTAACGGACAGGATGAATGATAGCCCTGAAAAGGGCCTCCTCAAAGAAGATGACATTGCCGAGTTCCATGGTTCGCTGCGGACACCGATCAAGGTGGACCTGTGACGTCATCTTATTCACGGGCGACCGGGCAGGACGCCGGTGCGTCATCACCACCCTGAGGACCGTAAAGACGGGTCCTATGTTTTGATAAATTTGTGAACAAATTTATGTATGAAAATTTATGAAAATAAAATAGTTGTGACATGTTTTAAATTATTACATATTATTGTAAGAACCTAAATATTGACATATATGAATGTACTTTGTCACATGTTTATTTTCAATAAACGAGAAAATCGCTGTTGCGATAGACCGGGGTGGTGAGTGTAGCCAACTGTATGGCATAAAGACAGATATAAGAAATATTATTGAATATTTCCAAGTGACGGCCAACTGTATGGCGGAAAGACAGATACAGGAAATATTATTTCCTACGGCTAACTGTATGGCCTGACAGACAGAATTACGAAATATTGTTTAATATTTCTACATATGTATCCGAGGACAGAGAGTTGGTATGCGAAGGAAAAACGGGCTGCAGACCGATTGTTTCCGATAAGTCGCGAAGCCATATCTTGTC
The DNA here is from genome assembly GCA_016648135.1 of Agrypnia vestita. Classification (NCBI taxonomy): domain Eukaryota; kingdom Metazoa; phylum Arthropoda; class Insecta; order Trichoptera; family Phryganeidae; genus Agrypnia; species Agrypnia vestita. The sequence goes on from JADDOH010001946.1 coordinate 147,587, forward strand.
AGATCTCGGAGAAATCTACATATAACTAACAGTGTTTTATAGGCCTAGCGACGGGGCTCATCACTAATAAGGTCCCGGGCGCGACAGCCACCGAAAAACGGTATTTGTACCAACAAATATGAGAATTTTCGACCCAAAATTGATTTTCTTATATTTACGAAAAACGAGGGTTTTTTCAATAAAATTGGTATCAAACCATAATATTTTTGCTAAACAAAGCCATTTAGACAAATCTGAAAGAAAATCATGTAAATAAAAAAGTAAAATTTTTCACATTTTTTACGTAACCACTATCAGCAGTGGTCCAATGTCAATAAGGGTCATTTTTCAGTCAAAACTTTGAAACTGTCTTACGGACGCTACAACAGCTGGATCAACTTAAAATATTTTTTGTTGAATTCCTTGCATAAGAATCTATCCATTTTACATGTTTTTACATACCTACCTTGTCAGGGGCGCACCTGAAAAATAAATGAAAATTAATTTTTTGCGACCCACTTTAAAATATTTATAAGTGACTGAAATTTTATTGTACATAACTAAAACTGATATCAAAAGTTACACCCATGTGGGCTCTTTATAAACTGCATTAACAAACATGTATAAACCATAGTTAACAAATTTTATAAATTTAATTGTGAAATTTTCCTGAGCAAATACCGCTGCGATCGGTATATATTTTTTGATAAAAAATTAACTTCGGTCTTGCGGGTCCAGGCAATCACGTCATGCTATAAGCAAGACATAGCACCATGTAAATGACGTGATGAAAACCCCGGGGGGGTGGCGTAAAAATTCTAAATAATTTTTGAATTCTGTAAATAAAACTTTCCGAGCTATTTTTTAGACAATTTCGCGTGCGCGAACGCGCGATAAAAACTCTCTGTGATTGGCTCCCGGAAATAAGCCGGGAGGTATTAAATTTGTGTATAAATTAAACTTCCGTCGGCGTACAGATTCATTCCGTTCTGTGCTTTATACGCCGTCTGGACCACTTCATCTGACTTTTACTCAACACCTCTGACCTCTGCTCTACCTACTGTTTTTGGATTTTGGAACTTCAACTGGACTACCTGCAACCGGATAATTCACTTTTGTGAATATTTAGAACAACCACTGTCAGCGGGTTTACGATTACCGCTGTACAGTCTTGGTCTGTTCTACGAGTCAAGTACGGGAGACCTGCGCATCATATCTTCGCGTATTCTGTACGGAACACCGGTGTCGTATTAAATACAGAAATTTGGTCGGGCAGCACTAAAAAAAACCATGCAGTAATGGCGGCCGTTCTATCTGTCAAGCTGTCAGACGGTAATATCGGTCCGTTATTCGCTTTTTCAGCTTTGCAAAACTTTAATACTTCATTGGCAATTGTTTTTGCACCATCCCGGATTGTTTAGGATGTTTTGGACATAATAATTCAGTGTATATTGGTAATCAAGATATCACAGCTCGCGCTCAAAGACGAGAATGAACTGAATGACAGGGCGAGGGGTTACCGCCGGGCGCGGGCGGGGCGGGTTTTAGTTCAAAATTCGCCGCACGCCAAGTTACGTTGGGCAAGCAATATGCATAACCCCCTCTAATTCAAAATTGTAGGTACAAAAAAAAAATTGTGTTGCGATTGTGAAATTCGCTAAAAATCACAAAACTCATGAAAAAATCGTTAATAATCGTTTTGTGAAAAACCTACATATTTATACTTATATTTCAAGAAATTATCTTGATAACGCAATATTTATAATGTCAATGCAAAGATTGCGACTATACAAAAAATTTCAAATAAAATTATTAATGCTGGACCACGATAGAATCTCGATTCTTGACCCCTGTTTTGCAAGTAGTGCCTCGCGGTGTTCATCAGTGCTTCTTAGTGGTTTATCTAAATTTAATGAAACAAAAAGAAATTAGTAGTTCAATAGTTAATATTGTGGACACCGTTTTTGAAAACGTTATTTTGAGAAAAACACGTTTAAAGTTTTATGCATAAATAATTAATACAAATACAATTTAAAAAATTACTTACATACTGTCGTCTATTTCTGGTACATATAATACATATTCTGCCGATGTGTAAGCCTCCAAGATGTCGATTTTTTTTTATCTGAGTCTCATTTTGCCTTCTCGAGTGACCTGATTTGCACGTTGGTCAGCAATCTTTATGCACTCTATATCGAGTGCGGTGTGCATTAGGTCCGTAATTTAATCCTATGAATTGGCAATCATTAATATTCCTTGCATATCTTCATGACGTCTCATTATAAATTTTTGAAAATGATTATAATACACGCACAACTACCTATCGACTGCTGGGTTTCACTGCCACTGAAATACTAACACTAAATCAAATCTCAGTTAGCCTAAAGGGTCTTATGTCTAAAAGTAGAAGTATAAAAGAAATTTCGTACATTATTCTTAGAATTAATCAGGTATAAACCGCGTTCCGTAGCAGTCGCCCCCTTTGTCAGCCCGGCCGGGTCTAGTACCGTCCGCGTGTCAGTACGGGCAGCAGCAGAGGGCCCTACAGTTATCGTTGGATATCTTTAAAACTGATAACCGGATCGAGTTGATATTTTCTTACAATATTTTTGAAACATTTTGCTTTAAGAAAATACCAAAAAATACCATAAAAAATCGATTTTTTAAAAATCCTGACTACACGTAACCCCTTAAGATTGATTTAAAATTAATAAAATGGTATGAAAATTTGGAAAACTATTTATATTTTTCTCTGGTTATTCTATTCTACTATCTTTAAAACAGAAAGCTGTTTCGATTGATAATTTTTTTGTAAAACTGTATGTATGTATGCCTTTTAGTTTTAGTTTTTAAAAATAAAACATTGCAGGTAATTCTTCCCGCCCTGCTGGAACAGTCTCACACTCGAACCTGGCTCAAGTGGCTGGTGCACTGGTGGTGCGGCGTGGCTGCTGGGATCCTGGGCCTGCGCTCTTATTTGCTGGGCAGCGGCCCCGGGCCCGGTGTCGGACCTGAACCAGGCCCCGATAGGGAGCGCGCTGGCGGCGGGTTAGGCGCGGCGCACCAGGCGCTGCTGCAGCGGGAAGGTCCCACGGGCTGGCAGCCTTACGAGAGACCTTCAGCCTTTCCTCTCCGCCTGGCTGCCTTACTAGTATTGGTGTGCTTTTCACTCGTTATCGCCAGCTCTGTCGCACTGGTGAGTTTGAGTTTTATCAAATTACAATTGTGTAATACGACAAAGTGTCCACCGGCTAACTAGATAACTAATTTAATATAAATCTTTTCAGGGTTTACATAAAATAATAATTTGCATTTAAAAAAATACAGTATTTTTTCTGCATGCCTTTGGTCTTCGACAAATATATACCTACTTAAATCTATGTTTTATATCAAAAACACAATAATATAAATAATGTACATATGGGGTACGCTGCACTCAAACACAGTTAATTATCAAAAAATGACAACTCGCTATAGCGGCCTTTTTTTATTACCATCTGTCTTTCTTTGGTCTCGTCTCACTTGTCAAAACAAACACTTGCACCACACTTCAGACTGTTCACACTTCTGCGTAAATTATAACCACTCAAGTTCTCAACCTTTTTTTTGCATACCAATTCCCTCCAGACTGTTCGGAAACCTTCGACTCTGTGTAGTTCCTCTCGATTTTTAGAATCTCGTGATTCGTGATAAAATTCTATGTGCTTACTTTGTGTTTGAATGACCCCGTTTATTGCTGTTACACTCAGCGCTAATTGTCTAGAATGCTTCCTAAGTTCTAAGGGAGGTCTCTCTGTATCTATTATGTACTTATATCTTTTATTTTATTGTCATTAATTTCAAAAATTAAATTAATTAAGTTAAAATCATGAAAAAGGTTTTATTCATAATTTTGGTCCAATGTTTCCAGGTGGTTCCAGTTTGGTTGGGCCGACGAGTGATGGCTTTATGGCTTCCTAAGGTGTCAGAAGGAGTTCACGAATTGTACACTGCAGCTTGTGGTGAGTTTAACAAATTTTAATTTTTGTTTTATGGTTTTTTTGTTTTTGTGTTTAATATTTTGGGTAAAATATCAATCTCAGCAAAAATATTATCACTTTCATGTTGAATCTTACCTTTCAAGATTTTTTATGATTCATAAAATAATTAAATTGTGAAATACTAGTAGGCAATGAATGTTTGGAACAAGCAGATGAGTTTATGTACTTGGGAAGTATGTTCGTTAGAAGAGGGAATGTTGACAAAGATATAGAGAGGAGAGTGACTGCCGGGAATAGGGTGAACGGTGCTTTGAATGCAATAATTTCTAATAGAAATATGTCTATCGAGGCAAAACTGGCGGTACATAATGGAGTTCTGGTACCGACACTAATGTATGGAAGTGAAGCCTGGAGCTGGCAGAAGAGGAACAAAAGTAGATTGAATGCAGTGGAGATGAGGTCCCTTAGACGTATGTGTGGTAAATCCATGTATGATAGAGTAAAGAATGAAGATATTAGGAATGAATGTAAAGCTGATCGTAGAAATAGGGTCGGTCAGGTGGTTTGGGCATGTTGAGCGAATGAATGAGGAAAGAATGGTAAGAAAGATATATGATGCAAGTGTTGACGGCGCCAGAAAGAGAGGGCGACCATGGAAGACGTGGCATGATCAGATTAACCAGATACTGGAAGATGGTCCTGTTAGAAGCCTGGACAACCGTCGAGCTTGCATGCGAAGATGTATGAATGTAGACGAAGCGAAAGTTGTATGTCAGGACAGAAGAATATGGCGCTCTATCCTCTCTGCCTAAACGGCGTGATGCTAAGTAAGTAAAATAATTAAAAGTACATATTTGGTGATGAATATTATTTGTAAAATTATTTGCCAAATTATGTTAATGAATATCTACATAGTAATGTAGGTTTTTTCGGTCATCTAATAATCTGTGCTATTTTGAAAATAGCAATATTGGGATGTTAGATCTTTATCTCAATCTTGACAGATATGTATTGCTGCCAATTTCGATATTTTAAGTTTGACATGTTTGAAATTAACCCCCCCTGGGCCGCCGATGCATATATCCGACAGGCACAAAATAATTTATTTATCGACGGCCGCGTATCGAATTTGAAAAACGTAATTTTTTCCCAATAGAGAAATCCTGTTGTGACCTGTCGTTCCATTTTCAACTCAAAAACATCACCGATTATATTTTAAATCAACAATCAAAACGGAAGTTTTTCTGCCGTCAAAATCGTATAGAGAAGTTGTAGATGTCGCCCCGATCGCGTGTTGTGCAATCGAAATTCAAATATTGCATCGTCAAGGTCACGCGCAATGTGCGCGGGAAATACGATTTATTTTTTTCGATTTTCGATTTATTTGTACACGTATATACAAATATATACGATATGTTTTGCGATATTTGTCAGTTTTTGTTGGTTTATGATTCAATTGAATACTAATAGTGATTTATTAACAAAAATACACGCAATTTTGTTGCGTTTATTTGAAATATGTGTGTGTGTGAAAGTGTATCATATTTATGTGTTATGAGTGCGATGTCCCGTCGTGTGCCGTGCCGTGCAACAAAATATATCACACAGAAGAAGATTATTATTATTAATAGTAGTGTTGTCTCTAATAAACAAATAAAAAAATTATTATTATTTTTCAGAAAATGTTGCGCTGGCAACATTATGGAAATTCAAAAAAAGATTATTTTTTTTACTTAAATGATAAAAAAATCATTGCGTTTCGACACTTACGATAAAATAATATGAATGTGTGTGTTTTTTTTTAATATACGCATGTTTTCATGGTTTTTTCGTAAAAAGAAAAATCACAAAAAATTCCGAAAATTTACGGCCCACAACAAGTTAATGAATTCAATCAATCAGAAAGCTTTAAAACATAAACGATCGTTAAGTTACTCACAATTACGAATAATGAGCTTTCTAATTGATTGAATTCATTAATTTCAAACTTGTCAAACATAAAACATAAAAAAAACGGCGTCACAATGTTAATACTATAACTGTCAAGATACAGAAATAGCAATATTGTCGCAATAGAAATAGCAGTATTGCTTAGTCTATACCTATAAAACTCAATGTCTGTCTGTCTGTTCTCTATACAAATCCACACCGTTTGTCGGATTCGATTCAAATTTTACATACTTATGCTTTATGACCCGGCGGGTAACATAAGCAACATTTTCTCCCTATTCTCATATCCCTTCCCCTCCCCCTGACATATTTTCGATGCAAATCTGTACCGTTTGACCGATCGGACTCAAAATTTGGAAACTTAATCTTTAGGACTCGACGGGTAACATAGGCAACATTTCCTGCCTATTCTCATACCCCTTCCCCTCTCCAAGACATATTTTCGATGCAAATCTGTACCCTTTGACTGACCGGCTTAAAAATTTGGAAACTTATTCTTTAGGACTCGGCGGGTAACATAGGCAACATTTCCTCCCTATTCTCTTGCCCTTTCCCCTCCCCCTGACATATTTTCTATGCCAATCTGTACCGTTTGACCGATCGGACTCAAAATTTGGAAACTTCTTCTTAAGGACTCAGCGGGAAATATATGAGACATTTCCCCCCTATTCTTTTAACCCTTCCCTTCCCTGATATATTTTCTAGGTAAATCTGTACCTTTCGACCGATCGGACTCAAAATTTGGAAAATTGTTCTTTAGGACCTGGCAGGTAACATATTCCACATTTCCCCCTATTATTTCAACCCTTCCCCTCCGCTGATATATTTTTGATGAAAATCTGTACCATTTGACCGATCAGACTCAAAATTTGTAAACTTATTCTTAAGGACTCGGCAGGTAATATATGCGACATTTCCCCCCTATCCTTTTAATCCTTCCCCTCCCCTGATATATTTTCTAGGTAAATCTGTACCTTTCGACCGATCGGACCTCAAAATTTGGAAACTTATTCATGAGGACTCGGCAGGTAACTTATGCGACATTTCCCCCCTATTCTTTTAACCCTTCCCCTCCGCTTATATATTTTCGATGCCTTTGTTTACCCTCACAAATTTATTTTAAACTTAATCCTGAACCCGTGCAACGCCGGGTAAGGACAGCTAGTTCAGAATAAGGATGAATGTTGGATTCAGAATTTCAGTTACCACATAATACATGGATGAAATTTCGATGAAAAGGTAGTTGGGACAGTCTGCTCCAACTGCTCCATATAAAATCTAATAAAAATGTAAATACAATTTTGAAGGGTTGCAAAAAATTTGGCGCTCAATGACAATAGGGATCCACATTGAAAAATATTTTTATTTATAAAGAAATAAAAGGTTATCAATTTGTGCTTTACACGCAATATTAAAAATTTGAAAATCAGCTTAATCTCGAAAATTGACTGTTAAATCAATATTATTATTGGGATTGGTTCTGAAGATTTCCAACAATTAGGTGACTTTCATTTTTGAAAAGGCACAAAAGAAGAATTTAGAGTAAAGTAAACAAGTGAAGGGAAATAAAATATGTGGGGTAAAAAAGCAGACAGCAATATTAAACAAATTAAAAAAAATGTTTTGAATGCAGTAGCTAAAGAGGATTACTAATTTAGAATATACTGAATTATAGATTTTATGTATCTATCCCTTCCAAAATCATGTTTCCTATAAAGGGTGATGGTCAAAATGGGCTTAAATTAAACAGAATTAAAATGTATGCTAAATGAAAGTTTAATACTAGTACTTCATTTCATACTATGACAACAATCATGAAACACACCGGAATATGCAGGTGGAGGTCATTGAATATTAAATGTTTCTATAGATTCAACAACACTTTAGGGTAATAAAAATAGTATAAGTGCATGAAGTAATAACCCATTAGTTTACTCATGTACTACTATCATAACAACAAAATAACAAATGGAGACACGAGGGAGGGGGGTGGTGAGGCACGACACGGATTCGACGCGGGCGCACGATAACGCGTGAGAGCCAATTCATTCGTTATTTACTTATCGTTACCTGCGTTGTGTTTTCGGTTCACCAGTATATATTTCGACTTTTTGACTTGGTTATCGTTTATAGACTACTGTTATTTATCTTTGATTGGATTGTATTTCGAACTATCGAACTTTTAGTGTTGAATGTGTTATTGGTCAATGTAACCATATAATGGCATCTTGGTTTTGATCATTTAACAAGAAACAACGTTCTTAGAAGGAATCGGTTGATACCAAATGGTTTATTTGGAGACGAAAATAACACCAAAGCAATCATTATCTGCGATGGTACATATATTTATATAGAAAAAAGCAGTAACTTCCTTTTTCAAAGAAAGTTTACAGTTTGCACAAGTTCGAGAACCTACTTAAATCTCTTATGGTTGTCTGTAGTGACAGCTATATAATAGATGTCCTGGGTCCATACTGAGCTACTGTGTCTGACGCAACATTTATATCAGAATGTATATGATAGACGCAACATTTATATCAGAATGTATATGATAGACACAACATTTATGTCAGAATGTATATGATAGATTGCAATTTTTTTAGGGCGATAACTTAGATAGAACCTTTGTTCTTATATAAAAGTAAACTAAATATTATTTACAATAATTAAGAAAAATATAGGCATTAATTCACAGACCGCGGCAAAAAAAACTTTTTCAATGTTCCCGGGCGTAGAGTGGTTCGTTTAAAATTTTTATGTAAGCATAATATTTTTTTTTATACGCATAAAGTTTACTTAATTATCTAGAATCCAAACGTAGGAAATTAAGAAATATTCAATATTAAAAAAGTTAAAATGTTTCAAACATGCTAGAAATTATTACGATTTTTGGTCATTTTCAAATGTTTATTCATATAAAAATATGATTTTAAACTATATATTGTATCTATATTCGCACTTAGTCTTCATTCACTATTAATCCGATCAGTGCCATTGATGCGTAAACGCGCGAAACTTTGCATGTCCCGTCAAGCCAGACACGCGTTACCGCACGGGAATTTTTCGATGTAAATGCGCACAATGACAAACGATTTTTAATGCGTCACCAATTTTAGATCGTACTGGTATCTATGGACAGCGATCCTAAACAGTTGCCTTATTTTTAAAACCACCAAATCTCATAAAATTAGCGATTTATTAACGTGTTTCATCTCACAGTTCTCAGAGTTCGCTAGGGTTAGCGCGAGCCAAGTTTTTTGAGGAGAAACGGGGAATCCTTTGCAATACTTCAGTTTTAAACTGCATTTGACTTGATTTTGTTCCCAATTATTCACAATATTCGTCGGTTTTTTCGCCGTTTTCGTGGTTTAAAGCATTGTGAGTGAATATAACTTCTTGTGCGTCTATAAAATTAATTTTTTATCTTTATTTTAGCGAGATTCAACCGAATTTTTTGTTTCTCTGTTTTTCAGTACTTCAGTTTGATTTTGTTCACGATTATTTAAAATATCCTTTGGTTTATTTCGCCGTTTTCCTGTATACAGTGCATTGTGAGTGAGTATATCTATCTAATGTATCTATAAAATTAATTTTTTCTTTGTGTACATGTTGTGTTCAAATTATTGTGTTATTTTTTCTTTATTTTAGCGAGATTTACGTGACTTTTTTATTTCTGTTTTTTTTTTGTAAAACATTTTTTATATTTCTTTTTGTGACGTTACAATGGCTGATTTTACATATGATGATGATGAGATTGTTGGACAAACCGCTGAATCTGATGAGAGTGATGTGAAATTCGAATTGCCAGAGTTTTTTGAGCCGGACGAATATGAAAATGATGTGCCTGACGAAATAGAAAATATTGCCTCTACTAGTTACGTCGATAAACCATTATTTCATTGGGATAACGATACATTCGTGCCTCAAATGCACAATTTTAATTCATCTCGGTCAGGCGCAAAATTGCCCACCAGTGAAGGCATGTGGGAATCTGATAATTTTTAAATATTTGTTTCTATGGTATTAGTTGAACACATTGTAAACGAAACCAACCAACAACATCAATATATAAAAAATAGAAGCTTTTCTGTAACCAATAATCGGCAGAGGTCAGTCGTGTTTATGTAGCCGAATATTCCTCGTCATTTATTTCATTATTAATCGTACTTCTACGCCTAAAATTTAACATTTATATGAATTATCATTATATAATACGCTCAAAAGCAATTGATATCTCCCATATATTAAGGTTTTATGGATTTTCGAACGATTTCATCCTTTTTACACTTTGAACGTGCGTCACAATGCCAGTTTCGTTATAGCCCAGTTTCAACAACAATTCCAGATTCTCATAGACGAATCAAAATACACACTGTACGCGCTGTACGCATGCGCGTAGGTGTCTATCATGTAATTATTTATCGTTTAATATTACGGTATACATTATGATTTCAAAAATTTTTCAGAATTATTAATATGTTTTTTAAATACTATACAGTAAGTAATAATTGGATGTAAATAAAATACGGGAATTTGTCGATAGATAAAATAATACATTTTGATATACGCAGTACGTTCTTGGGGCTAGGTAATTGTTTTGTTATTGTTAAATTACGATATGCATTGATTTAAAAAGGAGTTCAGAATTATTAATATGATTCTTAAATTATTTACGGAAAATAATAAGTCGACTCAAATAATATAAGTTCATTTCTCTAAAGTTAAATAAGTAAATATTTTGATAGATGAAGTACTTCTGCGGGGATGCCTGACGCCGACGAAAGCGAAAAACATATAACCATCTCTTTCTATCAAAACCTTACTGTTTTAGCAACGTATGTACCATAAATATGTAACAAACGTGTAATTTTTATTTGATTTGCGCTCAGATGACATGCGCGCACGGCTTGAAAGCACATGATCTATCAATGTAATTTGACAGATACGCATGTTTGTGAATCGGCTGTCTCGCCTTAACACAACGAAACTGTACCCACACTAACTCAGTTGCAAGCTTATATGAAAATACCCATACATTCTAAATTAATAATTCTCGAAGACTGAGCCAAATATTTTTTTTGTATATTGCTATCTTTGCTTTTATATCCCACATATAATGAAAAATTAGAAGTGAGACAATCGATTTAAGATTTTAATATTTTCATTTGTATTTTTTTTTTGCAAATACTAATTTTTATACTTATATTTGTATGTGAGACTTCTGAACTGAGCCAATATTTTAATATCTCCAGGCACATATCTGTGCTGGGTGCTAGCTCGAGCTCTATCGCTGGTGTGCACCTGGCTGCCGTTAGGACGGGCGCTGGTGGCTCGCCGCCTGGTACTGTGGGGCAGCGTGGCTCTGCGTTCCGCTGTGGCCTGTGCCGCACTGCTGGGTGCTGTACCGCTGCTATTCGGACTACTTCTGGAACTGGTGCTGGTGGTGCCGCTGCGTGTACCGCTGGACCAGACACCTGTCCTGTTTGTGTGGCAGGATTGGGCTCTGGGTGTGCTGTACACCAAGATAGCTTGTGCTGTAGCTATGATGGGTCCCGAGACGCCGGTGCGCACTGCTATTGAGAAGGCTTATAGAGACGGTATTGTCGGGATGGATCTCAAGTAAGTTGTACATTCTTAACTCCTCTTTTGTTACATACTCTTTTGAATTTAACTAACATGTGAAAAAGGTTTTCAAAATATATAAATATAGATTTTTGACTGCATCAAATTCGATATGGACCACCTATGTGCACCAAAAATGTGTCGCATTAAGCACCATTCCTGCAGAATTAATTTCAAGTCAATTTTGAAAATTATATGTGATTCTTATAAGATACCATAAAACTTATCGTAGTTCTTCTATTGACTATTTAGTCTTTTAATTATTAATAAAAATATTTTTAGGTTCATTCTGTGTGAGTTGGCGGCTCCTGTGATAACGTGCTTTGGCCTGGCTCTGGCCGTGCCCTATGTCCTGGCGCACAGCGTAGTACCACTGGTCGTGAGCAGCGGGCCACTTAGAAATCTCATAGCGCGCCGCGTCTACCCCTTCCTTCTACTGAGTGCGCTCGTCACTTGTGTGGTAGTCTTCCAAATCCGGCAGTTCAGGAAACTGTACGAACATATAAAGAATGACAAGTACCTGGTCGGGCAGCGTCTGGTGAATTACGATCACAGGCGACCCCGGCCACAGGCTGTCTCCCTCCAGAATGGTTGACGTCCTACGCAATGAGTGTGGATGAAAAACTCTGATAGGTTAAATTATAAATATTGTTGAATTTTATTATTGTTAAAAGGTGGTATTTATTAAAATTTGAATAAAGTGCCGTTCAACATAATGTATATATTTAGAAATTTCGAATACCAACTTGCATATTACACGAAACGTGTGTGGGGGGAGGGGAGGGTATAAGTGGTAAATTTTTTTTTTTTAACTAAAATAAAGTGTTTATTAACATTCATTTTTCTCTATTTTCTCTCCACTTCCATTTTTAACTCCTCATTAGATTGCTGCTAAAACAGTATCACATGCTATCCAATCATTAGTGACCGGTTAAAATATTACGATGCAATAGCTATCGTCCTTGTAAGGTGGAAGTTCTTGGATTTGTGCAACTTGTACTTTAACCGGTCGTATGCCGGAGTGTAGATCTGCACGAAAACTTTTGTACCCTCTATGTGCCGGAATGCAGATCTGCGCTCCCTAGACACATATGTGAATTCAGCCTATTTTATCTGCGTTTATGGGTTTTTAAAGCCTATTATTGGTTGTATCTCAAGTTTTTGAATGAATGAACGAGTTCTATTTGTCAAGTAACCTCATTTGCTGCGCAAACTGGACAAAAAATCATCCCAAATGTCGTCTGCGAACTGCGCATTAATTGTGTTATTTATCTGTTAATGAGCCTGGGGGCACGTCTCATATATGCGACGGAGCGCGACTGTCCCCAGGGGCCGCGTCGCATATATGCGACAGGCACAAAATAAATTATTTATCGACGGCCGCGTATCCAATTTGAAAAACGTAATTTTTTCCCAATAGAGAAATCCTGTTGTGACCTGTCGTTCCATTTTCAACTCAAAAACATCACGGATTATATTTTAAATCAACAATCAAAACAGAAGTTTTTCTACCGTCAAAATCGTATAGAATTGTTATAGATGGCGCCCCGATCGCGTGTTGTGCAATCGAAATTCAAATATTCCATCGTCAAGGTCACGCGCAATGTGCGCGGGAAATACGATTTATTTTTTTCGATTTTCGATTTATTTGTACACGTATATAAAAATATATACAATATGTTTTGCGATATTTGTCAGTTTTTGTTGGTTTATGATTCAATTGAATACTAATACTGATTTATTAACAAAAATACACGCAATTTTGTTGCGTTTATTTGAAATATGTGTGTGTGTGAAAGTGTATCATATTTATGTGTTATGAGTGCGATGTGCCGTGCCGTGCAACAAAATATACCACACAGAAGAAGATTATTATTATTAATAGTAGTGTTGTCTCTAATAAACAAATAAAAAATAATAATTATTTTTCAGAAAATGTTGCGCTGCAACATTATATCATGGAAATTCAAAAAAAGATTATTTTTTTTACTTAAATGATAAAAAAATCATTGCATTTCGACACTTATGATAAAATAATATGAATGTGTGTGTTTTTTTTTTAATATATGCATGTTTTCATGGTTTTTTCGTAAAAAGAAAAATCACAAAAAATTCAGAAAATTTCCGGCCCTTGCATATATGTTGCTTTGGAATTTTTAGGCCCTCAACAAGTTAAAATAAGTATTTTTATATTCTTTGATATATTTAGAACGAAAATATTGAAATACAATACCTTTAGTGTTATTGCTTTCATGGTTTTATTCGATAAACATGTGCGTACATTTCTGACGGTAAATGTTGTTACTTATTTTCATAATCAATATATATAAAAATAAACCAGTGTTTCCCTACCCGCCAAGTTTTCTCCACAACCACCAACCAGTGGTTATGGTGGTGGATAGCCCTTGTGTGTCACATCGAAAATATGCGAGTTTGGTGGGGGTGGCTGTGCGTGGGTGGGAGTGGGTGACAAAAATGTGCTTTCTAGCACATTGTTTTGTTATGTTAAGGCTGCAAATGCTTCAAATTGTTTCAAAATAGGCGCGCCGACTGTGTCGGCGAGTCTAGGAGGTTCCGGAAAATCCTGCTCTAGAAAGTTCTGGAAGGAGAAGGTTCTAGAAAATTCCCAAAAGTTCTATAAGATTCTAAACTGAGTGAGGAATATGTCGGTGTGTCTAGAAGGTTCCTGTACATTCAATAAAGTTCTTGAAAGTTCTGGAAGGAGAGTGTTGTAGAAGGTTCGCGAAAGTTCTATGACGATCCAAACAGTGTGCTAAAAATCTATGCGTGCGAAGCCACAGCCAGTTAATGAATAAGTAATTATTGTACAAGTAATTATTGAAGTCTGTATATTGAGAAACCAGAAACTGCAACTTCTCAGCGATTATTGTTGATTTTTACATGAATATAACCGTTACAAAAAAGTGTCTACCACACAGCAATTGTGCACGAAATTGCGCAGCAGACAGGGTACATTCTGCATTACGTACGGCCGGTTAAGGTAAATCGGGAACATGGAATTATTAAATATATAAAAATCTTTAAATGTCAATTAGATCTGTTCTGCCTTGAAATGTAGCAAGTGAATGTATCAATAATAAAAGTAAGCTTCGCAAACTCCAGGTTGAAAAATATTTCATCTTAAGAAACTCGGCCATTATAATTTTAATAACATCCTTCTTTCATTCTTATATAATGGCTCCATATTAAAAAATTATACTTCTGATAAAACGAAAACGTCGGCCCGAAAGGTCGTAACAACACGGCATAATACCCCAGTAAACACAAACTTGAAGATACTTCTGATAATATCAAGCAATAAGGAAGTCCTCTGTTAGGAGATCAAACAATGCACACATATTTTTGACACGCAAATATTTTTAATAAAGTATAAAATATAGATTGGACCAGCATTACTCTATTGCATTATTTTGCATGTTGTTGGTTCTCAGATTTAAACATCTTGAGCATTTTATTTCATAAAAACATGCGATAATGGTCATTGTCTGAAGTGATTTTCTTAATTTGGCATTTAAATAGAAAGATAGTGATTCCAGTGAAATTTACGTTATCTTTGTTAAGGATAATTTTGAAAAATAAACACAGTTCTTCTCAAAACGTTTTTGGTAATCATAGCTTATGCAAACCCTCCTACCATTGCAAAAAATTAATTGAAAATTAATCAACCGAGAAAAACCTAGTAACAATAATGAAAAGTTCAGAGGTTTAATATTTTCAGCCATATTGAAATTCATTTCCAGATTGGTGAATAATGCAACAAGCCTAAGGCGTCTAATACACATGCTTATTTAGTGGCACGTGAGCATGCGCAGTATCGACCTTCTCTAGGCCTTGCTTATTAGCGGCATGTGTGTACGCACATTGCTAGTAACGAGCATGCCACTAGCCATACAACCGCCGGTTGATTTATGTTTAATTAGCATGTGTATCTGTAGCTTAATGCATAATGTGAACAGCAATATAGCCGAAATTTTCAATAGTGTGATAGCGAAATTGGTGGAAAACGAATAAACTGCCCTGGCAGACAATCTTATGCAAGACGATGTGCAGCGTCAGCAGTCTCCTTCAACTCAAGACAACCATAGACCTACCTGAGCAAAAAAATTTCCTGCGAAGTCCAAAAAAATTAATCAAACGACTCGAAACTAAAATAAATATTAAAAGATTGGCATCAGCAAAACGCATAAGAATAGGTTAATCGAATATTTATAACCAAGAAAGCTACTACTAGTCACAATGATAGAAATTACGGAAAGTCTAGAAAAACCTGACCTGGGTGAGGCCGATTTTGATTTTGCTAAGACTAAACATATGAAAAATATTACTTTGACTGACGTAGATGGCTACACACTGAAAAGAAGAACTATTCTGCAAGCTGAATCAATCAAATGGCGAAAACTACGGTTTACGTCGTCAATTTTTGGTAATGTGTGCAAGCGAGGGTTAATAAATGCGAGTCTTCGGTAAAAAATATAGTGACTGAAAAAAAATTAGATCATGTCAAGTCCATTCAACATGGCCAAAGTCAATGAACCTTGCACGTGATCAAATAGAAACATGTCTGAAAATTCCTATAAAGTGATGTGGATTATTTATTGACAAAAGGTTTACCATTTCTAGGAGCAAGTCCAGAAGGACTTATGGAAGAGTATGAAATTTTATACTCTTTTTATTAATTATTAAATTTTATACTCAGCTAGAGGGATGAGTGGTGAAACACGACACATGAAGAAAAACGTGCATACTTGCAGTTTGGACGGACGTGGACATGAAAATATAACTGATAGTGGATGATAAAAGTTTTGGAGTGACGAAACAAAAATTAAAAATGTTTTACTTTGATTGTTTACTGCCAGAAATAATTTACTTCAGATTAGTTAGGCAAATGGAAATTAAGGAACCTGATTACATTCTCACGTACGAAGCAATCAAAAAAGGAGATTGAAAAAATTACTTAGCGGAAGATGGATGAAAATAAGAGTATAACAAATGCGAAATGCAAAAAGCCAACTTAAATCAGTCAATAATCGGCCTCGAAATTGCAATAATTTTTTTTTATTTATCCCATGTTGCTCCCAACTATTTTTATTATTTTCAGGATCTAACTCAATAAAGTAGGTCTTTAGTCCTGGACATGGTCGGGTGGTTCACACTATCTAACGAAACAACTTTTATAATAGATTTATTTAGTAATCTGTAAAAAAATCCTCTTTACTAATTGCATCTATGTATATTGGAAATCTTTTTTTTTTTCTTCGAGATTTTAATGTTGATCTCATATCAAAAGTTTGATAATTTGACTAAACCACTTTTAAAATGTCTATAACAAACGGAATAATAAATACATTATTACTTACACAAATTATTACTGTACAAAATTTGCATTTTTCAAATACTTGGTCACTTTTCGCAAACATGCAACTGGGCTAACTGACTAACTTGTGTATGTGACGACATATACATACAAGAAACAATCATTCTAATACCTAAATAACCGGCAATTCAAATGGTCGGCGCCCTCTTAAACAGCATGTTTTTTTATGAAGGCAAAATAACCCCAAGCAAGGGGTAATTTTGCCTAAATTTTTAGAAGTTAAAAAAGTGTATTAAAATATAATTTGCTACTAGCTATAGAGAAATACTAGAAATAAAGGCTATATAATACATAAAATAATATGGCAATGGACCCACCAATGCAAAAAACAATGAAAAAACATGATCAAACAAAAAATAGTAATAGAACCCTGTTTGACGTTACCTCAAATTTTGAATTAACGGGGTTCCGCCTAGGTTGAGATGTTTTTTTAGATCCCTTATATGTATTTCGAATTGACGAGGTTCTTCGTAATTCTTAACGATTTTGACATGCCGAGTTCGAAAATGACAATGGAAACCTTGGATTAGCTCAGTTTATCAGATATGTTAACTATTTTAAAATTAAACTACAAACATAAAAATGATGATGAAATACAGGCTGCTTGCAGCACACGAACTGTCAAGATATTTTAATTATGAAAAACACAATGTATGTACAGTTGCCGGCAAACTTCTTGAAATCTTTTGGCGTAGTGGGGGAATGCGCAGAAGACATATTTTGGGTCTCGTTGGTGGAATGGTACATGCGCAAACTTCCCCCCACTACGCCGAAAAATTTCAAGATGTTTGCCGGCTACTGTATAGGTCTTTCCTTTTATGAAAGACAATCGAATTGGTATGTGTAAGCAGTGCGTATGGTGCACATTGTTTCTTTGTGTTGGCGTTTACAGGTATGAACACCAACACGACGAAATAATGCGCCTCGTACACACGGCTTACAAATGATAAATGATTGTCTTTCTTAAATAGAAAGAGGTCTACCTACCTGTTAAAAGCACAATGTACGCTGGACATTATTTGCATTTATAACGTTTCTTTACTATCCTCTTGTATGAATGTACAGGTGTTTCAGGGAACAGGCCGACGTGCATATTTAATATCGGGATAATTTATCATTCATTTTTTCTACTTCGAGTAGCCTTTAATTACTGGAGGTACCAATCTAAACTAGGTTATTTACATGGTTTGTAGGCTTCCCATACATATATGTACCAAATTTCACAGAGCATTTTTTGCTTTCAGCCACTGACAAAGTGTTGACAACAGTTACAACTAGGGAATGCAATCGGGGTCCTGTGAGATCTCGAGGCATTTTACGAGATCAATCCCGAACCGAAAAATCGGACGAAATTATCAGGATAGATCAGCATTTTTTATGTTTTGTATGTTTAATTGTATATGTCTATAGAGCTTTTAGTAAGTACTTAAAACTTATGTTCATGTCACATTGAAAAAATGAAAATAGCTTTGAATAATATTTGCTGTATTTTATCAACCTAATATAGTAATAAAAACTACTACTAGTTAGTAGTTTTTACTCTACTACATTGACTGATTGATGCTTGGAAAAACGCTTACAAAAACTTTAATGCAATGATTAATAATAAACATTTTATTAAAATTGCTGATATAAAAATGCAAGGCGTTGCCGTTAATTGCTTTTCAGTTCTATAAACAAAAAAAATACAAAAGTATTCGGGATCCCGATCTGTAGGGATCCCACGGGATTGGAAATTCTAATCTCGTAAATGTAACAAAAACTGTCAACATTATTTACATATTTTTGAACCATTGTGTCTTAACGAGGTTCTATGTACCACTAATTCGAGGATGCTGAACAAAAATCTGACAATATAAAATTGCATTTTGACTCTACTTGTCAAAACTAAATTTTCTCTATTAACTCATTCCACTCGTTAAAAAATATATCTTGACATCTTTCATATGCGGTGCTATTTGGCGGCATTATATTTTATGACTTTAAGGGGTTACGTGTAGTCAGGATTTAAAAAAAATCGTTTTTTTTTGTTGTTGTATTTTTTTAAAGCAAAATGTTTCAAAAATATTGTGTGAAAATATCAACTCGATCAGGTTATTAGTTTTAAAGAACGATAACTGTAGGGCTCTCTACTGCCGCCTGTACTGACACGCGGATGGTACTAGAGCCGGCCGGGCTGACAAACGGGGCGACTGCCCCGTTTGTCATTTGATTTAGTGTTAGTATTTTAGTGGCAGTGAAACCCAGCAGTCGATAGGTAGTTGTGTGTGTATTATAATCATTTTCAAAAATTTATAATGAGACGTCATGAAGGTATGCAAGGGATATTAATGATTGCCAATGCATAGGATTAAATTATGGACCTAATGCACACCGGTATGCTGAAAAACTCGATATAGAGCGCATAAAGATTGCTGACCAACGTGCAAATCAGGTCACTCGAGAAGGCAAAATGAGACGTAGATAAAAAAAAATCGACATCTTGGAGGCTTACACATCGGCAGAAGATGTAATATATGTACAAGAAATAGACAACTCTACGTAAGTAATTTTTTAAATTGTATTTGTATTAATTATTTATGCATAAAACTTTAAACGCGTTTTTCTCAAAATAACGTTTTCAAAAACGGTGTCCACGATATTTTAAAAACTACTCGACAGATTTAAATGAAATTTAAACATCATATTTTAGGCATTAAAAACTTATGCTTAATCGAAGGATTTTTTTTTTGACATAAACTTTTTTTTTTATAAATAATAAATGAGTGATTTTTTCCCTCAAAATTCATAATTATGCTTTCAAAGACCGTCATTTTACTAAATTTGAAAAAAATAAAAAAGCTTCGATTAAGCACAAGATAAACTATTGAACTACAAATTTCTTTTTGTTTAATTAAATTTAGATAAACCACTAAGAAGCATTGATGGACACCGCGAGGCACTATTTGCAAAACAGGGGTCAAGAATCGAGATTCTATTGTGGTCCAGTATTAATAATTTTATTTGAAATTTTCGGTACAGTTACTTAAAATATAGTGTAAAACGTTAGTATTATGTATTGAATCAAAACATTAAACAACCGTTCGAAATTTTTTTTTTAAAATGTCTAATTTTTTGCGCCTCTGACTACACGTAACCCCTTAAACAAAGATAACGCTCTAAATTTATTAATTGTTTATAATCAGTCGATGAGTAAAGTATTCTAGAATCTTCAAGTACACAAACGAACACTGAAATTTTTCAAATATATACAGAATAACATAAACAAAATTTAATATGGGACGACATAACACCGGGCGACGCCAGTGCCGTAATTGGTGGTATTTATACATAATAAGATAAGATAAATAAGAGTATTTGTTTGTATTAAAAACTTATAATTCCTTAATACTTCAACAGATTTAAATAACGAAATGAAACACAAATTTATGAATCGATCGAAACAATTTTCAAAGTTGGAATATAATCCTTTTCTTAAAACAAACAATTTTTAATATAATCATTCAATTATTATTTTTAAACATCAAAACTATCACAAACATAAAAGTCACTTGAGAATGAATAATGAATTGATTTATTTTGGTGTCTGATAATATTTTGTTTCGTCTAAAAAAAAGCTCCGTGCAGAACTCTACTAAGATACAGTTTTTATTCGTACGCGCGGAAGCCGACGGGAGATTTTGAATAACTGACTCATATTCTACTGCGTTAGGACATTTATTATTTCGGATTTGTTTATAAAATCACTAACAATCTAAGACAATATTTTAAGATGTCGCTAGGATAAAGATCCAAGATATTTTTGAAACAATTTTTACCGCTCCACGGTGCACGTGTACGCGGCAGTAGCGAACGAAACTCAGCGACTCAAATATGAGTCGCCTGCGCTGTGGGCACGTATGGCGCGACTCATATGAGTCACCTGCGGGCAAAGGGTTAACATATTAACGGGAAATGTAAAACACGTCCCCCAAAAATTCATTTGATTTTTTTGTCCCAATTCATAGAAAATACTCTTCTCTGCAACACAAAATTTTAAAACATGTTTCTGCCTTTTTCAGGGAAAATATTTACATAAAAGCGAAAAAATATGCTCATTTATTTGTAAATTATTTCCTATTACGAATATGGGGTTTTCGAATTTTCATGGGTTAATCTACTATGAAATGAACATTTTAGGAATTGAGATTTTGAAATATTTTGAACTATGGCAAATTTCCAATTACCAGGGTTCGATTTAACAGGGTTTAAACTTTATTCAACACTTTACTTTATTCTGAAGTTTTTTGGCTGTAGGCAAGTATAATTGGAGTTCCCTGAAGAGTGGCTGAAAGAATTTTAAAGTGTGGAATTTTAAAATGAAAAAGTGTTCAACAATAAAAATATTTTATTGTTTTTTAAAATATCAATATAAACAATATTGTATTAGGTGTTAACATAGATAGTGTCCATTTATTTTTCAATTTTGAAAATACTTGTCAAAAGTAAAACAAATTGGTAAAGGAAATAAATGTTCATTTAAAATAAATTTTTCTCTCTTTAGCTCTACAAGGTATTGTTTGTTTTTACGTAAAGCGGACAGGATTTTTGATGAGAACCTACCAAGTATGTCAGAAAGTCTTAAAGTATTAAAAAGAAAGAATAACGGGTCCGCCCCAGGACCAGATGGTATTTCTCCGGACGGCTACTTCATCTGGGCTTCTGGAGCGAGCTCGGCGGACCACTCTTGCATTGCTTGTTTCCTGTGCGGAACAGTCACTCTATAGAGGGAGAGGATGGAAGAAACGGTAAACGTAGCCATGGCGTAACGGATCTTTTAATCAGCTAACATTAATTTTTCCATAAAAAAATTACAGGCTCTAAAAATGACGAATTCTTCGAGTCAAGACCAATTGGTTTTTTACAGATGCATCGATAAACTTGTATGTATATATAAAAAAAATGTTGGCAAGAAATTGTAAATAATATAAAAGAAAACATTATCAACAAATTTGTGTAATTTATCAAAAAGTGTATCAAAAATGTGTAACGTAAACGGTAAACGTAGCCATGGCGTAACGGATCCTTTAATCAGCTAACATTAATTTTTCCATAAAAAAAATTACAGGCTCTCAAAATGACAAATTCTTCGAATCAAGACCAATTGGTTTTTTACAGATGCATCGAAAAACTTGTAAAATGTTGGCAAGATGTAAATAATATAAAAGAAAACATTATCAACAAATTTGTGTAACTGTATTTGTTGTGTTCTCTTATTCTCTTCTCTTGGACAAAACTTATGTTAACACCCAATATGTTAGGACTGACAATCACTTTATTCATAAGAAATGTATCTGAAGCTTTCATTTATAAGATAAATATTTGAAATATGTATGTACATACATACAATAGTAAAAATTTACATAAGTATACTAAAAGTACCTATATGTAAGTAAGTATGTACACAGATCATAGTTTTTTTTTGCGCATTAGATGACTTTTTGTAAATAATTTTAAAAAAATTATCGAATTATATGACTGAACTACAATAAATAACAATAATACCAATTGACATACAAAAATATATTGACTTGAGCATTAGAACCAAAACTAATTTGGATTTCATATAATCTGAATATTGTAAGAATTTAATTTAAATTTTGTACGAAACGAACAAAAAGCACCTTGTCACAAAGCAATGGATTTTTTTAAAGTCTTCAATAATTAAAACTATCATAAATATACAAGTCATTGTTGATCATCGGTGGCATTGGTTGGTCTAACTATCCTACTATTAATTATCATGAGGTCATCAGTTTTTTCCAACTTGACTCGGACACTTGAGAAAATCTGCAAAATTTGAGGGGTTTCTGTGGATTCCCATTGCACCGTTACCTTATTAGGAGTCCCTTCCACTGTGCTCTTGACAAATATCACAGTCGTTTTATCATCCGAAAAATTCTGAAACAATAGTCAATATTAATAGTTTATTCAATGCTAGGGGTTATTTCTTGTGTTTTAGCATTTCAGAAGAAATACTTTTAAATAAATAGATTTTTTTTACAAAAACTTTTTCTTTTACATATCTCTTCGCCATACCACCACCGAGATGTATGGCAAACGAATCTATATAAAAAAAAATTTTTTTCTTCAAAACATTGTATTTAATCATTAAGTTAAGGCAATATGGCAAAGAGTTTTCCGCTGCTGCATAATAATAAAGTTGTTCTTTATACATTTTAAAAAGAAATATTAAAAATTTGTAATAATATGGCAATGGAAAAACATTTTTTTTCCAATATAACCCTGCGTCGCCTATTGCCAATATATAAATCAGTTATCCACAAAATCCTGAACAATAGCTTCCATAGTTCTGATCCGATGTCAAACAATTTTCCAAAAAAATGATCTAGCATATTATAATATCTCAGCTAAGTTCGTTGGTTGGCTTGATTCGCCATCTTGTTTCAAAATGGCGACTGTTCAAAAACTTTAAAACTCTGTTAATATTATTCCCGGGTGAGGTTCGATTTGAATAAATATAGTAATTATGTATGGTTTATTATGGAACTATCTGTACTTAAAAATATTAACATGCAAATGCAAAAAAACATTGTCATAACAATGAAAACAACTAATTATGTACCTCCTTAAATCAAAACATGTAATTTAACATTTAACAATTAATCAAGGATCCAATTCATCAAATTCAAAAAAAAATTGAAATCAAAAAATTCTTGAGTCAAAATTTTATTCTGAGAAATTATTGAAAAAAAAAAGTGTAACTTTTCTAATGTATATCTGCAACTACCTTGGCCGTGGTGGTAAACCACGTTTTTTGACTTTCAGTTTGACACTTCACCCACGGAAGGTGCATAATTTCCAGGGAATCTCGTTTTCATGTGTGGTATGATGCAAAGAAATTTAGTAATGAATTTTTCAAGACTGAAACGGAACCAGGAAGTTTAGATGTAAATTGTGGGAGAACGTAAAACCCTGTTTATGTAAAGGTTTACTGTACCGGTATGGTACGAGGGTATTTTCTCCACCATTTACCAATCTGATACACATTGTGATAATTATTTTATAAAAATACCAGGGTTCGAGGATACAAATCCGCGGATATATATCATGATATACATATATCATGATATTTATGGCTCGATTTTTATTCTTGATATATATCCAAGAAAACTTTCTGCAAATGTTAATAGATGGTGCTAGTTGTATTTTAAAAAGTGCTAAGGTTATTTTTTAGTTTCATTTGTTTCATATAATCTGTTTTTTATTTCACACAAGGAAACAAACGCCCATAACATAACACTACATTAGAAAGAGCAACTTTTATAACTTATATATAATAATTGCATATATAAGCTTTTTTCAGTATGCAATTCAATTATTTAATAAATAATAATTCATATGCATAATAATTATTTCGAGTTTGTATCAATCGACGTGTGCAAAAAAGGAGAGAAAAAAAGTTTGGATATTTATCCAATTTTTGATATATATCGGATGTATATCAAAAAATCCGATTACATATTTGATTTTTATTATAAAATCAGATTTTTTCGAACCCTGAAAAATACCTTATATAATTACGAGTTGTTTCCTACTTTTGTATACATACTCAAGTTACATATTGATTTATCTACATTATAAAAATGTTTTCTTACATCAAAATATATTCTTTTGACAAGACCCATGGAAAGTACGATGACATCTAAAGAGTTTTCAAAGACATCCAGCACTGCAGCATCTTCAACTAATGGTGAGTTAATAGATATGTACTTCATCAAGTACAGTTCGGAAGACATGTCTCCTGCTCGTTTAGCATTGTACTTCTGTTTGTTGCAGTTGTCCGCTGCACTCTGGACATAATCCGGTTTCCACTGTGGCCTTGGAGTATATTCCAGAGAGGCACAAAGTAATCTAAAAATTAAATGTTTTTTTTTATTTTCAAATCACTACAGAGACATGGCTCGAAAATAGTTTTAATGTACATAAATGAGTAAATGGAAAGATTTAAAAACGTGGAAATGAATGTATAACACAGCTATTCAGAATTGAACTTTTATGATATCGATGGTCCCTACGTAAACTTGGACATCTACCAAAAATATATTATTGACATTTTTGTATCAATATATATATAAAATACTCTTCTTTATAATACAAAACTTACTTTTTTCAGAACAAAAAATTATGTAAAAATGGACCAACATGCTCTTTTTGTAGATGACTTAGTTTACCTAGGGATTGTCGATATTATAGTATATGTATATTTTCCACCCTGAATAAAAGAATAGTTATTTGGACCAATGAAGACTATTTGTAAAGTGATGTTTACTATGTTGGTATAATAAGCTTGTAAATTTCATCATGACACCACAGTGAGATGTACTTAACACATGCTATGCTATATGAAAATTGCTAATTACAACTGATAATACTGAGATATTAATTATTTATTACTTATATCGTTGGACATATCCAGCACCAATATATTGTAACTCACTAATAGGCAGATTTTCGTTTTTCATAATTCTTTTTAAATCTCCAATAGTGATTCAACCAAAATCACAGAAACAAGATTTCTTCGTAAATTCATGTTAAATTTTTTTTGTGTCTGAGAATCACATCATTCCATAAATGTTGTGTATTTGAATGCTTCAACTACAAAATAAGGAATTTAACCCCTATTATACATATATTTAACATACTATTAGAGATGATCTTTTTAAAATTGTCAGTAGTAAATACCTAATTATTATTGTGAGCTGATGAATTTGTTTATCTCACTTACATGTATCAGTATAAATGAATAAAATAGATATTCAAATCAACAAGATACAAATTTGAAAATAGTACATACCTATGCACAACAATATCGGCATATCTTCTGATTGGGCTTGTGAAGTGAGTGTAAAGAGGAATGTTTAGAGAATAATGCCGAATATCATCGTCATCATGTCCCTCTGCACAGAAGTACAGCGCTCTGGATAATGTTTTAATGAGGTGTGTTTGTAAAACCATGGATTTAGCTTTACTGGAAAGACCACCTGAGAACTTGGCTATGGAGGCCTGCAGATCACCAGCTGAGGTAATGTTAAGTTTGATTCCCATTTTATTAAAATTTTCCGCTACGGCCTCTAATGTATTCTTAGGTGGTGGGTGTAATCTCAGGAAGGCGAGATGAGGAAAGTCTTCATAAATACGTGCTGCCACCGTGCAGTTAGCGAGTAACATAAACTCTTCAATCAGGCTGTGACTCTCGTTGTGTTCTTCGATCGCGTAGTTTAATGGAAAGCCATTATCAGGATCTAATTTAAAATGGAGTTTGGGCTGATCAATTCTTAATGCTCCGCCTGCAAAACGCTTGTGCCTTAAGATGACTGATAATTTAAATAGTTGATTAACAATAGCTTGGACATTTTGCAGAGTCCACGGCCCTAAGATTTTAGGAAATTTATCTTCCTCTAATATTTTATCGTGGTTTTCCAACATAATCTGCGCATGATCGTACGCTAATTGGCAGCAAGAATTAATAATACTTCTTGTAAAGCGGTGGTTTATAATTTCCCCCACATTGGACATCTCCCAGACCACAGAAAAAGTTAACTTGTCACAGCCGGGAAGGAGCGAGCAGTGGAAACACAAATCTCTAGGCAACATGTGGTACGTACCATCCACCAAATACACAGTTGTAGCCTTTCTCGCAACTTGATCATTGAGGATGTTGCCTTCCTTCAAATAATAGGTGACATCTGAAATATGGACTCCAATTTCATAATTTCCGTTATCTAAAACTGTGCACGAAACTGCATCATCCAAATCTCTAGCTGTAAGAGGATCTATTGTAAAAACACAGCACTTCCGAAAGTCTTCTCTGTACTCCAGCTCTTCATCTGGTATGGTAAAGTCTGCATCTGGACATAGATGTTTGAATTCAGTTCCAAAAGGCCGAACATCTAGATCATTTTCCAAAAGAATCGCTCTTGTTTGAGCTTTTAAGTCATGAGACTGTCCAACATTGGCGAGTAATGTACCGAGAATATATTTTGTGTTTAACCAGTTGACAATCTTTGCACAGAATAATGTGTTTTCATAACTTTTATATTCACTTTCAAAACACGGAGGGCAATCCATCAAGGGAATACTCATAATGGGCATTCTTTTATCTCTTGGGAAAAATGTTGCCTCATTTTTAGTGCTGTGATTTATTTTTAAATTACCAATGCACGTCCGAGAGTGAATATATTCTTTTATAAAAACTACTTTTCCTGTCAGTTTATCGCAAGCTTCCGACACATTCAATAACTTGATAACCACAATATCATCTTCCAAAGCTCGGTTTCTATCTTTCAAGCCGTTTATAACTATATCACTTTTTTTTTTATCAGGATTATTAACGTACGCTTGTTGATAGCATTTAGCGTTGATCCTCAAAGATCCTTCAAACAAGCTCTTATTTTGAAGACCTGTTAAAACATCCTCTCTCGATAGATACTTTTCGAAGTTAATCTTTTCTTTCTTCGATTTGGATTCCGAAACGTTTTTCTTTGTGGCAGATTTGGAACTGGTTGGGGTTTCACTCAACTTGTAGCCAGGTTCTGAAGTTGATGCATCTAATAAATCTGAAGCTTGATCATTGTAGTAAGGTTCCGATGTTGATGCATCTAATAAATCTTGAGCTTGATCATTGTTCAATACCACACCATTAATTTTAAAATATATTTTCTGAAGTTCCAGTATATCATTATTGGGATCATTGAAGCATTTGTTCACATTTATTGCCTTGCTAGCAGTATTGTTACTACTATGTTTACAATTTACATTTTCGGCTTCGTATTGCTCTTTGGGTTTCCTAGAACGCCGTCTATTTCGTTTTTTTTTCTTGTCTGTATCAAATTGTTCTTGGGCAGATAAACTTAGTTCACGGAAGGCATCGTTGACTGTCGAAATATCACCGTTGACATTTGTTTTCGGCCCAGGAGATCCGTCAGAAGACTCTTGGGCTTTCTCAATTTCTTTTCGAAGCGATTTTTTTTTACGATTCTTCGACATCTGGGAGTCTTTTTCTTCATCCATGTTTATGTTCTGTAATTTATAGTCTTCGCGCGTAACCGGCTGCACATTAAAATCCACGTAATTTTATATTTTTACGGTTTACATTACTGTCAAGAGAACAAAGCGCGCGCCCTCGCCACATGTGCTGTCAAATATATAAAATGTCAGAAAAAACAAAATAATATCTAATATATTCACAACTTTTTTTCTTTTTCAACTATGCCTAGCATGAAGCTATTGTTTATGAATGCACATTTTTTCCAAAAATCATAATAGATTTACAAAAAATACAAATCGTACAATCAGGCACAAACAAAAAACCACAGAATAGAGAGATTGAGAGAGATTAGTGATGGAGGTTGAATGGACGGACTAGTTGAAATCAACCGTTGACGTTTCATCGACGCGTCGACGGTTTACGTTTATCGCATGGACTAGGTAGTTGAATTCGTAGACGATTGTAGATTTTACCATTTTATAGCGAAGGGAAAAACTTCATTTCAAAATGAAGACTACAACACACACACGTTCACCAGTTTGAAGACTACAAAGTGTACACTACAATTGTAGTACTACGAATGAAGTAATTGTAGTATTAATGAAGTGAAGTAATGAAATGAAGTAATTGTAGTATTAATGAAGTGAAGTAATGTAATGAAGTAATTGTAGTATTAATGAAGTTGAAGTAATTGTAATAATAATGAAGTGAAATATTGAAATGAAGTAAATTAATTTATGGAATGAAGTATTTTTTTCCCAAATAAAAATTTAGCGAGCTAAAAAAAAAAAAAAAAAAGGTCAACGACAAAAATATTTAAATAAATGACGATATTTTCTCCAAAGTAACATTTGGCGACCTAAAAAAAGACAGATTTCTTCGTTCAATTCCAAAAAAATTTCAAACCATGGGGGGGGGGTTGTTACAGTTTCCAGAGATTTATGTACTTTGTAGTGTTCGCATTGAAATGAAGTATATACTGTTTGAAGTTTATACTTTCAATAACTTTGGTGTTTGTAGTTTGTAGTGTGCACTACACATCAAAATGTGCGAAGTGTGCACTTCAATGTAGTGTAGTACTACATTGTAGTAGTGAGTACAGAGCGGACCCATCACTACAAGATACATCAATCATACAGAGTGCTTTAAACTTGAGGCCGTCCGGATGCCGCGCACGTGTAACGCGTACGGGCTCGTGTATCACATCCGCCCATTGTGAACCCGCCATTATCTTGTAGGCCGTGTGTGCGGTTACCTGTCTGTGTTCTGATGCACCTGAGAAGAATAATGCAACATGCCCGGACAATAGATCACCGGTGTCACAATCGCGCGAGTGGAATTCCTGTCGCGCGTATCGATGTGGTAAATCTTCATATTTTTACGTTGCAACTCTCGGACATACCCAAACTGTCGAGATGATTATTATTTTTTTTTTCAATGATTTTCCTGTGTAGAAAAAAAGATTAAGCGAGTATTTTGTCTGGTTCTTTGTCCAACCATCTTGCAAAAATACATCTTGATTACGCAACAAGCATCGAACCGAACATCGAAGCGTCAAACCGTTGCTGAAGTCAAGGCGTCTCCATGACTACAGCCATGTATTCACTAGGGGACAAATCGCGAAACATTCCGCTCGGCATGTCGCATCAACATCTACGCTCATGTTTCGGGGACAATGACGCGGTCATTTGACGTGTACACACTCGCATATCTTGTCGCGGAAATGTCATGAGGTTACGATGACAGCTGCGGTATCTCATTTGGCGAAAACGGGGTTCAGCGCAATTCGAAATGTTTTTTTGGGTCGCAATTTCAAATTAACGAGGTTTTACTGTAGTAAATTGAATATTATTAAAAACAAGGTCCTTTTTGCAAATAATTATTGTTTTCCAGACGTCGCGGAAATATATCGCCCTATGAGGTTATGATGACAGCCGCGTATCTGTTTATGTTAACGAGTTTATCGAAAAGTAAGAGGAGAAAAAAGAGGAGAATGCGAAATTATTTACTGCAAAGAGAAAGAAGGACGGACATTCTATGCGATCTTCGATCGATACAGCTCGATGAGTTCAAGAACGATTTCGTTTCCCCGCATTGTCATCTTGACAGATACAGCGCATGCGTATTCACTTGTAAACATACCACGTGGTACTGACGCTCCGCGGAATGGTGCAGTGAGTACGCTCGGGTACCGTGCGCATGGCAACGTTGCCACGGCACGTAGAAATGCCGCGCTATGTTGTGCGCGAGGTCGCGGAACAGTGCACGACGTTGCAACGTCACGTAGACTCTATGCCGCGCGTGCTGTTGAGGGACAATTTGTCCCCTAGTGAATACATGGCTTACCTCTCATCGGTCCTCCTCAATTGTTTATTTTATGTACTTTTAACAAAACATTAACAATTTCGTGGCAAAACAAACAATAACAAAATAAAACAGTCGCAATGAGAATGTGGTCATTTTCTTTATTTCCAGTTGGATTCCTCATTACTGAGGATCGCGAGTCCCAGGTCATGTCCTGTCACCTGTTAGGGTCCTTGATAATGTTCGTACACCTTTTATTTTGACAAAAATAAAAAGATTGGATAATGTGTCTCAGAGGTCAAATAGACAAATAGTTTCTTCTTCAAATGTAGCAAATTTATGATTTATTTATGTAATGATTGTGATTATTTTTATATAGGAAAAACGTGTAGAAATTTTGAAATTAGAATTAAAGAACACTTAAGGTGTTTAAATAGTAATAATTATTCTGAATTTGCTAACCATCTTTTGGCTACGGGTCATTCTTTTGATATTAATAAGGGTTTACAAATTTTACATACAAATTATACAGAATCACAATTTGATAAATTAGAAATTTTGGAAATAAGAAAGAGTGTAAATAGTAAATTGAATATTATAAATAATCAGGTCCTTTTTGTAAATAGTTATCTTTTAAATTTATTTTCATATTAATTAGGTACTTTATATTATTATTTTCCATATATAACTTTTTAATATTTTGATCTATACTTCGATTTTTAAATATTATTTTTGTTTTCCTGATGAAGAAGCCATTGGCTTTGAAGCATGTTGATTTTTTTCAATAAATAAGTGGTTTAAACAAAGTTAATTTATATTAATTTTAATTTTAATTTTAATTTTAATTTTAATTTTAATTTTAATTTTAATTTTAATTTTAATTTTAATTTTAATTTTAATTTTAATTTTAATTTTAATTTTAATTAGACAAATAGTTAGTTACGACCAGTCCAGAACACACTCCACCCGGAACCCCCTATAATAAGTTGGGCGGACAATAGCGGAACTGCAATTTAAGGCAAATGCCTCATGATCGGACGGCCGAGAACCCGAATTGTCTCCAGAGTGAGTAGAAGTAAGCGTGAACATGTTTCAAATTTATCAGATCTGAACATCCCGTTCCAGTTTTGTGGCAAGTCGGTAATTCATTGTGGATCTAAAACTTTGAATATATTATGTTAACTCATTGTATAACAACGATGGCGTCGACATAAATAATTGAACAAATTGCGATGCAATATATTAACAAAATGACAATTCCACGAAAACTATATGAGAGAACTCCGTTGTTTGACAAAATGTGCAATTAACCACGTGATTTTAATATATATTTTAATAATGCTTTGTCTATATGGTATGCATTGTAATAAGTGGACGACAATAAATATTTCCATACATATCCCCCCCAAATAAATAGCTTCGTGTCAGTGAGATATCTATAATTTGTCTTAATTAATTACAAAAGATACCACGATTTTCAAATGATACCGAACTTTTATTTATTTCGCCCAAAAAAATAAGCGCGGAAGGTGTTCTTTGGTGGAAATGTACAAGGGATATTCATGCGTGAATTTTTTGATATCGCATTAAATTTTGGCAAAATTTTGTCGACACCCAAGTGGAAACCAATCGCAAGATCTAACAAGCTTTCAGTGACAATGTTATGAGCATCTCACCGACAAAAGAGTGGTATAACCGCTTTAAAGATGACCGCACTTCGGTAGCAATCCGCGTCCCGGTAAGCGCTCTCGACAAGCCGAAACAACAATGTCATTGAATATTTCATAAATAACGTTTCTTTTTTAAAATAAATAACATATTGAGTGACTGTATATTGCGGGATAGACAGATGCTTGAATTAATAATAATATATAAAGAATAAAAAAATAAAAATTAATATAGCAAGAAAAGAAGATATATAATTGTATTGTATCTGCAGTAAAAGAAAGGATATAGATCATCATAAAATACTTTTGGCATATCTGAAATTATCTGCAAAGGTCAACTCGTCACTTGACGAGCACGAGAGCTGGGTTAGGTTATGAAATGCTAATATTCCGAAAGGCGATAAATTTACTGTTTCCTACCTTACCAGAAATATGTAATTTTCGTATCAACGCAAATAAAGATATCACTTTTGTAGCAGTATTGATTGGATGTTTTTTTTATGAGAAAGATCAGAGGTGAAAAGTCTGTTAGAATAAACACACGGATATATAACGACGGAGTAATGGGAGTGCGCAGGTACTCTGGAGATAATATTAGGATGTCTGGTGTGATGGATCTATGTGGATCCACACATGAACGTGTGTGTATATCGGAGATAAGAATTGATGACTGTTGCTCACGTTGTAGACACGGGTTAGCCTTTCGAATACGTTTTTTTTAATATTCCAGCTTCGGCATGCTTTTGTTTCGTTTTGAAATCTTGCAATTCAAGGTCTAACAGCATTAACTTTCGTATTAGACATCCATAGCATCTGTCAAAAGAATTATAGTGCGACAGACCTATCAAATTTTCAAAAATCCAATAAACATCTTAATTTTTATAAGAAAAACCACATTTTTCATATGCAAATATACGCAGATCATCAAATGAAAGAACCAAACAATTATGAAAACATAATTAATATAAATTAACTTTGTTTAAACCACTTATTTATTGAAAAAAATCAACATGTTTCAAAGCCAATGGCTTCTTCATCAGGAAAACATTGGCCATTGGCTTTGAAACATGTTGATTTTTTTCAATAAATAAGTGGTTTAAACAAAGTTAATTTATATTAATTATAATTATGTTACCACAAAATAAATTTGCTACATTTGAAGAAGAAATTATGAAAACGTCAAACTGCTATAAATACTCTTAAAAAGTAGAATGTTTTAGTAAATAAGTCACGTTTTATTACAAAAAGACGTTCTTACTTCGGAAAGACTCGGTTTGTCTATTTTTTTATTTTTTCATTAGGGCTTTAATTATATAAGAATGAATACTTAAACTGCACTATAAATATGACTTAAATATACGCGAGGGGGGCATCTCCCTTTGCGGCCCAATCCCCTCGTCTAAAGAAGTGGTTTATTCCATCTCTGCATTATAAAACTGTAATCTCAATACTACGGGGGGAAAATATATCTACTCAGGTCCGTAAGGCAACACTTGCGAGCGCCATTATCGAAATGGTATAGCGATTTTAGATATCTAAAAATTAATCAAAATATATGGACATTTATCCCTTTTCGTTTAAATGCATACTAACTAATTAAGCAGCACGCTGTTTCACCGCTGTGGCCAGTAGAGGACAGAACGTCACACCATATGTTGGCACACATCCCTTCTCTCAATCACTTTTTAAAATATGTTTATTAACATTTATATCGATAACTGAAGATTCTTAAAAAGCTTAAGGCAAACAATTGATATCTTTATTATACAGGGTTATTTTGAAAACACGAATAAACTCGCAAGATTATATTTCTTGATTATCAGTCGAAAATGTTCAAGCAGCCGTGACCTAATATCAATAGTTATGGAGTTATGCAAAAACAAATTTGCATTTTTATTTCAATATTTTTTTACAAAACGTTAAACTATCATCATTATTGTAACTCATATCAATGAGAAAAATTCATTCGTTTCAATACAAGTTGAAAAAAAATGATAAAAACCTTCGAATTCCAATTAGAAAACATTCCAATCGGATTTTCTGCAGGGTTTTTATAATTTTATTGTATGGAAACGAATGAATTTTTCTCAATTTATATAAGTTACAATAATGATAGTTCAACGTTTTGTAAAAAAATAAGTCGGAAATATTGAAATAAAAATGCTAACTTTGATATTGCATAACTCAATAACTATTGGTATTAATAAGGTTACGGCCACTTGAACATTTTCATTTGAACACAGATTAAAAAAACGATAAACAAACAAAAAGTACACTTACATAATAAACTGTTAAAAGCCGCAACAACCGTAGAACGTGTATGAGAAGATGTATGAATGTGTCCGAAGCAAAAGTGGTGTGCCAGGATAGAAGAGTGTGGCGTTCAATCCTCTCTGCCTACCCCTGCAGGGAAACGGCGTGATGGTTAGTTAGTTAGTTACATAATAAATAAATAACTGTAATAAATTTTTTCTTCATGTATAATATTTTAAAATTATTTTTTGGTATCTAAATGTTTGTATTTAAATGAAAATGTAATATTCGTAGACTCCTCTTATTGTATCATTTTCACAAAAAAATAAACCACGTTTAAAATTCGGCTTATTTTGTAAATAAAATATCCATTGGCTCCATTTTGGTAGGCCATATACCTTACTGCATTCCCTTTTGTCTGTAGAACCAGTTTCCGATTTGAAATGGAAATGTCTGAAGTGCAGCGGCGGCGCGCAGCTCGCATTTGTCAATGGGCAATGGAGTTAAATCGTGAAAAAATCCGACACTCCGCATTGTGTAACGCGATTTCGTAAGTGAAACCGAACGGGTTTACTGAATAAGGTGTGCTCTCTTCAACTGTTGTGTATCGAAGACTGTGCGCGTGTCATTTTGAATAAAATTAAAGTTAATTTTTTCAATCGATTAAACAAATTGAAGGTAGAATATTTTGAGTTTGTTCAAATCTTTCAGAACAGTGCTGGATTTATGTCACAGAGACATTATTAATCAATTAGTGTATATTATAGATATCTCACAGAGACGAAACTGTATTAATTATGGGAAAGTAGGTATAGAAGTCATTTGGGTGTACACAGGACTTATGACCTGTCTTTTTATGGTTGGCTTAAGTGATCACTTTACACAATTGTAACATTCGCCATTTCCACCCAACTTGGTGGAAATCCAGCACTTTTCTGAATGATTTGAACAAACTCAAAATATTCTGAATTGTAAATACTGGTAAAAAGGAATTTAACAAAAATTGGAAATAATATTTCCTGGCGTATCCTAGTGTAATGCAAGTAATTCGAATGAATTTCATTACACAATAAAGTATATTGCTCTCAAAATTCCGTAAAAAATCATGAGATTTTCTCATAGTATTGCGACATCTGTGGGGATTTAGGGGAATGAAAATGGCTTTGTACAGGCCGCATGGAAAAAGCGCTTACAACTCATATATGAAAGCTCTCCACGCAATTTGAACATATATACAACTTCCAAAAAATGAATAAGCATGGTATATTCTATCATGGGTGGAAATGGCGAATGTTACAATTGTGTAAAGTGATCACTTAAGCCAACCATAAAAAGACAGGTCATAAGTCCTGTGTACACCCAAATGACTTCTATACCTACATTCCCATAATTAATACAGTTTCGTCTCTGTGAGATATCTATAATATACACTAAATTGAAGGTAATTTATGAAATTCATTAATCAACATTCTCGTCTAAATATTAAATTAATTTTCTGAGATTGAGCAGTCATAAAGAAACTACGTTATCATTATGATATACGTTTCAATACAAGTTAAATAAAATGATAAAAACCCTGAAAATTTTCCAATTGGAATGTTTTCCAATTGGAATTCGAAGTTTTTTTATTATTTTATTTGACTTGTAATAAAGGGAATGAATTTTTCATATTCGATATAAGTTACTATTACGATTGTCCAACGTTTTACAAAAAATAAGTCAGAAATATTGAAAAAAAATGCAAACTTTGAGGCTGCATATCTAAATAACTATTGATATTAAATCGTAATAGCTTGAACATTTTCGACTCGTAATCAAGGCAGGAATATAGTCCTGCGAGGTTATTGATGCTTTCCAAATAACCCTGTATATTATTATTTTCTAATAATATTTTATTATTAAAAATTTCCAAACTACAATAGGCCGCGATGCCCAATTATTGTAGCGAAATACGAATTAGTCAATCATTATCAATCATTAAAATACCCAGACATGGAAAAATCACCTAGATATATCGTAACCTTACTGGGAAACGAACCTATAATCCCCGGTCTGAGAAACAAGTGCCATGCCCACCCACTGGATTAGGTGGATCACCTGTGATCACCTGAACTCAACAAGGATCATCGTCTTCAGTCTATATCTTGTCACTCCACGAAGTAGGCCTTCACCAAGATTTACAATCATCTCTGTCTTCTTCTCTTTTCATCTACCTGCTATTATTTCTAGCTACTCTTCTTATCGCTCTATTAAGCTTAACTTGCCACCACCTACTCTATCAGTGCGAGTTTTCCAGCCCAGGATCTTGTTTTCTCACAGTCTGCCGTTCATTCATTCATAAAAGCATACAGATTACAATTTTTATGATACCATTAGATACCATCCTAATGCTATCCCTCTCATTCCTTCGGCAGTTTTCACCATATCACTCCCACCGCTCTGATAATTTTAATATACGATATGTTATATCGGGGTCCCCCTGTGTCAAGAATTCTGAAATTTCACCTTTTTATTAGAATAATCTTTACTTTTGTCTAAAAAATACGTCTGCAAAAAAAACTTTTTTTTAAATATATTGTGAATCAAAATGATTTTGTAATTCAACATTTTAACACAACATTTTTTGTAACACAACAACAAAAGACTTCATTTCACTACATGATAGATAGATTTCAGCGTGCAATTGTATGGTACCTAGATGTACAAATGCTACGGCAGTACACCAAACACGCGAATTAATACGTCACGACCAATCATATGTGTTTTAATGGAGTAGTATTTAAAAAAAAATTATGAATGAAAGCATTCCCCCACATTATCCATACTGATTCACAGAATATGATTAATATTTATGAATCTATTTCATATATTTTCATCGGTATTTGTAATGTTTGATATCTCCCTATTGCGCTAAAATAAAATGGTAGAAACGGCGCGTTTAAAATAGCGTTAGGAAATATTGGAACTTTAGTAAAAGGTTCATCTTTCCCGATAATCGAGCTCAATAGAATTTTTGTACAACATGTGGAAAAGTACACAAAGTTACTATATTTTCGTTTCTCTATAAATAGATTTACAGCAAAAATTTTATGAATAAGATCAATAGTTAGATTAATTAGGTTAGGTTAGGTTAGGTTACTTCAACTAAAAGGTATATACGTACGGTTCTCTTTGAAGTATTCTGAAAGTGCAATGACTTGTCTTGTATCCAGAGAAGAGATCCATAAAAGTCGATAGGATCATAAAACCTCTAGAGCTTTTCCTTGCCCGAGTAATTGAACGTACGAACGAACCAGATAAATGATTTTCTTATCTGCAGGGAATTCTGTTACTATTTATTTTAGATTAATTTCTCGTAAAGTGGATTCCGCAATATCTATATTCGTGCAATATCTATATTCCAAAAATTGAAGGAACACTTCATGGTAGGTCATCAACAAGTGATAGGCTAGAAGTCACCGACAGACAATTATTGATGAATCTATTGGGTAGTGGTAGCGCAAGAGTGTCACACAGGGTACAAATAATGTAAAGATTGACAAATAGTGGTAGTAATAGTAATAAGTAGATGGGTGAGATTTTAGACTCTATCCGGTCATTAGAGATGTGAAACTTGTTTAATATTTCAAATGAGATTCAAATGAAATTCATCCAGAGAAGCGCAAAGTCTTGCACCTCATAATACAAAGAAAGATTGCCGAAGGTCGGGGCCTTGGGAAAAGGAGGACATACCTGGGCAGTGGCTATTGCGGGCTGCGACAGAAAGTGATGACGGCCAATGTTCATCGAATGGATAAGGCACAAGAATGATAAGAAAAAATTAAGAAAAAGGATGAAATTTTTTGGAAAAATCAAGAAAAAGGATGAAAAAAATGGGCAACAATTTCAATTGAAAATTTCAATGATTTCGATTAGAATTAGGTGTTGAAGAATTATAATATTATATCGCTTAAGATTGTACTAAAAATTCTAGGAATTTCTTTGAATCTCATTATACACCACAACAGGAAAATATAAAATACTAATCTGAACATAAAAGCCCCCCATGTTACGTGAGTAAAAAAAGGCAAAACGTTTCGTGGAAGAGCCATGATATCATCAGATGTTAATACTTAAAACCAATATGTTTAAACAATGCAAACTTTGATTAATCTTCGACACATTATTCCCTTATGTATAAAAGTATCCGCGGGAATATATTATATTATATATCATTGTTTGAATATGCAGATGAGATTTCTAAACGTTTGTTTCGATTAATTTATTAGAAACTTCAGTGTAAAATGTCCTTCACATCCTCATTTTTAACCAAATTAATTAATATAATCCCTTGTCAACCGATCAGGTCAATTCTGTAAATTCATCACTAAAGAAATTGGACAAAACTGTAGAAGGTTGTGAATTTTAGGTTAAAAGTTCTTTATTGTGTGGATTAAATAAGATATAAGTATACATTAAGCTCTTTTGATTGCCATAGAAATATTTGAAGAGTTATTGAATTTTTATTTTAAAAATATATTAAGACTGCGCTGAGCAAAAGAAGCCAAAACATCACTCATGGTTAATATAATCGAGAATATTTATATAATAAGCATACGAAATGTACACTTAATACCGCAGAGTATTGTTTATAAATAATCAGTAGCAAACATTAAAAATCATGAATAGATTATATAATATATAAGCACAAAATATACATTTAATATCACAGAGAAGTGTTCACATAGTCCGTAGCAAAATTATGTTTCGTGATCGCTGACTGCCGATCGAAATAGTGAAGTGCCATTGGCCAAAATTGGCGTTCGAGGTATTCTGCTCTTGTCTTTTCTCTGTTGGAAGATTGACTTTTTCGTGCGGTTCCTAAATATACGACGTATCCGATATTGAAAGTTTAAGGGCCGGTTGTTTCAAGTTGGATTAAAGTAAGCGATCTTTTAAAGCATAGATTTTTACGTTCTCCACCAATCAGACGATCCGTTTTCGTAAAAATCTATGCTTTAATAGACCGCTTACTTTGATCGAACTTGAAACAACCGGGCCTAAGCCTTTCGAAAATGGAGGTGTAGCTTTGTTTCTGAATTCGGCATAACAGCAGTTTAATTTAAAGCTTTCCGGAAATAGACGTGCCGTTCTGTTTCCGAAACTGACGAAGCCGTGAAAGTCAAAGATTGGTCAAAAAGAGAAGTTCGCCGGTGACCACAGAAAGGTACGTCGTACACTCGATTTACTATAAGCGGAGCTCTGCAAATCCCAGAACCAGGACGGACTCCGTAAGTATATTTTCAACTGTGTAAGTAGCTAGTAATTGTAGTAGAGATATTTCGAGTGTCTAGTCTAGCGGTACTCAACCTTTTTTACTTCGGGCAACATACATATGTTTGCTAAGTTACGCGGGCCGCAACATTATACTAAAATGATGAAAAAAAATCATATTGGGAAAACCACTATTTATTGATTCAAGATTAGGGCGCCGCCACTTGATTAATTACCAAATATTTTATTTAACAGTTTAATATTTTTATTTTACTATAACAGAACGATAAAAAAAGTAACCCATAAAAACCAAGTTTTTACTATACTCCCTTTCTTTGTAAAATATAACAATAATTAAAGACGAATTAAAATATATAACATAACGCTAAACTTACAGAAATTTAATATATTTCTAAAATGTCAGATGTTTTGAGATGTCAAGATTTTGATGGATCCAATTATCATCAATATCGTACCATATGAATATCCAGCGTCAAATGATTTAGTCAGAATCAGATTTGAGTAATGTAGAATTCTTCAAAACTAAGCAGAAATCTAAAAGAAATAAATTATTATATGATTTTTTCCCAAAAAACCCAATTTTGCTGTCATCTGTGAACCAATTATTTTGTAAATTTTCGAAATTCGTAGTGATGTACCTATTATACCGACGGAGTAATTCAAATTTAGAAAATATTCCGCGACGTTATCGGGCCGAAGCGTGTTTGCTAATCAAACTTTTCTAATGATTCCAATTTGAAAAAACCATTAAAATTTCTAAAAATCCGAAATTATGCTATAATTATTAATTTTTTTTAACGAAAATTTAAAAGATCTTCTTGATCGTCGTCACAAGTTTGCTTGCCAAGTTTCAGCTCGATTGGATCACGGGAAAAGGGTCAAAAATCGATCCAAAGTTTTTGTTGACGGCAAGCAAGCAGACGCCACGAGTTAATATAAAGGGAGTAAAAATACTTATCGCTTATCTTCCTACACGAAATGTTATTTCATCATATCGGTATACACAAAATACAATAATGAATAAACAAAATTCAAATCTAAGGTATATCCATGCGTTTATTTTTGTATAGCGTCTTAACAAAAACAATAGATTAATAAACGCATACGAAAACATGATTTATGAGTATGGTTCTAACACCTTATTACAGACGTAACGGGGTAAAAAATGATATAAGGAAAAAAACACCCAGAGTTGCGTAGACTACATGAGTAGCATATTGTTCTTGTGGTTGGGACTCTCGCCTCGTGATCCAAAAGTCGGGGGTTCGAAACTCACTCCAGACTAGCAAGTTAGTCCGATTTTCATAGCACAAGCGTTTAGCTTAGTTTTAAAATAGTTAGAATATTGTTGTGACACGTATTCCGTGTTCGCATCTCTATTAAAAAAAAATGTGGCGAAAAGCGAAAAAAAAAAGAATTGTGGGAAACTGTAAGCGACGATGTACTAAAATAATACAATACCAGTTTGTACAAAGTATTTGGGTATAGGTACTCAAAATATTGTGTGTGATAAAAAAAGTAAGAATAATATTTGTAGATTTCAAAAAGGCTTTCGACACACAGGAACACGAGATTTTACTGACAGCGATGAATAAATGTGGAAAACGAGGATCACTAAAAAATGGCTAAAAATTACTTTACAGACACAAAATTAACACTCTGTGGTTGAAATTATATATGTGGTTGTGGTTGAAACAAATTCGTTCTTGATACATAGAAATCACCGGTTCTAAAATGTCTTTTTGTTCGCGCATATTTCAAGATATTCAAAACTTAATTTTTTTTAAATATTTTTTTAATATTGTTGATATTAAATGTGTTTCGGGTCGCATGTAAAAGCTTAGCGGGCCGCAGGTTGAGTATGGCTGGTCTATACCGTGCGCTTTTTCGCGGAGATCGAGGAGGAAAATCTTTCTTTTTTACTCCGACCCACGTTCGTTGGTGGCAATTCCAGCCATCATCGTACACATTAATTAAATAGATTATTTAAAATAATAATAATAGATTATTTAAAACATTTTGTAAAGATGGGTAAAATCCTAAAATAGACGTGCGGGCATTCTGTTAAATTTTGGCAAAAAACTCTAATTTTTTTTCTTATTAATACCGTACCTAATCGATACCTAAAAACACATTTGCATTAACTACAATTCGTCCTGCTCACATTTTAAAATGTTGCCTGGTAATTTAATTTAATATGTATTTTAAAAAGCAAAAAAAACCGTCCATATATTTTTACTATGGAACAATATAAGAAATGCAAATGCTTGCAATCGACAAAAAAATTCAGTCGGCGCAAAGCCGTCAGCGAGTGATTCGCTTTCGCCTTTACGCGCGGCGTTGCGTGCCCGCGCTCGAATTCGTATATACGCTGCGCACATCCAAATAGATAATGTATTTTTTTAAAGACACCTGAGTTTTATATATTGTTGTATTTTTTATAGACACATAGTTTAACATATTATTGTTTTTTTGTAGACACATGAGTTTTACATATTATTGCTAAATTTTGCTTGTTTTCTTTTTAATGTTTGAGACAAACTAAAATTACACAATAATCATTTTTGTTTAAGTGAAAAAGGGAAGGCAAAAAAAAAAATATTTTGAATCACGAATCACGAGCACTGATACACCGAATTTGGATCATTTTTGGAATAATTATTTATTTTCACATTTATTTTATTTCAGAAATCGTTGAAAACTACGGATTGTGTTTATGAATTTATAATAGAAGACAAAAATGAAGATGAAGAGGAAATCATAATCAATGGAAATAAAATTGTGTATTTTGCATACATCTACAAATAACTCCAAGAAATTTCTGATCACAACTCACCACTTTAGTTATAACTATGAATGTAGGTACTAATCTTCTTCTTCTTCTTCTTCTTCTTCTTCATCAGCCTTCGTCTTTCCCCTGCTGGATATAGGCCTCTTCCTTATTTTCCATTCTTCCCTGTTGTTGGCTAATTGTAGCCATTTCTATCATTATCACAAAGATGAACTGACCAGAAATACAAATTACTAGAGATGTGAAAATGTGTAAGACTGATTCTAAAATAAAAATATCAATTAACAATCGAGGTTTTAATTTAATTTAATTCCACCTATATACATTTTATTGAGAAATACATACAAAATAAGAAGCCGGATAGTCGGCGCTCTTTGCCGAATAGTCGCTGACTAGTCGCCGACTACGAAAATGGCCGGATAGTCGGCTTTACCGACTAGTCGGAACATCTCTACAAATTACCCAATAAAGTATCGAAAAGCTGTTCAAAATAATATATTGCGCTTAAGGCGTTCAGTGCTGGTGCGGTAAAACGTATTGATGTTCAAGCTAACAAAATTTTTGAGAAAAAAGTTCTAGAACTGAAGCGGGATTTGTTGAACGCTCCACACCAAGTTCTTGGTAATCAAATTTATAAGCAAAAATGTACACAAA
The DNA here is from genome assembly GCA_016648135.1 of Agrypnia vestita. NCBI lineage: Eukaryota > Metazoa > Arthropoda > Insecta > Trichoptera > Phryganeidae > Agrypnia > Agrypnia vestita. Next base: position 190,506 of record JADDOH010001946.1, read on the forward strand.
AGTTAGCGGCCATCGTGGACCAGTGAGCATGAGACTAGCTTGTCATATATTTCTCTTTCCGGTCCGAGGTGGCCGGTGAGTCCCATAGGTTCAAATCTCGTCTCTTCAGAAACTTCACCAGACATTGCGCCGGTATTCTGTGTCTATGATTACATATCCTCTCATTTATTGATTTTGATTGTCTATGATTCATATCCTCTCATTAATTATTGAAGATTGCGCAATTGGCGTGATTCGGAATTTTACCAAAAATAATGAAAGCTTATTTATTTATTTATTTATTTAATGTTTATGGAAGACCAACAGCACAAAAAGAAAAGCATAGAAAACATTGATACAATATAGATGGCCAATTACAGGTCTCCACATTTAGAAATATGTCAGTAATGATAAATATTTATGATATACTAAGGCATATTAATTATATAGAAAGAAAGAATAAAAAATTTAAACAAACAGAAATACGTCAGTAATGATAAATATTTATGATATACTAAGGCATATTAATTATATAGAAAGAAAGAATAAAAAATTTAAACAAACAGAAATATGTCAGTAATGATAAATATTTATGATATACTAAGGCATATTAATTATATAGAAAGAAAGAATAAAAAATTTAAACAAACAGAAATATGTCAGTAATGATAAATATTTCTGATATACTAAGGTATATTAATTATATAGAAAGAAAGAATAAAAATTTAAACAAACAGAAATATGTCAGTAATGATAAATATTTATGATATACTAAGGCATATTAATTATATAGAAAGAAAGAATAAAAAATTTAAACAAAAGAAAAAGAAACTTAATTATTACGTGGAAAAAAATTCATTAACAAAAAACACTTAATTAACATTGACTTTCTTAATTACATTTTAATATTTTATAATCCAAAATAAAGGTAAACAAAGTTTCACTAGGCGATACACGTTCCGATAGTGATGTATAAGTTAAGCGAATCGGGGGCGACAGAACTCCCCACCGGCCCACGCAGCCACCGAACAAAATTTATTATTGTTCCATAAAGTCTCCAATCACATTTGCACAAGTTATCAAGTGACATGGAGTTTAAATCTAGTTTGAAACGTTAGGTCGGTGTTAGGCCCCATTTTAATGAAGGCAGCGTAGAATAATAAAATAAAGGCAATTAAACTGGAGACATAAAGTTTGCGTGGGATCGATTCTCGATGATCGCTCTTTTAAGGAGTATTCTGTCCTTGAGGTTTATTTACGACAGGCCGGACAACTTTTAATTTCTTTGCAAAATGGATTAGCCAATTTGAGTAGATGTTTTAAATCTTTTTTATTTCACTCAGTGGCACTCAAAGTTTTATTATATTAATAATAATAATAATAATATTGGATTATTTATATAGCGCCATTTTTGTGAAAATTTCACCTCAAGGGCGCTTTACACACAAAAAACTCTTACATACTAAAATCATAGAATCACAAAATGAAAAAGAAAAGAGAAAGAAAAACAGTTCAAAACATAAAATAGTAAAAAAAAAACAACAATATCAAAAAGGTTCTGGGAAAGATTTTGTAAACAAGTGCGTTTTAAGTCTTTTCTTAAATAAAGTCTCTGAATCCGTGTTTCTTATCAGGGAGGGCAAAGAGTTCCACGCTTTGGGGCCCGCCACCGCAAATGCCCGTTCGCTGAACCTAGTTTTCTGGAACTGACTTGCCGGTTCCACAATCCTTCCCACCGCTGAAGTAGACGCTGACCTAAGAGTTTGACGTCTCCCATTTATGTTGTCTGGAATACAGAGCTCCTGAAGGTACAGAGGCGCCATGTTATGAGTTGCCTTGTACATCAACCAACACAGTTTGAACTCTACTCTTTCAGGAAAACGAAGCCAGTGCAATTCTCGCAGAAGGGATGTTATGTGCGAGAATTTTGACGTTCCATATATGATCCGTGCTGCAGCGTTTAGAACAGATTGTAGTCTATCGAGCTGAAACATCGGTAGGCCAGCGTAGATACCATTGCAGTAGTCCACACGTGATACAACAAATGCATTAATGAGTAAACGGACTGCCTCAGAGGGAAGATGTCTGCGAATACTTTTAATCTAATAAAATAATAATAAATATATTACAACTTCTCCAGTCATCCGTCGAATAGTTGGTTTTGCCATTACGGAGCATCATGATGTCTCGCAATATTTGCGTCTCAGGCAGATGTGGTCCATCTAGAATCAGTCTCAGGTGCATCGACAATGAGGCGTTAGTGCATCCAAGAGAGTCTGTATATTGAATATGGAATATACAACTCGTTAATTCTACATCACGTATGTATTAATAGTTTAATCAATTCTTTATTAGCTCGGTAAGAAAAAAATATGTTGAATAAAACCCTTACGTTATTGATAAAGTTCTTAACATTTTCTTAATTATTTATTTAGCTATGTACACAACTTTTCTGATACATATTTAAGTTACTTGTACTTATAATTACGTATTAGAGGAGGTTAAAATATTTTACGTAAAAAATAAAATAATTTTGTCTAAAGTCCATTGAGATAAAATCAACATGTTAAAAAAACGAGCGAGCCTTACAGTACTCGCATATGATGTGTAAACATTTGACATATCACAATTAAAAATATCAATAGAGCAACAATAGAAATTAACATCAAAATTTAAAAAAGCTAATGCCAATATATTTATTAATTAGTAAATACAAGTAAAGAGAATATATGTGCATTTATTTATTATTGAATTTTTCCGCACTAGGTAGGTACCGTATATATCTACATACACATTTTGTTGGAAATGTGTTTGTTACATTATTTGTTTTTATTTATTTTCATAGATGGCGTTAGTGTGTGCCACTATACAAAGTTATACACAATATAAAGTTAATATTAAACTAACGAAATTTAATAAAATCTCGCACATAATTCGTAGAAGGATTTTGTGCGAAACAAGACACTCCGTGTTTATATTAACATATCGCGTTACAAAATAGTTTAAGAATTTGGAATCTAATAAGGTATTATTTATTTTATTAGCAAGCTGAAATACTCAATTCGTCAAAGTGACAGCGGACCAAATAAATGGTTAAAAAAAGTTAATGTTTATTCTAACTTTACCGGAACACCATAGCCAAACAGTAGCTGGTTTTAATTTATATTATTTATCATTCTACAGTAATAAATAAAACAATTATAAATAATAGTGTCTCACCTGTGAGAACTTTGAAATTCAATGATAGGCAAGCAAAAGTGAAACTGTTTATGAATGAGAATTACAAATGGGTGCGTAGGCGTCGGACTCAAATGGTTCCGCGTCTGACGCCCGTATCGGGAGAATAATGTATGGCAATAAAAAACTATTTAATTATTATTCAAGAGTATGTATTACGGCCGATTACAGCGGGACGGACGGCCGAGACCGGGACAGAGGCATGTTACCTGTATCTCCTACTGACATGTTTATTAGTAACGCTTACGTACTTAACGTGTGATCTCCATATCAATGACCATTTTTCCAAGAAGTCACTTCCTTGTAGACTGCACATACCATCGCGAGAGCGGAGGAAGCCCGTAGATTGTCCATGTCGGACCGTCATGATTGAGGTTCATGAGTTTTGTGCACTCCTTCCCTATTGACTGCACTCCTGTGGTGATCGATACCAACAACGAATTCTGGCCGATACGCACTGGCGTGTCCATCAACAGAGGCCTGGAACAGACGGTGCGGCTCCGTGTCGCCCGCTCCCTTTTCCATCAACCATTCCATCTTTGATCGTTAAGCTAATGAGAAGCATAAAACGTTTAAATTTAGTTTTGCCTTGTATTTATATTCAATAAAATTCAGTTTGTTATGTTGTAAGTTTAAAACACCTATTTACTGGTGCCTCTAACATATGCTTGTTATACAATTCAGGACACATTTATACAATCCTTCCTTACACTACCGCATTAGTGGTCTTCATTCTACTATACTGTAAACCATAATAAACCTCCAAAATTCCTCTATTTTCCTCTACAACCAGGCTCTGAAGGCTGTTGATTTTTATCGCTGATCATTATTAGAAGACGAAAAGAAACGGATGATGGAGAAACTCACATTGATAGAATAAGACTTTAAAGAGTAGTTAAAATAGTCTACCTAGGATTCGGATTTAACGTAAATGAGAACTTTGCTATTGAAACTAAATATCATATTAAACGAATCCTGAGATGCATTCTTCGCACGGAGAAAATATTGTGTAGCCCTAATAAAAATAAATTATAAATTTGCGAATAAAATTGTAACATTCAGAATATTTTGAGTATGTTCAAAGTTTTCAAGAACACAATATTAGATTTCATCCCCTTTAAATTTTACAATTAATTATATGTTACAATTCTACGTATTCCCGGTGTACACGGTGTACAACAGACCACTTGCTGAGACAATGCAAAAGTGACATCAAGCATTTGATATGTGGATCAACTACGAGCGACTTTTAAAACCGAGCTGGACTATCCGGATGCGAAAGGAAAAATAAATCTTTCAAAAATTAAAAACTTTAAATCGCGATTTTTTAAACTTATTGTTCGGCTTGGTTATTAATAAATATAGGTATTAATTAAATTGTATTCTTGTTATTTTCATTTAATTTAAAATATTGAATTATATTGTAAGTTAATTTGTGATAATAAACGCCTTGGTGTCGAGTTTTTTTAAATATTATTGCGAAAATAAATTATACATTTAAAAAATACCGGACCCTGCATTATCATGTTGTTCAAGACAAAATAGCGAGCAGAAGAGCTCTTTGAAGAAAAATCGCAACTATCCAAAAATTCACACCTCAACTATTTGGAGCTAGTGCAAATAGAATAAGGATCACCAACAGCTAATGCAAATAAGGTAATGATCATGATTGCTATCGTTCGATAACCGGACAAGCACTAGAAGAAGCAGAACTTGATCGATCCAACGGATAGGGGCTCCTCGTTCTTCGACGTGACCTACCACATTCCTTCTCGTAAGATGTCCAAACGACTTAGGGATTCGTCTTACTCATTCAGTTGAGAGTCTATCCTTAAAGTGTAGTTGATGTAGGATGGAGACATTTATGCGTCTCGCTGTCCAAGGTATTCCTTTTCTCAATCCACGGGTACATAAAATAAATATCGTCGATGTGAATATCTGATATTTAAAAAACACATTTTTAATTTACAGATGGAGGGAAGTTCTAAGAAAATAGGTTTATAATGATCATCGAAAATGGACGAAGCCAAGGGATAGAATACTGAGGTAGAATGCGTATTATTATTCGCACTTCACAAAACTTTAATAACATAACCTCATGCACATACCTATATAAATCTTTGGTGAGAAGTCAGCTGGAATACTGTAGTCAATTATGGTCACCACATTATTATTATTATGGGCACACACACAGACATTAGAAAAAGTCCAATTAAAATTTCTAAGATACGTGAATTACAGGTTAAGAATTCCGATCGAACACATCAATTATAATCAACTTCATATTCAGGCAGGTCTAATTAAACTTAGCGACAGACGCATTATTGCTGATCTCATATATCTATACAAAATAATTCATTCTTACAACTTGGATTCTCCGGAACTCTTATCATCCATATCTTTTCACATACCGGCCAGAAATACCCGTTTGCAAGTATTCTTTCACTGCAACAAAAGCAACACATCTCACCAAAAATACTCCACGATCAACAGACTTTCCATCCTTAGAAACGAGTATGCACAAATTGCAGATATTCTCAATATTAACTTGAGTGGTTACCGAAATCTCCTTAACACTTTACCGTTGATTTATTTGACTAAACTTTGTTAATACATATATGAATACATGTCTTGTACAGATAGATATTGTGTTATAAATTTCATATGTATACATTTTTAAATGTTCATGTAAGCAGATCACTGTCATCTAGATACTGTCACGAAATTATTTCGCACCGACCGGTGTAATAAAAATAAAAATAAAAAAAGTCCAATTACCATAAATAAAAAAAGGATGCACATCACTACGATGTTGCGCCGCCGCGAGAAGGCTATAAATTGCCCTGCAAACGAAATTCCAGTTCTTTTCTGCATACAGTACTGCCTCCAACCACGACTATACTCAAGGGTCCGGGATCCATGGAAGAATTCCACTCAGTAAGTGATAAGAAAGAGTGCATCCATTATTGAATCAGTCGAAGCTAAAGGTATCATAGTAATTATTGTTTGTTATTTTCTTTCAGGACCCTCGAAACCGTAGAACTCCTCGATTTATTCAAACTCTGTATGACGTCGTCTAAAACAGATCGATTAGTGATTATATTTTTTTCTAATAAGTCCTTGTATTCCTATGTGAATATATGATTTGTCATCCGCGATACAACTTGCGGGAATCGTGTGCGATTGAGTGCAATTTAAGAATCTGAATCCTGATTTACGTTCCCAAGGGATCGTTTTGTTTTAAAAATAACAATTTGCAATACTACTACTATAATTATTGCATAAAACCTTGTACACAATTAATTACGATAATAATCTTGTAAATTAATGTGAGAAGTGAAGGATTACCCACATCGATACTATGAAACAAACGCTGTTGTACCTGAAGATAATTGAACGCACGTTGTAAATTAACTAAAAAAATACCAAACCTACATGCGTCTGAATAAAATCCAGTCCTAAATCTCCACCGTGAAATACCTGTAGAAGCCTTTCATATGATTCATTATCATCGGACTATAGTCACATGTCCGCTGGCGATAAAATAATAATAATGAGTAAAACCCGATAATTAATACCACGAGCGAACTTGCCGAATAACTGAACTGCGCATGGACCAAAGCGACATTCTGGAGCTGGGTGGATGAGGGACAGCCTTGCAGATCCTCTGGACCACGGACAGGTATGATGCGGCATCGGAGATTCGGTCTCGGAGGCTGTGAAAATGCATCACCACGCCCGGCGGTCTCGCGCCGCAAGCATCAAGACTTCCATACAGAATTCTCAATTTAGCTCAGTTCTTGTTTCCGTATTTATGATTTCTTTATTATCAGCCGTAGACCAGGATTAGTGGCCAATTAGAATCATTACTTATTATTATAACTTAGATATAGTTAGTCCGCGGTAGTAATTAATTAGCCAGGCTATTAACTGTATGATGAATTGTTCAATAAATCGTGTTAGTAAATTTAATCTCTTTCAGTTCCTTGTGAAGTCCATCTAAACTAGCCCAATAATAATCCCATGTAATTACTGTCCGTTGCCTTTGATCGAGTCGAGCCCACATGGCCAAATGTCTCACGCTTTACTACGGCGGCTGGTGGGATAGAACTACAGTCGGGTGGCTGCAAAATAATCGGAACTGAGATCTTTTCTAGACCTTTCCACGTAAATACCACTCATACTGAAGTACCGTCTCAATATATATAGTTTCTTTTACTGTAATAGGTGTAAACGGTTGATATAAAATAAATAAATAAAATATCTCGTCATATATATATTTTTAAACGGTAAACATTTATTACTTTCTATTTTCTAGTCATCCCTCGTAAGTAAATTATATTAGTTTGATTGGTAATTTTGGGTCTTTGTAAAGGTTACACAACAAATTAATAAAATACATACAGTTTAGCTAACTTGTTTAATTAAACGTAAAACCAACAAAATATAACTTCCTTGTCCTGAGTGAATGTAATGATAATTGTTAAACATTATCTTCCCTACGTTAATATTTTACTACTATATTTGATGAACTACTACTACATGATTTAATTTCGCACCTTGGGGCTTATTCAGGATCGTCCATTTCCACAAGTTGTTGTCTTCAGAAACTTGTACCTTATAACCTTAGACAAATCTAAGCTCAATTTTCATAGGTACTCTTTAGGACACAGCACAAAATATAGGTACTTGCCTCGGACTGATCATTCCAGCCCACCCCCTGATACCAACGTGTTTTATCTCGGATGCCGTTTACTTCATGGGTTGCACTGTGAGACCTAAGGGAACATTACTCCCCCCACTCTATACCCACCCTTCACCTGCCTGGACATATTTTTGCGTATATAATTTTATATATTTTCTAGGTGCCTAAAAAAGAGACCCGGGCTCTCCACCTTTAAATTATGTATTTGAAGGAACCTATAAATATAAAAAATCAGAATTCGTTTATAAAATCTGTATAATATAATCTGTATATGCAAATACTGCTTTTAGAAAATTTGACTGCTTAAAATAGTATTAATAATATTATTTTTTATTATTTGATGGTCGTCATATTGAATTCTTTCAACATAATACTTTTCCAGTTACAACTATTTTCAAAATATTGTAAACATAGCTATATTTTGCAGTACTAATAATTTTTGCACTCTTCTTCACTACCCAAAAATAAAATGCTGCTATGTACAGTAGTTTACACGAGTAACAATAATAGAGTTTCGTACTATTTCACATGACTCAATACCTTGCTATGAATATTCTAACTACTCCCAAAAGGAGTTTTTTTAGCTTTTAATCTTTAGAACTTTTAATAATGCATGCTCCTGATGGGAACGCGCAAAAATAGGGGGAGATTCCACCGCCCTACGGTCAGGTCAACCTGATGGAACCGATATCGCAGATTCTCAGACGAAAGCGAGATCGTATAAAAATTCGTTGATAATCTTATAGTGGTCCAAAGGTTGAGGCAGGAGTCGAGAATAGAAGAAGAGAAAGTCGCAAGTAGATTCTGGAGGTGAACGCAGGAGCAGAACTGAATTCTGGATTCCTTTGTCACGTTTTTATTCAATAAAATCATCAGGGCCCGCACGCCCAGGCGCATTTTCAACGACCAATCAGAGGTCAGCATTTAGGGAACCGACGACCCCGACCTCTGTCGGACGGCGGGATCACTACTCATAATTTGAGTCGCAGCTCTATGAGCAGTGGTCCCGCATTCAAAATATCAATGAACCATGTAAGCAAACATTCTACTATAGCTATTTCATACTAATTTTACACATCTTTCTATTATCTTTATTTTATTTCATAAACAAATGTCTCTCAGGTTCGTCCTTCATGAAGATGATCGGTAAAAAGGGGGCCAGGCTCGCCAAGCTTGGTGCAATAATTTCGTATATTTGGTCTCTCTGGCGAGCCTGGCTACACAAATTCAAAATATTTTCTACATAAAATAATATAAAGCCATATACAAGTGATTACAAAAATAAACTTTTAAAAAACATACATTCAAAAAATTACAATAAATAACTTAAAATGCGACGAGCGCGCTAGGCATACCCAAAAGATTCTATTTATTATTGACCATCTGCGCGTTCGCGCTCACAATTCATGTGAATAAAAATGTAATTAATAATTCTACGTACATATCAAAATAAAAAGAAAAATATAAAATTCACCTTTCCTTCTAAAAATGTTTATCACGGCCAACTTATGGAAATTGGCAAAAAGGGCCGCCGGTTTTTTCTTCTCCGAAACAAAATGTTTATCAGGGCCAACATCTGGAGTCTGGCAAAAAAGGCCCGATTAAGTGCCGCCGGTTTTTCTTGTCCGACTCAATGTATGCATAATAATTGTTGGTGTTATTCCTTTAAAATATACATTGTTTAAATTTCGTTTACATTTAATTCTTCAGAACATTGCGTTACATTAATTATCGTATTTATATAAATTGATTTAGTATGTTCTTACATAATTATCTACTACGGTTTATATCTATGCATCGTCTGCAAATAAACTTATTTTATTATAATGTTTAGTAGTTTCACTATATTGTTTATATAAATAATAAATTGAACAGACCATTATAGTGTTTCCTCCTTCTTAATACTCCTTATGATATTCAGATGAGTCAGTTTTTAGGTCACCTACTTTCGTAGTTTAGTCACTTAAGTAATTCCTAAATCATTTCAAAGACGTAACCCTATTTATTTTTAAATAGAAATGCCAACACGGAATACGTGTCGCATCAATATTCTTACTATTCTCAAATTAAGCCAAAAGCCTGTGCTATGAAAATAAGACAAACTTGCTGGTGTCGACCACCAGATCACTAGCCGAGCATCATGACCGCTACGCCAACAAGATACTTATTTCCAAAGCTTTTTATTACTATGTCTCTATCGATGGTTTCATAGGCTTTAATAAAGTTCAGAAAAACTGCGATGGTATATTTGCTTTTATCGGAATCATCTTTCCAATCTTCTATATATTTTTATTTCTGTTTTTTTCTCTTAGTACTTTCCATTTTTTTAAAAGTCAACAAATTGTACTTTTATTGCCCTTTCAAAAATTTATTCATATTTAGTGTCTAAATTCTTCACATTTCATTGAATTTTTAATATTTTATTTGTATGCGTTTTTGTATAAAAAGTAAATAATTCAAGAAAATATAAAAAATGAAATATGAATATAAATAGAAATATGATGGCTTTACAGACTTGTAGAACGCTGGCCAATGGACCTATTGGATTCAATTTGTGGCTTGGTTCACAATAAAATTGTTTGGATTTCAAACGTTCAAAGACCAGCCACATCTGTACGGTAAAGGAATCGTAGGATTAGTAATGAAATGGTAATACAATATTCCTGAGCCCCTTGGTCGGCACGATAAGAAGTCCAGCTTTACGGCCGACAAATCAGTGGCTATGGGTCCTGTCCGCGTTTTATGATCATTTTATTACGCGCAGCCTGGGCAGGCCGGTGCCACGAGATCGCCCGTTGCTTTAGTGAAAACTGTTCGGAATATCACGGCCATATGGTGTTCCGCAGGGACTCTCAGGTCGCGGATCTTAACCCCTCTGTGTAAACTCATATGTGTGTAAAATTTAAAAAAGAGTTAGATAGACATGAGAAAATATTTTTTGGCGTTTATAGGACCCCTTAGAAGATACACCCACTCACAGCATGGGGTAGTTTTACAAAAAAGTGTATTGTATCTTGAGTGGGTAATCGTTATCATCATCGCGTGGCTGTGGTCCATTGATACAATCTTCCCAATTAAATAACTTAATAAGCCATTTTTTCCTCTGCCATCTATTATTGTTGGTAATCCTCTCTTTCTTAATATTATTTTCCAAAATTTTCTCCGTGGTCGCGTCCCTTGTCCGTCCGCTATCACGGGTGAGAATAAGAATCTCGCAGGAGGCATTTTTTGGACAATTGAGCGATCCTCAAAGCAGCGACGACATCTGGCTCGTCATCACTTTTCCACCTGACCATTTTGCGGAGTGCCTTCCTCTCCCAGATACATGTTGCGGACTATCCCGGGCACAACACAGGCTGCAAAAGATCTGGAAGAGTGTCACAACGTTGGATGAATGCGTTGAGTGTGGCTGGAGAGACCCTGAAGTCAGCTGTGAGTGCGTCCCAGGACATTCTCTTGCGGAATAGCATTACAAGCCGTATCTCATCTTATTGGAGTCACTAAATTGCTGTTAAAACTGACCTGGAAAAAGGTACATACATCATTGGTCATGAGCTTCAATTAATGACTGAATGTATTCTCAATATTTTATATCATTTTAATACTTAAAATTACAACTTTACTCATAATATATATTCTAAATATTTTTCAAAGTAGGTAAGTGTAACTGCATTAAGTATTCTCCCAGTTTATGACGTGTTACGGTGTTTTATGATATGGAAATTTTAATTTTTCCGACATTTCAGTTTTGTACTTGAAAGAGACCGTCCTTAAAATGGTCTTATTATTTCTACGGTATCACACTCGAACATTTATTTACTTTCAAGGAACTCACCACAGCCCTGTGTCTAGGGCTGTGGTGAGTTCGGCAACCACAAGACTACATCGAACGCCATCTATTTTACAATTATTTTAATATTCTTATTGTATTAAGTATTCAGCAGCATGACACTACAAGATACAGTTATCTCGTAGGTGATGCAAAATAACGATTTCCGCAGCCTTATATCTCATTATGCTGCCCGCTCCATCAAGCCATCTTTTTAGTAATATATGACACAATTTTTAACCATACAAGAAGAAGAGAGCAGACACCTGGGACTTAAATTGAACAAAACCAGAATCAAAGTCGCGACTGTCGATCGAGCCGGAGTACACACAAGCTAGGTTTGAAGATTGTGAATGACTTCACTTGTCTGACTGATGGTGTGGATGCGGGACCAGGTTATAAAAAGGATAGAAACGACATACATACGATATCAAAATTGGATACACTTTTAAAAAATCTAATCACAAAAACGTTTTCCACCTGTCTCTTCATAGTAAAAACAAGGAAAAAGAAGTGAGATAATCTTTGACGCTTTTGAAATGTGGTGCTTGCGGTAAATAATTTGTATCGGTTTGATAGCAATGCACGATAATTAACGATAGTTAAGCCCCGATTGAGGTTTTTGTTCATTGTAACTATGATTGGTATCTGATTATATGGAATTCGATGAGTAATTTCAATTCCAATTTAGTTTCTAGTACACTAGAAACTAAACCTCTATCTCACAATTAGTCACTGTAATGCTGAAATAAATACAATAATATACAATACTTTGGCTTATCCCGCGATCGCCTGTCTACCCGAGCAAGCCCGTTATTTGACGCGTCTTTCTTGACCAGCGCACAAACATAAACACCGAGATACATCGTAGTCACAAAACTCATTTAGCTCATTATTGAATAATTAACCAACTCGAATCGCGATCTATCTTAAATGCATTCTCAAATTTTTCGGGCACATCGTGATAATCTCCAACTCGATGACCCTACCAGATCAAAGATGCTTCCGGATAGTCTATTGCAACGACTCCCCAAACAGTGAGCTGCAGAAAAATGCGTCAAAAATTGTCATGGAAATCAACAAATCACACGGGAGTCCTAATCCTCTAATAAGGGAGAAAAAGAAAGAACAATATTGTAGCTCGTTCGAGCGCTATCGACACGCCACACAGGCATTACAAGTCCCTATATTCGTGAGGTCGGGATAATGTTCCTCACGCGGCTTAAACTCATTTCTGATTAATATTTGTTCTAGTCCCTACAACAATACTCAGTTGATACGGGTTTCAAAATAGATGAAGATGGCAACAAAGGCGTTACCGACGAAATCGATGCGGGATTCACTAGCTGTCCAATCAATGGAGAAATTGTAGAGATTCTGATTAATATACAATCTAGTTTTTTTTATAAATAAACCGACAATTTGTCAATGGTAAATTTATACTTCTTATAATTTGTATACATAATGATAATAATTTAAATTTACCATGCCTAAAATAGAACCGACTTCATTCAATTAAGCGAAATTAATAAAGTAGAGTATTACGTAAAAATAACGCTTATACATATTTTAAAAACACACATCGAGAATAATATTTTGTAATGCGTAATTAAAAACGGTTTATAAATTGTTTATTGTCTAATAACATGTTCGGAGTGTGAAGCAACGCGCGAGCCGCGATTAACTTTGATTTAGACACGGTGCAGCAAAAAAGCTAAGAGGGAGAATCCAAAACCAACATATAAATCTATGGTTAGCAATCTTTTTATCGAGTGTTTATTTCGTGTGTAGTAAATATAAATCTTTTTAACAATAGTAGGTATGTCCGATATTTATTACTTCAGGATTAGTTAATATTAGTATTTAAATAAATACTAATATAGAATCGACATGCCGGTATTGATAGATAGACCTTACCTGACATTAAAGCTAGTACTATACGAATATATGACAATTAGGGGAATAAATTATTACAGAATACACTTTATGGTTGAAAAATTATAAACAAAGAAATGTAAAAAATAAAATAATATGTTATAAATCAATATTTCTGTTTGCTTAAATTTTTTATTCTTTCTTTCTATATAATTAATATGCCTTAAAAAATAAAATAATATGTTATAAATCAATATTTCTGTTTGCTTAAATTTTTTATTCTTTCTTTCTATATAATTAATATGCCTTAGTATATCATAAATATTTATCATTACCGACATATTTCTGTTTGTTTAAATTTTTTATTCTTTCTTTCTATATAATTAATATGCCTTAGTATATCATAAATATTTATCATTACTGACATATTTCTGTTTGTTTAAATTTTTTATTCTTTCTTTCTATATAATTAATATGCCTTAGTATATCATAAATATTTATCATTACTGACATATTTCTGTTTGTTTAAATTTTTTATTCTTTCTTTCTATATATTTAATATGCCTTAGTATATCATAAATATTTATCATTACTGACATATTTCTGTTTGTTTAAATGTTTTATTCTTTCTTTCTATATAATTATTATGCCTTAGTATATCATAAATATTTATCATTACTGACATATTTCAGTTTGTTTAAATTTTTTTATTCTTTCTTTCTATATATTTAATATGCCTTAGTATATCATAAATATTTATCATTACTGACATATTTCTGTTTGTTTAAATTTTTTTTATTCTTTCTTTCTATATAATTAATATGCCTTAGTATATCATAAATGTTTATCATTACTGACATATTTCTGTTTGTTTAAATTTTTTATTCTTTCTTTCTATATAATTAATATGCCTTAGTATATCATAAATATTTATCATTACTGACATATTTCTGTTTGTTTAAATTTTTTTTTTATTCTTTCTTTCTATATAATTAATATGCCTTAGTATATCATAAATGTTTATCATTGCTGACATATTTCTGTTTGCTTAAATTTTTTATTCTTTCTTTCTATATATTTCTAAATGTGGAGACCTGTAATTGGCCATCTATATTGTATCAATGTTTTCTATGCTTTTTTTTTGTGCTGTTGGTCTTCCATAAACATTAAAAAAATAAAATAAAATAAAATAAGTTATACGAGATATAAAATTACTGCACAAATATAGATTGCAACGAAATCTGAGAATCGTGGTGACTAAAAAACGCCATCCATCCCTTGACATCCTGCTAAACACTGGCTAACCTCTTGCAGCCTAGGCTGACATTACCCGCCTACCTACATTTCGGCCCTCCCTTCGATCGTGATCCTGTTGGCTTATTTATAAAGGCTTTGCGCGTGTTACGGGACTCATCCGCTCTCGCTATGTGTCACCTACTGTAACCTCCGTGCTTTCACATTCTTCGGGATATCTGGGGCAACGGACCGTTCCAGAACATTTACGTGAGTTCATCAAACTTCTTCTATCTGCTTGAGTTAGCAAGTTCTAGTACGTAAACTTTGTGCTATTTTATCAACAACCTGCCTTGAGTTTACGCATCACATCTGTACAGAGCTATCTATTGATTTTGTTTAAATATTGTTTAATCTTTAAAATATACGGCAATCACCTCGATAACAAGAATTTCCGTAAATCAGAATAAAAATAAATATGTTCTGTTTATTTCTCGCTGGATTTCATCGTGGTGACTATAATTTAAAATTTTATTATGGTTCAGAATATTTTGAGTTTGTTCAAATCTTTCAGAACAGTGCTGGATTTATGTCATAGAGACATTATTAATCAATTAATCTAGATTTGAACAAACTCAAAATATTCTGAATTGTAAATACTGGTAAAAAGGAATTTAACAAAAATTGGAAATAATATTTCCTGGCGTATCCTAGTGTAATGCAAGTATTCGGATGAATTTCATTACACACAATAAAGTATATTGCTCTCAAAATTCCGTAAAAAATCAATGTAGATTTCTCATTAGCGACATCTGTGGGGATTTAGGGGAATGAAAATGGCTTTGTACAGGCCGCATGGAAAAGGTGCTTATTACTCATATATGAAAGCTTTCCACGCAATTTGAACATATGTATATACAACTTCCAAAAAATGAATAAGCATGGTATATTCTATCATGGGTGGAAATGGCGAATGTTACAATTGTGTAAAGTGATCACTTAAGCCAACCATAAAAAGATAGGTCATAAGTCCTATTACACCCAAATGACTTCTATACCTACTTTTCCATAATTAATACAGTTTCGTCTCTGTGAGATATCTATAATATACATTAATTTTATTATGGTTACTAAGATGAAGGAATAAATACTTTATTTAGATTACAAAAGATCACCACGCGTGGTGACAATATTTATTCCATATATCGATTTTTTCTGTGTGCTTTACAGGTGATTTATTTCATTTATTCATCATCATTCTCACACGCTTCCGATCTATTGAGGATCCCTACCATCAAGTGATAGTTTTCATCACTGCCGTATCTTTACAGATGGATCTAAGATCGTGAACTCTAAGTTTTCAATTTTACCGTCTCCGATGTCCGATCCCGTGTATTCGAGTGATTTTAAATACACACGATATGTGATTCGTCTTACAAAATTGCCATTTCGTTGACCCATCTGATTCTCCGCTGCCCACTTTCTCTTGTATCTCCAAAAGTGTCTCCAGAGTATTTTTCTTACCCAGATGTTCAGCATATTTTCTTCTGCCAATTTGTTTTAATAAAAAATATGAATAACGGTTGCTAAAAATATATCCTGCAATAAATTCTTTTGAATCGTACCTTGTATTACGCAAGCAGTACAAGTTTAACATTTACATATGTCAGTCAACGATTCTGTGATATTTTTACCCCCTTTCTTTTAACTCGTAGCGTCTGCTTGTCTGCCGAAAAAACTTTGGATCGATTTTTAACCCTTTTCCCATGACGCAATCGAGCTGAAACTTTGCGGACTCGTGGCGACGATAAAAAAGATGTAACAAATTTTTGTTTAAAAAATTTAATTATAGTATAATTTTGGATTTTTCGAAATTTTAACGGTTTTTTTTGAAATTGGAAACAATACAAATGAGAAAGGGAGTGTAATAAAAACTTGGTTTTTATGGGTTAGTTTTTGTAAGATATTTCTCGATGGACCATATATTTTTCTATATTTGTCGATCGATTATATATATTTATTTACATTTATTAACGTGGATTCAAACGCTCAATCTATAAAATAGTGATGTAGTCATGCGGATTGACGATTTTTATAATGACAGGCGAATAAAATACGACCTTACAGACAATTTTATTGTATTGCCTTGTCTCGGTTTTGTGGTTTATTATTAATGACATCACTGTCTATCAAAATAAAAAGTAGTTTAAGACACAATAGTTGTTTGTGAGCACATATCTACTGGAAATACTTGAATAAAAAATATTTTAATAATTTTTTATAACATTGATCTAAATCAAAATCTTTTCGAGTCTAATATTCAATACACACTTTTTTTGAGGTTAAATTGTTGTTTTTAGAAATAATTTATGATCGTTAGATTTTTTTTATTTTTTTTTTAAAATAATTTCTTCAATATCTTGATTCTATTCATAAACATCTTGATTAGTTTCAATTCTATATTCTACCATTTTTTCAAGTGTGCCAAAAATATCGTCACTTATTACTTACACAAATTCAATATAAACGCAGCAATCCGCAAAAAATATTAAAAAACTTTAATAGAAAATACATATTTTAATCAGTAAGCATTGCAATTTGTCATATTTTAACATAAATCTGTATATAAAGTTTATCTACTGTAAGCCAAAATTTAGTGTATCATCGGTAAAACATTAATAACCTCGCAGGACTATATTTCTGCCTTGATTATGAGTCGAAAATGTTCAAGCTATTATGACCTAATATCAATAGTTAAGGAGATATGCGACATCAAAGTTTGCATTTTTTTTCAATATTTCTGACTTATTTTTTGTAAATCGTTGAACTTGGATTACAGTTACTTATATCGAATATGAAAAATTCTATCCCTTTAATACAAGTCAAATAAAAAAAAAGAAACGTTTTTATCATTTTTATTTAGCGCGGTCGGGAGTGGTCGAGAGGTTTACTAAAATAATATGCCATGGATATCCTTAATAATACAATAGCTATATAAAGTATCTTCCTGATAATATAATAAGTAAAAATGATATTTATGGTATAAAAGCAAAGGCAGCAATATCCAAAAAATGAAAGCGAATTACTAATTTATAATGTACTGAATTTGAGTTTTATAGGAAATATAAACTATAAAAATACACTAAATCTAAAATCAGCATATTTTATATTAGTAATCCTCGGTGACTGCAATTAAAACATTTTTTATTTATTTTGATATTTTACTGCCTTTTTTGCTTTTATACCCCACATATGTTGTAATCTAAAAAAATATTTTATGCAAAAAATTGTCATAAAACCAATAAACTGCAAAAGTTGTATTAAAAATGAGTTTAATTTTTTTGATGGATTAAAATTATTTCCTTGGTTTTGAAGATCAATAAAATTTAATCAATCCCATTAATTCGAGAACTTTAGGATAAGCTACCTTATATTTTATATACCTTATATATATTAGGATAAGATTATAAATAGGTATATGAACAGGTTTGAGAATCATGAGACATGACCTTGGGTACGTCAAAATTCTTATTCGCAGAGGTCTGGTATTAAATTTAGGCACACAATATTTTTTCAAGCTAGGTTTTTTGATTAAAGTTAAACATTTTATAATATGTACTTGTTTATTATTTACTAAAAGAATGTCATATTTTATACGCATATTCTGATTTTTTTTTCCAATGATTGAGTAATTTTCTTTTTTTAAAACGCTTCTACAGGCTAAGAGGCACAATAACCCAATTATATCACAAAAACACCTGAACTTGAGTATTTAAATATTTTAAATAATGTGTGTAATATATATTATATTTTGTATATTTTCTTTTGGGATTTAATAAATAAATAAATATTCCAACATCATTGGTCGCATCATTTCAATAATAATAGTTATTATGGAATATGCGACCTCAAATTTGCATTTTTTTTAATATTTATTTTTATGTAAAACGTTGGACCTTCATGAAAGTAACTTATATCGAAAATATAAAATTCATTCGATTTAACACAAGTTAAATAAAATTATTAAAACTTTGCAGAAAAGTTCTGGTTGAAAATTAGGTTTTCAATTTGACTGGTAGGTAAGTGAAGAAACTGGTACATTCCATTGGAATAAAGTGAAAAAATTTCTTTTAAATGTATATATAAAGAGTTACGTTTGTTCAATCATTGTATAAATATATTATAAATACCTACATATTATTGTATAACGGATTATTTAGACATTATAACTCACGTAGTTCAAATTAGATTTTTATGAAATTTCTTCCACTCCTGTCAAACTTTTCTAAAAGAATTAACTTGAATACATCTCGAAGTTATTTAGCCAGCCTGATCATCTTGATTTAAATTGATGTATACCCAAAAATTAATTAATATTGGTCCCAGAAGAAAACTTTCCTTGCACAAGACGAAATTTGTGTGAATCAACATGTATAAAAATAAATTCAATATTTATTGAGTTATGCTATATTTACTAACTGCGACTTGGAAATAGTATCACGGTAGACCTCTTTGCATTTAAGTATCTTTTGAAAAAGATACATCAATACAAAAATCAAAAAAAAAGAAGAAGAAGAGGAAGAGAAATGGAAAAAACGGAATTTGTTGAAAACTTCTCACATCATATCAAAAGTTACATAAGCAACGGATACCATCGGAAACCTTTTTTGATTTTCCTATCAATAATTTAATAACTCCTTTCAATAACTTTTATTTTATACATTTATGTTACTAGCTGCTCTTGAGAATATCTACTATCAATAATCCCCATCCCTTTGTTGATGGATATCGCTCTCCAGGAGCTATTCGGCTAACTTATTTTTTAATGCGAGACGAGCATTCAGATGAAGCCCTCCGAGTCTTCGAATAGTCGAGTTTACTCGTCAATTATGTATTGAAAATATCAACGTAATTCAGGATCAATGGTCCCTTCGTCAGGATACAATGTGTACTAACAAATAAAAAATAAAAAATCGTAGTATAAACAATAAAAATATTTAAAAAATATGTTTGGAAAAATAATAATAATTCAGTACTAACACGAAAAAAAATTTAAAAGTCCTGGTTTTTTATAATATTCAATTTACTATCAACACCTTTTCTTATTTCCTATATAAGTGTATTCATCACGTCAGAATCGATTAGGCATACAATTGTTACGCAACAGCTCTCATAACATAATTGTTACGATAGCGCACATTAGAATAGACCCGTGTGAATTATGTACGTACATTGTACCTCTGTGGAGAAATCAGGTATCGGTAAATAAGTTATGTTATTAATAATATTGTTATACACGTGTATGTTCTGAGAACACAATTACTGGGAGAATATATTTGTGCTGATATGAAAAAGGGGGATAAGTGGTAAAAAAAATGTAAACTGGAGTTATTTGTCAATTGATAGAGAAAAGAAATTGCTATCCATTGGTATATTTAACTCCAATTCATATTTTTTAACACTTGCCCCCCTTTTCCAAATCATCACAAATATATACCTACCCACTATACCATGGAAGAACAACAGGTGTCTGTAGCATAGTCCATTCAAATATATGAGAGAAACTGATTTAGAAGATCTATACAACTTATCATCTATATATCATCTATATATCATCTATACAACAGAAGTCAAATGCAGAATTGAAGCATCGCGAGCTGCTTTTAACAAAATGAGACAGATATTCTGCGATGACAATCTTAATCTGAAACTTCGACAGCGACTGGTCAAATGTTATATATGGTCAGTCCTGCTGTACGGAGTGGAATCGTGGACCCTCAAAGTGAGTAGCATGAACCGGCTGGAGGCGTTCGAAATGTGGATACATCGGAGAATGCTCCGGATACCCTGGACGGATATGGTCAGCAACACAAGAGTTCTTCAAAGAGCTAGAGTGAATAGAGAGTTGCTGACAAATATCAAAATCCGAAAGGTATCGTATTTGGGTCATGTGCTCAGAGGAGAAAAATACGAATTGCTCCACCTGATTCTTATGGGCAAGATAGAGGGTCGTAGAGGTGTTGGAAGGAGACAAATTTCCTGGCTCCGCAATATACGCGACTGGACGGGCATAAGAAGTGTTGGAGAGCTGTTTCGTGCTGCCCAGGACAGGGACGCTTTCTCTCGGGTGATAGTCAACGTTGGGGGGACCTGACATGACACCAAAAGAAGAAGAAGAATACAACTTTCAAAAATTTAATACAGTGTGGATGTTCTGAAGGTGGAATTGGTGGACATTGCATTGTGTACAGTGATCATTTAAGCCAGCTCATACTTGTCACGAACCCTGGACCCCTCCATAAAGACTTCCATATATGATTCGCATATAAATAGCTTCGTCTCTTTGAGAATTCTACAATTTATCTTAATTAAGTTATTTTCATTGGATTAATGAATTTTTTATAAAATGATGTTGAAAATCTCAACCTCGGCACCTGGATGGCCCGTTCCACAAACAATTTGTGTATGACTTTGCCTTGTCACATTTGCTTTATTTGCGAACATTTTTAATTAACATCATTTGCATACCAGCTAACCGAAGTACGCTCCGCCAAGTCCCGAATACATTCTGCGCGAAGCTATTATTATTTTGTATTTATTTAAGAATCCATTGATGACTTAAAAGCTTTACTTGGTACGAACTCACGACCTGAGTTCCTGGTATTAAATTGTATTATACACAGTCATATTTATATTAGGTCCTTACATATGAAATTGGCGTTTTGCCGTACTGGCAAATTTGATCTCAAATATCTTCTCTTTGGTTAGGAATTTCAAATCCAAATTTATACAGCTATTTACTCATGTATTTGTGTTTTGAAGATTATAATTCATTTGTTTTTTCCTCAATTGTTTTTTTCTTTGCGTCACTCAGTTTACAAAATGAAAAACTTGAAATATCGCGTTATTTACGAGTGCGAGTTCCACCGTGGCACCAGTGCTGCAGAAACGGCTCGAAGGATTAATGATGTGTATGGCGACGGTGCCGCAAATGAAAACACAGTGCGTTTTTTGGTTCCAACGTTTTCGTTCTGGAAATTTCGACCTGCAGAACAAGCCCCGTGGACGGCCGGAGACCAAAGTTGATAATGAAGAATTTAAGGCTATTGTGGAAGCGGATCCATCGAAAACCACATCCGAGTTAGCTGCAGGCTGCGGTGTTAGTGATAAAACTGTTTTAATCCACTCGAAGCAAATTGGTAAGGTGAAAAAGCTTGAAAGGTGGGTACCTCACGAATTGAGTGAAGCAAATCAACAAACGCGCGTTGACTGCTGCGTTGCATTACTCAACCGGCACAATAATGAAGGGATTTTAAATGGAATCATTACCTGTGACGAAAAGTGGATCCTGTACGATAATCGGAAAAATTACATAGTAACCGTGGAAGTTACTATGTAATTTCTATTAGACAACATAAATTTCTTTTAATTACGATACAAAAATGTGTACGTACGTGAATGTTCAGTTAAAATATTTATTTTGAATCTATCAAACAACAAATGAATAGGTATGGCTCTACAGTCATGCATGGAAGCTTTATTTTTTTTGTTTATTTCAAAAAAATCCTTGTTTACAAATAAAGGTACTTAATACTAATTTAATAATAAAATTATAAGATAAATTACACTTTTTTTTTGTTAAATTTGTGAATTATGCCACTCTACTAGGCTACGCCTGTCCCAGAGTGGCGTTATAGAACACAATTATAATATTTTTTTGAATTCGTCAGTAATATTTATTTTTATAAGGTAGTAATTATGTATCTACAAAGTATCAAGTGCAGTGTTAGCGGTAAGTAAGAAGCTGTTAATGGTATTCCAATTATAATAATTTCGTTGTCTGCCCGTCTGTCTGTCCATCCGTCGGTCCGTCTGTCTGTTCCTGTATCTTCGTGTAAAGTCCGTAATTTCGTTCAAATTCGCAACTAAAAAAATGAAATGGGGCTTGAGCCCCGGACGAGCAAACTCGAAAGCGGAAACCTACCTACGGAGATTGCCATCACCGTATGTGTGGGACCCTTAAAAAATAGACCACATATGGAACTTAGCAAAGACGCGAACCATTTGTATATATAAAAATTATTATTATAAAGCGCACAATATATGTACTAAAATATTTTTTCTTTGGGTACACTGGCTTCATAAACATTTTCTCCGCAAATAATGACATGTACTATGCAGTGTAGTGGTTAGGATACCTGGCTCTTACCCAGGAGGCTCGGGTTCGATTCCCATTACCGGAATGTTTTTTTTCTCATTTTAGTTTTGATTTTATTTTAACGTCTATTTTATTTACAATATTAATTATTTAATTATGTTGTCGCGTTAGTTTTACGGACGCACAATCGCCAGGGTTTAAAATAGTATCATTAATTGCCGATAGGGGAAATATAAAAAAAGTTCAAATATTTTGATAAAAGTCATTACTCGTATTACTATTTCACGGGTGTCGGCTATAAATAAGTAAATACTCATTCTTTAGGAACCGGCATGTAAAAGTACCGTTATTTTGACGGGTTACAGCTAGTATCTTAATATTTTTGAAGCATATGTGTATCAGTATACCACATGACGTAACATCATCCTAATATAATATTAGGTCCTTACATATGAAATTGGCGTTTTGCCGTACTGGCAAATTTGATCTCAAATATCTTCTCTTTGGTTAGGAATTCCAAATCCAAATTTATACAGCTATTTACTCATGTATTTGTGTTTTGAAAATTATAATTCATTTGTTTTTTCCTCAATTGTTTTTTTCTTTGCGTCACTCAGTTTACAAAATGAAAAACTTGAAATATCGCGTTATTTACGAGTACGAGTTCCACCGTGGCACCAGTGCTGCAGAAACGGCTCGAAGGATTAATGATGTGTATGGCGACGGTGCCACAAAAGAAAACACAGTGCGTTTTTGGTTCCAACGTTTTCGTTCTGGAAATTTCGACCTGCAGAACAAGCCCCGTGGACGGCCGGAGACCAAAGTTGATAATGAAGAATTGAAGGCTATTGTGGAAGCGGATCCATCGCAAACCACATCCGAGTTAGCTGCAGGCTGCGGTGTTAGTGATAAAACTGTTTTAATCCACTTGAAGCAAATTGGTAAGGTGAAAAAGCTTGAAAGGTGGGTACCTCACGAATTGAGTGAAGCAAATCAACAAACGCGCGTTGACTGCTGCGTTGCATTACTCAACCGGCACAATAATGAAGGGATTTTAAATCGAATCATTACCTGTGATGAAAAGTGGATCCTGTACGATAATCGGAAGCGCTCATCGCAATGGCTGAACCCTGCCGAACCAGCCAAACCATGCCCCAAGCGAAAATTGACTCCAAAAAAGTTACTTGTGAGCGTTTGGTGGACTAGTGCTGGTGTCGTTCACTACAGCTTTCTTAAATCTGGCCAGACGATTACGGCAGATGTCTATTGTCAGCAACTGCAAATCATGATGGAAAAGCTAGCTGCTAAACAACCGAGGCCGGTTAATCCCTCTAGGCCACTGCTGCTTCATGATAACGCTAGACCACACACTGCACAACAGACGGCTAACAAATTAGAGGAGCTTCAATTGGAATGTCTAAGACATCCACCGTACTCTCCGGACCTTGCCCCAACAGATTACCATTTTTTTCTTAATTTGGATAACTTCTTGCAAAGGAAAAAATTCAACTCCGATGGGGCAGTCCAAACCGCCTTCAAAGATTTTATTGATTCCTGTCCGAATGGTTTTTTTAGTAAAGGGATTGATGAACTACCTATGAGATGGCAAAAGTGCATAGATAGCAATGGTACATACTTTGATTAAATAAATATATTATAATAAAAAAAAATCGGCTTTATGTTTTTCCCATACTAAACGTCAATTTCATATGTATGGACCTAATATTTGTTTGTATTTTTGTTCAATAGTTGTGTTCAAGGAGTACGTATTCAATATTCTTATTATTTTCAAGCTAAGGTAATGTACTAAATATATAATATTAACTGGTTGTCTCCTGGATTGAGGTTTGAATCCCCGACTATAGTTTTAGTGATCTAACTTTTCTAAGTTCTGCGATAACAAAATGTTTTATATTAATACAAAAAATCAGCTAAGTATTATCTTAAGCAATATCTTGTATTGCCTGAAGATTGTATATTTTACTCCTTCTAGGAGAGTGTCGAGTGTCCAAAGTCTCGACAAAACGCTTCCATTGGCCAATCAAGAAACAATTGTCTTCATAAAGCCATTCTTGCTGAATCCCACTGGCCGCCATCCTTCTGGAGTTGAAGAAGATCTTCTGCCATCTTCTTTTGTCGAAGGTTGGCGATCCACTTGCAATATTCTGATATACCTGTGGGAGATTACCAGTACATGGGATACCGAATCACTAAGGATAATTCTATTTACTATTTGTCTGGCCTTGTTTCTGAGAATGCAGCTGATGTAGTGGAGATATTACTCGTCACGGTACGAGTGGGATGGGGCACGATGGAACAGAAGTTCTGATGTGGGTACGCCCTTATATACTATATATACTCTAAGGGTACGCCGCATTGCCTATTCGCCATCAATCTCTTTGCTATTATTACACGCAGATTAATTAATATTGAAAATTCAATATTGATTAATTTATAATTTTTTTTATAATTCACACTTTATACTAAAAAATTAACTGGTTGTTTTGTATTATTATTATTTTGTATTACTTTGCTATTGTTGTCAAAGGATGAAAGAAAAAATATCATTTTAATATTTAATGCTAATACATTGTGGTTAGATATTTTAACAAGTTCCCGTGGTTAGATACAAATAACTTTGTATGTAACCGCGGGAATTAAATATTAAAACTTAGCGATTAGATCTATAAAGCTATGAATAATTGTATCATCTACAAAATCACGAACGACAATATATTAAGTACATATTTGCAAAATATTAAGATTGATTACAATCAATAGTATTTATGCCATATTTTTGCTCTCATAAGCATATAATTTCGTTTTTAGATCATTTCGTATTTAACAATGTTTTGTTAACGTATTAAGTTTCAGTAATCCGAATCTTAAAGGTATAATTTTAATTCTTTAAATATCAGCGAAACATTTATTTTTACCAGTAGAAAGCTACCATACTTTAGTGTAAAAAGATTATAAAAATTTACAAATGTGAATTAAGCCCGTTCTTTAGGAAAGAGGGTTGGGCCAAAGTAGAAGAATGTCCCCCCATGCGTGTGATTAAGACACAATAATATTTAAGTTTTGTATTTTTGCATACTAAAATCCCCTAGTATAAAAAACGTATAAAATTAACAAGTTCGTAGTAATGTTTTTAAACAAATAAAATGTGTTGAAACCAAGCACGGTACAGAACCAGGTTATGTACTAATAAATTTATTTTGGTTGAGATTTATTTTGATGTAAATATATTTTATTCTCTTATGATAATCGAATGTGTAATAATAATCTTTGAGTGTAAATTAATTTTATAGAAAATTTATTTGACTTTTTAATTTTAATCTCTGACTCAGATTTGGTTTGAATCGTAACCCACCAAGGAGACGTTTCCCCTTGGTCACAAGGATCTTCCATCAGAAGAGAAGCGTTCCTCTCTTATCGCCACTTGATTTCACGAAGCTCATTTGATACTTCGTATAGTTCTGACCGCGACGGCGGGGAAATATTACCGCCATCGCAGATATCACAAAAATGATTTATGAAAGGTTAAAATGAAAGAGATGCTTCGCCTTTTATCCTTTTAATGTATTGTCAAACTACAGAAGAATATTATAAACTAAAAATAAAAGCATAACAAAGAATGCCACATTTCTTACTTGTAAAAACACAGATTTCGCCCTGGGGAGCACTCATCACTATTGCTGACAAACAATACAAATGGTTTTTGAGTGACCCAAAGAGGCCGCTCGAATATCATGGGTCAGATTTCTTGTTCTATTTCTTTATGATGTTTTGGGTCCCAATTTTTTAGTCAATGTGGTGAAAGAAATGAAAGATAATTAGTTATCTATATTCCGAAAAGAGATTAAATCATGTTCTTAGGTTTTCACGGCCACTCAGAATCTTCAAGTTTGTGTTTACTGGGGTATTATGCCGTGTTGTTACGACCTTTCGGGCCGACGTTTCGGATCCCATTGCAGGGTCCATCATCAGGGCTGAAGTGTTGTCTTGAATGTTGGTGTTGTGGTTAAGTATCGGCTTGCAATACCGTGCCGAAGTCATGATGTGTTTGTATTGTGTTGTATGTATGATTCATCTGTTGTCTGATCACTATCTCTGTGAAGTCTGCGACGAGAATGACTTTGAAGCGCCGGATACCAAGATGTTTTTAATTTGAGACCATCATCTCTATTAATGTTTATCGGATGCTTGTAGATTTCTAGTGCTTCCTAGATAAGACGCGCATGGTGACTCTTAGGCTTTCCAAGGATTTTCGGTTCGAATGCAAAATGATGGCCGGTATCCAGAAAATGCTCAGCCAGTGCTGATTTTTCTGGATGACC
Source organism: Agrypnia vestita (assembly GCA_016648135.1). Lineage (NCBI taxonomy): Eukaryota > Metazoa > Arthropoda > Insecta > Trichoptera > Phryganeidae > Agrypnia > Agrypnia vestita. The sequence continues at coordinate 217,862 of JADDOH010001946.1, forward strand.
GAGTTTGCATGCCCGTTTGTGCTCGTTGACCCTTTTGAAAATGGTACGCGCCGTTTGCCCCACGTATACTTTATCGCAGTCTTGACAATCGAGTCTATACACACCGTCTGTTTCTAAGCGATCTCGATCCTTCAAGATCCTCTCAAGAAAAGAGAAATTAAGACAGTTTTTGGTACCAACTTCAAAATTAAGGATATGTTGAGATCAGCGATTAAATCAAGCAACGAACCGTTTGAAAAAGTAAACCCAAATGAACTGTTCCACTATTTGACAGCCGCGGAGCAAGATCTCAACGCCATTTGCCACCGTCTTGTTGCATGCGTGATGCAATAAATTGCAGCTCAGGTATGAGTACCAAGCCGCAGCCATAAGGCAGTTTGTGCTTAATAAACACTTCATAATATTGATAATTTGAATGCGTGGGTTGTTATGATTATTATTTATCTCTCGAGGCGTATCTCGACTGTTCAAGTCCGAAGGAGCCCTACTAGAAATGTTTTCATTACTTTTTATTTATTACGCTGGATTATTTTTTAAAAGAATCTTTTTTGTGTGTTGCCACATTTTTCTTTCTTTGGCATTTGCAGATATTGTTGATTGCGGACGGGTTTCCGAGGACGGTCTCGATTACCCGCCCAATTGTATGTAAATCGGCCGCCGCCATTACCGTGTCAATCTGCCTTTACTTCTTTTGGATGTGGCGGAGGGCCTTTTGGGTGTGGCGTGCGCATGCGCCGCCCGAGGTAAGTGGGATGTTACGAAATAGCTGTCACTGTAACTGGAGAGCCATAAATGAGACTTATGCTGATCTGCGTCCTTCCTCCGACTTTCTCCCATTATTCTATCGGTCGTAGGAGGAGCACGGCGCTGTTCCGTAGAAAGTACACAACACTGAATCAATGAAATTGTCATATTTCCGTATTCCATACTAGCTGTGCCCGCGCGGCTTCGCACGCGTAGATTTTTAGTACACTGTTTGGATCGTCATAGAACTTTCGCGAACCTTCTAGAACACTCTCCTTCCAGAACCTTCTAGACACACCGACACATTCCGCAACTCAGTTTAGAACTTTACAGAACTTTCGGGAATTTTCTAGAATCTTCTCCTTCCAGAACTTTCTAGAACAGGTTTTTCCGGAACCTTCTAGACTCACCGACACAGTCGGCGCGTCTCTTTTAAAACAATCTGAAGCATTTGCGGCCTTCCCATAACAAAACAATGTGCTAGAAAGCACATTTTCGTCACCAACTCCCGCCCACGCACAGCTACCCCCGCCAAACTCGCATATTTTCGATGTGACACCAAGGGCTATCCACCACCATAACCACCGGTGGGTGGTTGTGGCTGGTTGTGGAGAAAGCTTGGCGGATAGGGAAACACGGGTTTCTTTTTATATATATTAGGTCCTTACATATGAAATTGGCGTTTAGTATGGGAGGAACATAAAGCCGATTTTTTTTAATTATAATATATTTATTTTGTACCATTGCTATCTATGCACTTTTGCCATCTCATAGGTAGTTCATCGATCCCTTTACTAAAAAAACCATTCGGACGGGAATCAATAAAATCTTTGAAGGCGGTTTGGACTGCCCCATCGGAGTTGAATTTTTTCCTTTGCAAGAAGTTATCCAAATTTCGAAAAAAATAGTAATCTGTTGGGGCAAGGTCCGGAGAGTACGGTGGATGTCTTAGACATTCCAATTGAAGCTTCTCTAATTTGGTAGCCGTCTGTTGTGCAGTGTGTGGTCTAGCGTTATCATGAAGCAGCAGTGGCCTAGAGCGATTAACCAGCCTCATCATGGTTTGCAGTTGCTGACAATAGACATCTGCCGTAATCGTCTGGCCAGATTTAAGAAAGCTGTAGTGAACGACACCAGCACTAGTCCACCAAACGCTCACAAGTAACTTTTTTGGAGTCAATTTTCGCTTGGGGCATGGTTTGGCTGGTTCGGCAGGGTTCAGCCATTGCGATGAGCGCTTCCGATTATCGTACAGGATCCACTTTTCATCACAGGTAATGATTCGATTTAAAATCCCTTCATTATTGTGCCGGTTGAGTAATGCAACGCAGCAGTCAACGCGCGTTTGTTGATTTGCTTCACTCAATTCGTGAGGTACCCACCTTTCAAGCTTTTTCACCTTACCAATTTGCTTCAAGTGGATTAAAACAGTTTTATCACTAACACCGCAGCCTGCAGCTAACTCGGATGTGGTTTGCGATGGATCCGCTTCCACAATAGCCTTCAATTCTTCATTATCAACTTTGGTCTCCGGCCGTCCACGGGGCTTGTTCTGCAGGTCGAAATTTCCAGAACGAAAACGTTGGAACCAAAAACGCACTGTGTTTTCTTTTGCGGCACCGTCGCCATACACATCATTAATCCTTCGAGCCGTTTCTGCAGCACTGGTGCCACGGTGGAACTCGTACTCGTAAATAACGCGATATTTCAAGTTTTTCATTTTGTAAACTGAGTGACGCAAGGAAAAAAACAATTGAGGAAAAAACAAATGAATTATAATTTTCAAAACACAAATACATGAGTAAATAGCTGTATAAATTTGGATTTGGAATTCCTAACCAAAGAGAAGATATTTGAGATCAAATTTGCCAGTACGTGATTAATTTCCATCAATTGAAATACTACCAACATTATTTAAGTACGCCTAGTAAGAATTTACACAAAAATAATATTTAATAATAATAAAGAAAAAGAAAAAACACTTCATAAAATTGTATGATGTACAAAGGCATAAAAATCTTCGATAGCCTGCCAAAGGAAATTCAAAACACGGAGAATATTAGGAGGTTTAAACTGGAGTACAAAAATTTTATTGTAAAAACTTTTAAATGATTAGATGGAATGCAATATGTCTAAGTGAAATCATATATTAGCCTACACAACATTATGTGTGGAACTAAATAATTAAGATAAATAAATAATAAATAAATAAATAAAGATTTTATCTCCATGAAATCTTGTTGTAGAAACATACTCGTGATGCAACATCTGAAAAACTTTAATACCCATTCTTCTGTCATGACTAAGAAACCCCGAAACCATATTCCCACAAAATAAGTATATTTTTTTGAAATAGAATTGAAAGAAATAGAAGAAATATTTGTGGGAATTGTTGTGGTGTCTATGCCAAAATGCATGGTTAGTCCATGATTAATACAAAAAATATATATTTTCAATAGAACCTAGAATAAATAAATTAATCGAATAGGTTACTGTTTGCAACAATTCAAAGTACTCATTTAAATAAGTTTTATGGACGAATGGCCTTTCTCTATAAATCACTGAAATGATCAATGAGGCCGTCCAGGAATCTTCCCATACATGGGAAACAATCGCGAGCCTTACCCCTATGGCTTACATGCTTGAATTATTAAATCAAATTCATCCAATAAAATGAAATTATATTAACATAACTATAGCGTTCGTATATTGAGATTTATCGCGTTTTTCTCATCTTGGAATTTTGCAGCCTCGTGAGAGTGAAGTTCCCCGACCGCAGTCAATACAAAGCGCCATTCTCCTCACCCCTTGTAGATCCGTTTTGTCATTGTTCTCCCATGTTGGTCTAGATTTTCCTTCGTCTTGATCGTGTTTTGTAAGAGTACTTATGAATTTTAAGGAATTCGTTTACTATAAATATTTATTTTACTCATAATCGGCTATAAAATTAATAAATAAAGAAAGTGCTACTAAAGATATACAGGAACTCTTCAAGAAACAAGGCTCTATGCCAATTAATGCTATCTTGTGGTACAAACTAATTACACGATATCATGAAGATGGGACATATAAGCATAGATTGATTCATAAACATACTCGTAGTACCCGATTTACGGTTAAAGAAGGACTACGAATACCGAAGGTCATAAATAAATATGGACAAAGAACATTAAAATATGTCATACCAAAAATATTAAATAAAATCCCATGTCGTGTCAAAATGGATATTAATAAAAAAGGGCAAAATACAGAATTAATGAATATGTTACTAAATAAAAGAGACTTATTTTGATTTTGGTAATATTTGTACTTTTTCTTGTATTGTTGTATAGTATTGTTGATTTGTATTTGAGTTTATAAGATCTATTGTAATTAATTAATATGAATGTATTTCTGGTATATACAATTTATTTATATATATGTATTGATGCACCTACAGACAAATATCAATGTGATGTTTTGTGGGTCTGAGATGTAAAAAAAAAAAAAAAATTAATAAAAAGAAAAAAAAAAAAAAAAAAAAAAAAAAAAATCTTCACTTTTGATGGTACGTCCCCTGATGGTTCTTGATCTCTTCAAGAATTTTTCTGCAATTACCTTTATCATATGCCGTTTCTCTCTTGATTTCCTAAGACAACTATTTAAAGTCATTGTCGCCTCACCTTATCTTTATCTTCTCAAGCTTCTGTTACTGCTCCTTGGCCTTGCATTAAGCAATGAGTTTTGTGATAGCTGTCAGTTATCTTCTCCACATGGCCCAATACAGAAGACTTCACTTTTTCCGAAGAATATAGAAATAGCTAAACAAACGTATTCAAGATGTTTTTTTTTTTTATTTTTTTTTTTATTTTTTTTTATTATTTTTATTTTTTTTTTTTTTTTTATTTAACAGCTTTTATTATCCAGCTGTAACACATAAAAATACTTAACCCGTAGAACTTAATAAGAATATTTATTAAAATTTAATTTATTTTAAATTTCGCTAAAAATAAAAAGTATTCAAGATGCGCAAACAATCGATGAACAAAGAATATTCTGCATAAGAAACCTTATTTTTAAATAAACACTGTAAACGCACGTTTTAAAATAATCATACTCGCAAGTTTTTCAACAATTTTTAATTTTAAATACTACTCTAGGACCAAACAGTACGTTATCACTATATAGTATAGTATTTTAGTTTTTAACTAAGTGATAGTTATCAAATATTGCATTGTGTTTATAGGTAGGGGAAGGTGGTCTCAAAAGTAACAAAATAGACATTCTGGTTTATAACAAAATAATTAACCGGTTAAATTACCTGATTTTTTTTTCAAAGCACTTCCATATATTTAGGAACTAAGTATTTGGTTAAAAAAATTGAAGGTATTAAGAATTTTTGTTTATTTGAAAATTAAAAAAAGAAGTAAACTGTTTTATTTATGGTTTTTGTGTTTAATTTGTAGAACTCCATATTTATTTTTAGCGAAATTTAAAATAAATTAAATTTTAATAAATATTATTATTAAGTTCTACGGGTTAAGTATTTTTATGTGTTACAGCTGTTTCGGCTTGTAAGGCCATTATCAAACAGTGGATATACCACGTACAAACGACTTATTTATGCAATTTTAAGTTACCCCTTCCCATTTAGAGTAATTAGATATTTGTGGTGAAGCCCTGTAGTAATGTACGTTTTTTCCCGGGCACTTATCATTAAAGGTGCCTAGGTTAACGTTATGCTTAATTATCAAAATTCCCCGTTTTCTGCAAGTGTTATTTATAAATATTATTTTAATTTATGTCCTTGATTATTGGTTTTTTAAAAATATTTAGAAGTGGAGAGAAGATCATTTTTTGTTGATTATTTAAAAGTTTAATATTTGGATCCTTTTTATATTTATTTATTTCTAGTTGCTCAAGTAAATTCATCCTAAAAACTTTTGTTTCTATATGTAAAGGTTTTGGTTCGTTATCACCTTGCGGGACGTGGTTTTCATTTAATAAATGGGCCGCAAATTTTGACTCTAAATTTTTATTTTTATAGCAGCGCATGTGTTCCGCGAATCTAGTTAAAAAAGACCTTCCCGTTTGTCCTATATATGTGGCATTGCAATCTTTATGATTACATGTTAATTTGTATATGCCACTGTTTTCTAATTTAGGTGTTTTGTTTTTAGAGTTTTTGAGGTTTGTTCCTATATTGTTATTGGTTCTAAAGGCTATTTTTAAATCACACTTTTTAATTTCATTAGCTATTTTTACTGAAGTTGGGCCGAAAAATTCTATGCATGCGTATTTATTATTATTATTTTTCTGATTAGGGTATATGAGATTAATTTTATTTTTGTATTTTTTGTTTCTTATCATTTTCTCTATGTCACTTATTCTATAGCCGTTATTAGTTGCAATTTTTTTGATAATTTCTATTTCGTCTGTATATGCTTTTTTACTTAGGGGAATACTGACGAGTCTATGCACCATAGAGTGGTAAGCGGATAATTTATGCGACCATGGGTGTGCTGATTTTACATTAATTGTTGTATCAGTGAACGTTGGTTTCCTAAATATTTCGAAAGTATGTTTATTATTGTATTTACCGATTGTTAGATCTAGAAAATTTATTTTAGATTCAATTTCATGTTCTACCGTGAAGCTAATCTTTTTGTTAATAGTATTAATCCATTTAGTAAATATGTCTAGTTGTCTGTTGGTGCCCTTCCAACATAAAAGAATATCATCTACATATCTGACATAATATATAATATGTTTAGCTAATGGAGATTCGAGGATTATGTTTTCTACGTGGTCCATAAATATTTCCGCTAGAAGTGGGCTCAGCGGTGATCCCATGGGAAGACCATCCTTTTGTTGAAAGTAAGTTCCATTAAAAAGGAAATAATTTGTTTCAACGCAGATTTTAATAAGTTCTAATAATTCTTTTCTAATTACAGGATTGATTTTGGATTTTTCAAGAATATTTTCAATGATTGTAAGGCATTCTTTAATAGGTATATTACTAAAAAGGCTTTTAACATCTAAAGAGAGAAGTTGACAATTATGTGGAAGATTAATGTTTTTAATTTTATTTACGAGTTCTATAGAATTTTTGACGCTGTATCGTGGTGAAAATTTGGTATATTTTTTAAAAAGGAAGTTCAGGTGTTTCGCTAATTTGGCTGTAGGAGCATTAATAAATGAAACGACGGGTCTAATGGGTATATTGTCTTTGTGTATTTTGGGTTGACCATATAGAGCTGGTGCTCTCGGATTCATAACCCTGACTTTTTGCCTAGACCATTTGGTTGGATATATAGTTTTACAATTATTTATTAAGTTGTTAACTCTATTTGTAATTTTAGTTGTTGGGTCATTTTTAAGAATCTGAAAATCATCTGGCAACAAGAAGTCTTCTACCTTTTTAATGTAATCTAATCTATTAAGGATCACAATTGAGTTGCCTTTATCGGCTTTTGTTATAGTTAAATCATTATTATTAATTTTGTTTTTAATATCGTTTAGAGTTTTTGTTTCTGTACCCGTGATATATTTATTTTTAATGTTTATCGTTTGAAGTTTCTTCTTTAAGATATCTGCGGTAACGTGTTTTATTAAATTATTATTTTTAACTTTATACAGAGAAATTTCGGTGTCAATAGCTAATGATTTTATTTGTTTAGGTGTTATTTCAGTGGGAATTTTATACTTAAAACCTTTATCTAGTAGGTTATTTTCTTGCGTTTCAAATGTTGTGTTAGACTAGACTTCGCTAAAAATAAAGTAAACTGTTACATTTGACACCACAGTGGTGTCGATAGTAACACTCGTGGTGTCAATTGTAACACAAGTCGCACAAAACATAATGTATCTACTTATTTTTATTAGGTATATTTTTATGTACTAAATGACTATAAAGTTGTAAGATACATAAAAACAAAACAAATTATCTAATTATAAAAACCAAAATTTATAAAATAACTAGAAAAAAATCAAATTTAATATAATAATTAATAAAATAATTTTAATACCGTGAAAGTAGTTCAAATTGCTCAATCATTATCAGATTCACAATTGAAACACGTAATTTAATTGTTTGGTTTGGGCACAATTCTCATGCGCCCATAATTTACAGGAGGAACACTGGATCCAACCCTCTTTGCTTGTTGAATATGGTTTGGTACAAATTAAACATAAAGCATCATCAGTTTCTTCTTTTTTCTCGGTTATTATACTAGTTTTTGTTCTTCTTTTACCTTGCTTATTTTTTGCAGCTTTGTTACTCAATACGAAGGTTTCCTTCTGATAAATGCAATCAGCTAATCTTTCGAAGCCATACCAACTTCATCCCAACCAATGGGATATGTCAGAGTTGAGTAGTTGATGTTATTGGAGTAATAGTTGTTGATAATTTATTTTGACTAACAAACTAACTAACCATCACGCCATTTCCCCGCAGGGGTATGCAGAGAGGATTGAACACCACACACTTCTATCCTGGTACACCACTTTTGCTTCGGCCACATTCATACATCTTCTCATTCAAGTTCTACGGTTTTTTGCGGCTTTAAATAGGGCCATCCTCAAATACTTGTAGTATCTGATCGTGCCAGGTCTTTCACGGACGCCCTCTATTCCTATTACTTTCAACACTCGCCTCATGTATGCATGAGGCTCATGCAATTATAGCCAAAAAGAATCTGTCAAAAGAAGCAAGACTAGCGGTACATAATAGCGTTCTAGTGCCAACCCTGATGTATGGAAGTGAAGCCTGGAATTGGCAAAAGAGGAATGAAAGTAGACTGAATGCGGTAGAAATGCTGTTACTATGACGCTTGTGTGTAAAATCTTTGGTCGATAGAGTGAGGAATGAAAAAATTAGGATTTATTATAATTCACAGTAGTCAGCTAATTCTTTTTCTGATTAGATAATAGCTTGTTGTGGGGTAGATATCCTAATATAGGGACAGATCCATCTTTTTTGATGCGTTCCATGAATCTATGAGGAGATACGTGTCATATTTCGATATGCTTGGCTGCTTTTCTTCTTGACACGTTTCCATTTTTTTATAAAATCTTTTATAAAAGTGTACCTTCTCAAAGGTTTCTTTGGATGTTTTTCCCCTATTTGTCTTTCGTTCTCTAGGTTTAACCATTTTTAACAACCAGGAACCCAAAATGACATTAACTTCCAATTACATTACATTATTATCTCGAAGGTGTCAATTGTAATATGTTACAATTGACACCCTTTACACTGTTACAATTGACACCTTTCGCCACATTGCATTAAGGTTATGTTTTATCTTAAACTATTAAAAAAACCGTTAAAATATATACACATCATGATAATAAATAATATTCTGAATATTAATTAACACACAATAAAACAATAAAAAATACTTACAATTTGACGAATACAAAAATATGACTATTTAATGATTTTTTTACTTTACTAGGCCGAAATACGATGATATCCAATATACCGATACTTTAAAACTGATGTTAACGCAAAATGGCGTTCTTTGATAGCTATTGATTCCGTCTAATAGACGGTACTGCTTGTCCCATTAAGTGACCAATATTTAAAAATATACGGCGACTGTTACAATCGACACCTGTTACTATTGACACCACCTTTCCCTACCTACGAGGAAATGCAAAGAAAGCAGAAATGCAATTTCAGTACTCACTCTAACATGCCATATACGTATTCGAAAAATTTTGGTTTTTAGTGTTTTTTCGGAGGTGATAAAGTATTGTTTTCTTTTAATATATGTTGATTACATTACTTGATTATAAAAAAGATAAACTGAGATTGTCCGAACGAGGGTAGGTATTAAGCACTAATAAACTGTCAAAATGAACATGATTACGGTGTCATTCTAATGCTGACTGCGTTCATATTAGAACACTAGCATTTATTTACAAATACAATGTGTAAATACAACAAATATATCTTTCTGGTATCTCTATATATAGAGGCCATTGAGTGCCGAAAGTTCCAACACGAAAGTGCAACTTTTGAGTCAGTACTTAGGCAGATTGTTTGGTTACTTCATATATGAATTTCGAAATTTGCCGAATGTATATATGTTAACGAAATTAAGATTGAGCGTTTGTGGGAAGATGCATGATTCCCATCTGTGGAATCATGCTCTCCCGGCACATTTTATGAGCTGTTGCTGAAGGCGTACTACGTGAATCAATACACTGTGGTGAGTAAATGTGTGCGACAACAGATAGATGTGAATGAATGGTGAGATGGATATACAGCTGATCAGAAAATATTCACGGTTATTTAAATGTCGAATTTATTGCAAGTACGGGTTACAATGGTATAGTTCGCGGAATACAAAGAATATTGCGACTGATTACAGTGGTATATTTCGCGGAATACAAAGAATATCGCAACTGTCTCGTTCGAAGGAAGAGTAAAGCGGGGAATTCACGAACGGGCATGTCTGCGGGCGGCTCGGCGGGCATGGGTATGTCGTCTGCCTGTACCGCGCACACGCGGGACGGGCAAATCATTCATTCACGCAAAGAACTATGCAAAGAAGTATGCTGGAGCGACGGCACAGGCGCAATTTCGCATGGACTCTATTTTCTTCTTTACGAAAAACAAATCAGCATCCGGATTTAGTTCTTCCTTGCATTTTTCTATTTAATCGCTATAGGTGGCATTGCGCAGGTCGCTATTCATGTACTCTTTACTTTTAACCTTCCACAAATAACGATGAGGTATGTACACAGCAATGAATAATTCCCAAGAAGGTTTATTGTCTTTCATGTTTCCTAATTTTTGCTTTATATTTATTTTGCCACCCGACTCACTTTCCAAGCGCGTCTGCCGGCGGGCAGCCCGTTGCGAGCGTACACGTTGCCCGTTCGTGTTCGTGGCGTCCGCGGTCTGTCATTAGTGGATTGTCTCGAGCGCGTTTGGTCGTTTGGCACGCTCGAGGGACTAGAGTCCGGATAGGCCTAGATCCTCCACAGTAGGTACTATTATATTCGAAAATTTGAATGTTGAAAAAATTACGTATCCTTCTAAACAGTTGATGCGTAAAGCGCCCTTGAGATGAAATTCACATTAATGACTCTAAATAAATTATCCATTATTATTATTATCATCATCAGTGTGTACTTTGTAACATGGAAGCATATTTTCCACATAACAGACAAATACCGCGCTTTTCTTGAGTGCCCGCATACATTAAGCGGAGTTTTTTCTCTTTATATATTCGTGCCAGACGGATAATTTGCCAGGCAAACAACCAGAAAGGTTTGGTTAGGAAAAACTACTATCCTAGAGCAATACCCATACAATTAATTATTTTTATTTAATCCGATGTGTTGAAAGTATCATTATAGTGAATGTATTGTTTATTACGTAGCTGGAGGCTTAAAGCATTAAAGTAGTAGATGAAAATAATTTACTTTCAAAACATTTCCTGAACTGTTTAAAAAGGTGTCAAGTTTATGGTGAAAAATGGTATGAAATAAGTCACAATTGATCGCTGGGAGGGTTTTTATGGTGGAGGTAATTTGATGATTGCGTGTTTTGTCGGCGAAGCTCAATTTAGATTAACCGTGCAGCGACCGAAATATAATACTACACCGTGTTGTTTTTCTTAAATATAATAACCCGTCAATAATAATGAATAATGTGTTATTATTATTGTCTTAATATTGCCGCGTATTCGCTGCTATGGGATTCGTGTAAGACATGTTGGTAAATAATAATTATAATAATAATAGTTTTTTATTCATATCTTATTTTTTAAAATTGTATTACACTTCGACTACCTAACTAGGGATTACTTGTTTGAAGGTAGTCGACTATTTACATAGCAAAAAGAGAAGAATATAATTTAGTATACATTACAATAATTTTTTAAACGAACAGTTTAACATTTGATAAAATGATTAGGAACAGAAATACAGAATTATCGGTAAAGTAAGGTAAAGCAAAAAGGGAAATCGAAATAAAATATAAATTACAAAATATAAAATAAATTTTTTAAATAAACAAAAAGCATTGAGAGAAAATTACACATTACAAAGGAATTCACTTTAGGGTTTTCTCAGATAGTTCTCGTCCGATTTCCATGAGCTACCCATTTAAATGTTTTTTTAGAGTATGTAGTCTCATTTTTTTAAAGTTATCCGGTATCAAAATATATATTTTTGGGCCTAGGTATGCATAATGCGTTTGTCCTAATTTCAAATTCTTTTTGTCATTTCTTAGCCATCCTTTGGTACAATTTCTAGTTTGGTATTGGTGGTTTAATTGGACATAGCTATTTGTATTTTTATGAACATGTAAAATCACTTTATGACTATAAATTTGTCTAGTATCCAAAACCCTAATTCCTTATAGAGACATTCAATGTTAAATGTTATTTGGAAATAGTAACAGTCTCTAGCTTATTCGCGCCCAAAAATTAAAGTTATAATTTATAACCTATAATTAAAGCGAAAGAGGAACAACAGAGAAGTTATTCATACTACAGCAAGCTATCGAAAAGTTAGGAGAGTTTACTCAGCAGATATACACAGCATTTATAGATTTACCAAAGGCGTGTTACTATGGAGTATCCTATAGGAATATGGTATAGACGGCAATCTATTAGGATCAATGCAAGCCTTATATAAGGAAAAAAAAGGTTGTGTCAGAAAAGCAGGTCGAAAGTCGAGCCAATTTGTCATCAAAACAGGGCTCAGACAAGGTTGTCCAATTAAACCTCTTTTATTCACGGTAATTACGGACAAGACCAGCTAAAACAGCATTGCTCATAATGGGGTGAACATCGGGGAAGTGGAGATTGAGGGACTGTTATTTGCAGATCGTCAGAACGCAGACGTCGCCTTGCTGGCAAAATCACCGGATGAGTTACAAACAGCCGTCGATAAATTCGACGAGGAAACAAAACGCGCAGAAGCGAATATCCATGTAACATAATGTGGAAAGCAAAAAATGAATTGAATAGGAGAATAGGCGCCGCAACCTAAGTATCTTGATCCCTGTATTACCCCCTACTTGGAAAATCGGAGCTCATCCAGCGAGAAAAGTTAGCAGTATAAAAATCAGTTTTCAGGCCAATACTAGTGTACGGTTACGAGCACTGGATCTTGACCGAAACATCCCGCTCGAGGCTACAAGCCGCCGAGATGAGATTTCTACGAGGAATAGTAGGAGTTACCAGAAGGAACAATCGGAAATAATCAAATAAGCAGTAATAGCAGGTGCGGTTCGCTGAGTCCGCTTCCGAAGCCGTAGATGTACTCGCAGGCCGGGAGTGCAGAGCGCAGAAAATTCTTCAAAGTCCAGAATCCGAGCCAAGTCGTCGCCTCAGGTGATGAAACAAGTCCAATAAATCCAAAATCGTAGCCAAGTCCAAATGCAGAAGTCAGTAGAAAATCCAGAGTCCAAATCCAAAGAAGAAAAGCAGGGGTCAAGCAGGGTGAGAAGTAAAAGTCAGAATAAAATGTTCCAGTAGGCGTACTCGGCAGAGGCTCCCAGCAGAATGAGGCACTCGCCCGCCCGGCGCAGTATTTATACAGTCCGGAAAGCTTCCCCCTGACTAGCGCCGCCGACCAATCAGCGCGCTCGACTCACCGGGCGCTCGGAGCGCAAGAAAGACGGCCCCCGATGCCGATTCGCCGATTAAAATTGAATATTTTAATCGATAGCAAATTAAACGCCACCCCCCCGGGGATTTTAACACATCATCTATACCAATCTATGTCTTGCCCATAGGATGATGTCGTTTACTGGAACCGCAAGAGTGAATTTACCTAGTTATTCAACAAAATATGCCGATTTACCGCGGCATTTTCAAGAATTAATTTACATTTAATTCGGTTAAAAATAGTAAACATGATTTTACGAGATTCTAAGTTATACCATTAGATAGATCTCAACCAAGCGCATCCTTTGGTGATATTTTTAAGTATGTAGGATAGATATTAATTGCGTAATAGGCAGACAAAGTATGTCACCACAAATAAAGCGCGCTAGCGCACTTACAGACACGCAAAAACATATCACTCCCATAGATGTTCACATGAGGATCACAATAAAAAATGTTTCAGCTCGCTAGGACGTCTGTAACGTCCGTAATCAGAGTTCAAAAATATTCGCTGGCGGCCCACTCCAGCCGTCCGGCCCGACATAGCGGCGCCGGGTTTTTTCCATTGGGCCGCGCGGCCTGAGAACAGGCGGCGCGGCCGGCAAGTCTACCAAGGCCTGCCCAAGATATTTTACTCTCTTAAAAACATTTTTCATTTTAATTTCTACTTTACAACATCACATAAAGGATTCATTTGGCACATTTAAAATACTTATGTATTTTTACTTCCTCGCCTCTTCGAGGCCGGACATTTACATTAATTCCATCAAAATAGCGGCCATTCTATGATGGTCCGCGGCGCTCCGCGCGATTTTTAAATGATTTTATCCCCATCGCGCGAGCTTTCCCTGTATATCAAGACCACGAAACATCAATTTTATTCAATATTACATTTACAAATGTCTTATTTAGTTCTTAAATATTTCATTCTTAAGATATTTCATTAAATATTTCATCAAACTTAAATATTTCATTTTCTTAAGTATTTCAAATATTTCATAACACTTTATAAGATAAGACCAAAAATGCAATTTCTTCGTGGAATTTCTTCAACGCCCTCCGTCGGAGATGCCAAACACATCGCGTCGGTGCAGTATCCTCTCAGCTAGGATCACAGCGCCGGCTCGCTGCCCGCCCCGACTATCCGCCTGGAGGCGCGGTGGGTCCCCACGTACGGCATTCGCCCATACAACGGACCGGGGCCCGACTAAGGGCCAACATTTACGACTTCAGATGGGTCATCATCATCATCATCACGTCGTCATAATTCTACCTATCCGATACACTTATTGACATTGATATGGCGGGAATTACGCTTGTTTCTCACGCGACGCTTCGCGTCTTCGCCTACCGATGAAAATGCGTTATCAGGGAAAGGAACGGAAATTTAAAATACGACACCACAGATAATTATATATTTGCAACATTTATTCACAGTAAAAACACAAATACTAATCCTTATAATCTAGGAAAATATTACTAATTTAATCAAGAATCCTAGCCTAACGCAAGCAGTTCTGACCCCTACATAAGTTTGTCGTGTCCTATCACATATCACACAAAAAAAAACTTAGTTCACTACCCGCGGGCTGTATTAGCCGCGATCGTATATATCGCGGGTGGCTTCCTGTACCAGGCCGCGGGGGTCGCGGCCAACCGCGGAGGGGTACTACCGAGCCAGTTACGGTCGCCAGATCCGCGGTATCCGCGTTCGGCTGGAGGCATCTGGCCGAAGGCGCGGTGGCCGTGGCTCCTGGTCCACGTCAAGCGCGCTGTCCCGCCGATCATCATCGCTGGATCCGTATTGTCGGGAGGCATCCGGCCTCCCTCGGGAACCTCTCGTTGGAGAACCGGTCACTGCCGAGGCGCGGTGGCCATGGCTTCTTGCCGTTTCTTCTTCTTCGCTACCGGTGGCGTCAGTCGGGCTCGGGAAAAATGGCGGCCACCCAGACAAGGGGCGTCCCGATGCGTGAGATTCGCCCTCGGGGGAAGATCGGCACGAACAAACTTCGGGTGGTTGCTTGTATATGTATCTTCCCTGTATATGAAGCTTCTCTCCGCTGCGCGCTTCCCCCTTGCTGCGTTGGACAAAGCCAAAGCCAACAATGATAATGGTGAGTGATATTATAACTGATGTTTCAACAAGGGCTAAAGAATTTGTTTTTTAATATTAAATAATTATGATAGTTAATTGAGAACAACGCGAGAAAATTGTGTGTACATTGGAGGACTTCTTGTGACAACAGATGGCGGAAGCCAAAATTACTTAATGGAAAAGTAAGAATCCTTAATGGATAATAACCACGTGATGATGATGATACTTAAAAGTTTTTTACATATCACACTTCATACATATCATCATCATAAGTTACATATCATGTACTAAACACTGTACTAAATCAGGACACTCGGATGATACATGCCCTGAAAAATCGGGCCCTGCACGCTGCGCAACCTGTGCGCGCTTCAATAGGCGCTTGTTCAGACACAGCGGAAACCGTGCAGTTTCAGAACCGCGTTTCAAAACACGCGATTTGTGTCATCTGTTCACATAGCCGCGGTTAATAAGCGATTTGTGCGGGCGAAAATAAACGTCAGTTTGACAGTTCCTGTGCCGTTCTCCATTTTTGTCACGCGAGAGTTAAGTTATGGCAATCGGAGCAAAATGTCATCGTTATCAGAGTCAGAGGAGAAAGCAATATTATTGTTGACTTTAACTTTGAAAAGGCGTAAAATTCGAAGAATTTGGGTGCACGAGATTAATGAAAAAAGAAAGAAATTAGAAGAAAACCGATTATGTAAAGAACTAGAGTCATATGAATATCTTTTCTATACATATTTTAGAATGAGCCCAGATAGTTTTGAAGATTTACATAATCTTTTGAAGCCACATATTACAAAGCAAAATACAAGGTTTAGGAAAGCTATTTCTAGCAGAGAAAGATCAGCCTTAACTTTGAGGTAAGCTAATTGTTTATTAATCTTCTTCTTCAAACACAGCAAAATTTTTAAATTTTAATTTTTTTCAATAATAAGGTGGTGCATACAAGTCAATTTCTATAAATTATGTTTATTAATCTTTAAAGTACAAAGTAAATCTGCATGTTACTAACTCCACGATCATTGAAGCATAAGTTACTAGGGTAAAGGAAAAATTTTTTTTGGTTTAATTATTTATGGAAACTGAAAAATAACTGTTATCCATGTTATTTTCTGAATTATTTTGATTTGTAGTGGTTAAATGAGTAGGCATTGTAGAATGTGGTAGAATGTAATATTTAGTAGTGTCAGTAACTGTTGCTTCACTGATCATGGAGTAGTTTCCTGGCATAGCAGGAGCACGTTTGCTGGTATTGCTTAGAATAGAGTAGTTAGACCTACTGGTGCAGTAGGGTAGCTTTCAGAAGTTGCGGTCTCCAGATCATTCAGCCTCCATCAAAATTCGGGCGATATCAAATTTGACTTTTATTTGTGTTCGCTTCGATAGTTTTTTATATGTATCGGCGTATCCCAAGAATAATAAATCTACACCGTCACATTTCACATCAACTTTTTCGTCACTTCTGTTGCGATCTCTTCTATTTTGTAAGTACTGTAAGATCGAGATACGGATGACTTCTTCTATGCCTTCTATAAATTTGTTGAGCGTTTTGAGTTTCTTGCTGACGAGAAATTTGTGCACTTTCACTGTCTCGAGTAGTTTCGTCTCTGGCAGATGGAGAGTTAGCAGAATTAACGTCTTCCACATTCGGAGATGCCATACTGCTTTGAGTCTCGTTCGTTGTAACTGCTGGTTCAACGAAACTCATGTGATCTGCCCAAGTCCAATTTTGCAGTTTTTTGCGGCTTGACCACTAGTACTCTTTTTATATAGCTTATACTTTTTGAATGAGTCTTTCAAATTCTTCCATTTCGCTTTAAAGAATGCGCCTGAAAAATAACGAAATAAGGCAAAATTAATATTATTTTCATTACAGATCCTGTCAACTGGAGATTCCAACAAGACATTATCGTTCTCATATCGTATAAGGAATTCAACAGTTTCAAAAATAGTGACAGAGTATATGTAAAAAAATTTCCAATAATTTCGAGTAATCAAGAACCTCAGTAGTAATATTTCTTTTTTAAAAATAATTTTTCAACTAATTTAGAAAAACAAGAAAAAGAAGACATTTCATTTTGATATTTTGACAGTTATGAATTATGAACAGTTACCCTGATGAATGAATGGTAATTTCTGAAACATGTTGGCGGAAATACTTATATAAAAGTAAATACAATATACAAATAAAATAATCAATACTTTTTTAAACATGTAATACAGTTTATTATTATTATTATAATAACTACATACCTTCTTCATTTAATTCCCTCTCGATGTCTCTCCATGCCTGCAATTTTTTCATATTATTTTTATAGTCTGGATGACTCAATAAATAAAGAAAAGGTCTATTTCTGGGCTATAGTCAAGAATACAACCGAACTTGAATTTTGACGAAAGAAAACTTGTTCCTGGTGTAATAAAGGGTCCTGATTATATAAATGAAGTCAAAATTTCCCGCTTGTTGGTTTAAAAGCAGTTATTTCATGTTTAAAAATTATTATATTAGTTTTCCAGTAAAATCGACATCCATTATGTTAAAAAATGTAGTTTCGCTTTTCAATTTTGTCGACTTCCACAAACACGTTCAACAACGCGGCGCGAAACAACGGTGCGCGGAGCTGTAGCTGGCGTCGGAGCAGATCGACGAAACCACGCGGGAAAGAGATAGAATTATATTTAAATGTATACGCTAGAACAGGCAGTTTCGCTGCTGTGATTTCGCGGCGAAGGTGTGCTACAGGCGTTAATCGACTTTTTAGGTCAAATACTCCTCTTTGCAGCGGTTCGCTACTGGGGTTTCGCAGCGGAGGTGTGCTACGGGCATGAAATTTGTCTGAAAGACGAGTTACGTGACTTACACAAAAGGTGCATAACTGAACCATCCCGGGTAGGCGATTGGTCTAATGACGCTGTTGTCAGGGCGGCTGACCGATCTCTTGACCGCACCATACCAGGAAAACCAACAAAGGTCTCTTGGTGGACAGGAACTACAAAGATTATGGGCCATCTATCGCCGTGCATACGGTGCGGTGAGGCATGGGGACATGGACCCTATCGAGCGGCAGGCCTTATCTGTGGCACTTAGAGTCGCGCGCTCCGCGTATTCCGTTGCAATAAGAACTGCCAAAAGAAACTTCTGGACAAGTTGGGTCACAGAAATTGGAAACGCCAATCCTTGGAGGATTACAGGGCTCATTGGCGGTGCCGGTAATAGGTCTGCTCGGGTTCTCTCGGGGATATTCCTTGGAGAGTCAACCACGACTGGCCTCGCCGATACCGTTAATGGGTTTCTGGACAAACTGGTTCCGCGGCATCACACTGGACGGGACACCGACCATCATAGGCAAATCCGACTTATGGCTGGGGTCCCTTCCAGTCTTATGCTGAATGACAACAGTGATCCGCCCTTGGCGACGGTGGCTGAGGTTGACAACGTCATAAGGAACCTTGATGCGACGAAGGCGAAGGTGTGGACAGGATCACCGGGGTGATTATCACGTACATTTTGGAACAAAAAATAGAAATCAAATATTTATGCTACATATTTTTATGATATTTCAAAAAACGAATGCTATGATAACAATTATGATAGAAATATTACGAAATATATGTTGTATTCGGATTTTTTTCCAAATAATTGGTTACGTAAAAATCATGCTGCGATGTTCCTAGTGCTCGCTCTTGCCCACATCTTTTTTTACCGGCAAAAAAAGATTGAGCGGCCACACGTGTTCGAGGATTTGCAGAAGAACTAAATTTCGAGAAAAACGCGAATTGAACCGTCACAAGTAACCGCGATTATAACGACTTTTATCGAGAAATCACTGTTACGGTGGCTTTGACATATCTTGGGGATGCCTGGGGCTGATAGACTGCCAAAGAGGATATTCCAGGCAAAACCAGAAGTCTGAAGACCAAGAGGTGTCCTAGGAAGAGGTGGCGGAAACACTTGGAGGACTGCTGCGAAGCAAAGTTGCAACTAAGTTGGACTGACGTGGAGAGCGAGCCCAAGATAAGAAAAGTTACATCCTTCTACGCGGTGCAGGGACCCTGACCCATTAGGATAAGAGGTAGAAGAAGAATAAGAAGAAGAAGAAAAATAAGAAGAAGAAGAAGAAGATATACGTTTCTCGTTGTCATTATTTGTTCTGTTATATTCTGTCTGACCTTTCCTTTAAGGGAGCTATTTTCTCTCATTATGTGTAAAAAAAAATTTGATCTGTTTTAGACCGTTTTCATTTTATTTTTATTAAATAGACAATTTTATTGAAAATGTGCGTAACAGATAAAAATGAAAAGAAATGTAAAAAAAATTCTTTCATTATTATCTTTGACGTATTTCATAAATGAGTATAACCAAAGTTTGTTACACAAAAAAATTGAACACTATGATATTACCAATATTAATAAATGGTTGCGTTCAAATTTGTTTTTTTTGTTTGTTAAAAAATAAGTTTATAATTTTCCATACCAGTCCATCCAGGGTTAAATGTATTCTAATAGTATTTAAGAATATTAATTTACGAACTGTTACGTGATCGTGAAGCTATCAACACTAAAACTTATTTTCGAAAACAAAAAAAGGCTAATGATGCCGTGTTATGTTCGGCTCCGCCGTGCGGTCTGCTATACCTTTGAAATATTTATTAACTTCTAAACAATAGGGTCAGAGAGGTACTTACGCAGAATATATTTATTTTATTAATTAATTAATTAACGTTATTTTTTTTCTTAAGTTAGTTAATAATAACACAATTGTATAATAAATAAAATTTTACATTTTACAGTCGAAAATTTTAAAAACATTCTATACTTTTTTTTTTTAAATAGAGTTGCCAACATGGAATACGTGTAACATCAATATTCTTACTATTTTCAAACTTAGCTAAACGCTTGTGCTATGAAAACAGGACTAACTTGCTGGTCTGGAGTGAGATCCGAACCCGTGACCCTTGGATCACGAGGCGAGAGTCCTAACCACAAAACTATCAAGCTACTCCAAATTTATTAATACATATTTATATTTACTTTCCATCATCGATCTAAATAAAAATGTAGATGTTCGTTTGTACAAAATCGATAATCTCAGAAAGTTCTTCACCGATTGCTTTGAAATTTTGGCACAACGTTGCATTCGATTACGAGGATGTTTTTATATATCTAATTTGTATTCATATACCTACTGTTAATTTATATAAATAAAAATGTAAATTTTCAATTGTCCAAAATCATAAATCTCCTAAAGTTCTTTTTTACAAAACGTTGCATTCGAATTCGCACAAATTATTTGAAAAAAAGGCGCAGGTATTGTACCTACCCTTTCCTTATTGATAAATATTTAGATATAACATATTTCAAATTCCAATTTTTTGATAACATTCGGTCGGCTTAAATAAAATCTTTGAACCGATGAGAAAGTGCAGCCAATCGTATTGCGATATCTATACCAAACTATATGAAACTCAATGTCTGTCTTTCTGTCCGTCTGTCTGTTCTCTATACAAATCTACACCGTTTGTCCGATTCGACTCAAGTTTTGCATACTTATGCTTTAGGACATTTCCCTCCTCCACTTTTACCCCTTCCCCTCCCCCTGATATATTAGGTCCTTACATATGAAATTGATGTTTTGCCGTACTGGCAAATTTGATCTCAAATATCTTCTCTTTGGTTAGGAATTCCAAATCCAAATTTATACAACTATTTACTCATGTATTTGTGTTTTGAAAATTATAATTCATTTGTTTTTTCCTCAATTGTTTTTTTCTTTGCGTCACTCAGTTTACAAAATGAAAAACTTGAAATATCGCGTTATTTACGAGTACGAGTTCCACCGTGGCACCAGTGCTGCAGAAACGGCTCGAAGGATTAATGATGTGTATGGCGACGGTGCCGCAAAAGAAAACACAGTGCGTTTTTGGTTCCAACGTTTTCGTTCTGGAAATTTCGACCTGCAGAACAAGCCCCGTGGACGGCCGGAGACCAAAGTTGATAATGAAGAATTGAAGGCTATTGTGGAAGCGGATCCATCGCAAACCACATCCGAGTTAGCTGCAGGCTGCGATGTTAGTGATAAAACTGTTTTAATCCACTTGAAGCAAATTGGTAAGGTGAAAAAGCTTGAAAGGTGGGTACCTCACGAATTGAGTGAAGCAAATCAACAAACGCGCGTTGACTGCTGCGTTGCATTACTCAACCGGCACAATAATGAAGGGATTTTAAATCGAATCATTACCTGTGATGAAAAGTGGATCCTGTACGATAATCGGAAGCGCTCATCGCAATGGCTGAACCCTGCCGAACCAGCCAAACCATGCCCCAAGCGAAAATTGACTCCAAAAAAGTTACTTGTGAGCGTTTGGTGGACTAGTGCTGGTGTCGTTCACTACAGCTTTCTTAAATCTGGCCAGACGATTACGGCAGATGTCTATTGTCAGCAACTGCAAACCATGATGGAAAAGCTAGCTGCTAAACAACCGAGGCTGGTTAATCGCTCTAGGCCACTGCTGCTTCATGATAACGCTAGACCACACACTGCACAACAGACGGCTACCAAATTAGAGGAGCTTCAATTGGAATGTCTAAGACATCCACCGTACTCTCCGGACCTTGCCCCAACAGATTACCATTTTTTTCGAAATTTGGATA
This sequence comes from Agrypnia vestita, assembly GCA_016648135.1. Classification (NCBI taxonomy): domain Eukaryota; kingdom Metazoa; phylum Arthropoda; class Insecta; order Trichoptera; family Phryganeidae; genus Agrypnia; species Agrypnia vestita. Next base: position 239,969 of record JADDOH010001946.1, read on the forward strand.
ACTTCTTGCAAAGGAAAAAATTCAACTCCCATGGGGCAGTCCAAACCGCCTTCAAAGATTTTATTGATTCCCTTCCGAATGGTTTTTTTAGTAAAGGGATCGATGAACTACCTATGAGATGGCAAAAGTGCATAGATAGCAATGGTACATACTTTGATTAAATAAATATATTATAATAAAAAAAAATCGACTTTATGTTCCTCCCATACTAAACGTGAATTTCATATGTAAGGACCTAATATTAACAATGCAAATCTGTACCGTTTGACCGATTTGACTCAAAATTTGGAAACTTATTTTTTAGGACCCAGCGGGAAACCTAGGCGACATTTCCCCCCTCCACTTTTACCCATTCCCCCCTGTTATATTTATAATGCAAATCTGTAACATTAGACCGATCGGACTCAAAATTTTGAAACTTCTTCTTTAGGACTCGGCGGGTAATAAGAACATTTCCCCCTCCACTTTTACTCCTTCCCCTCCCCCTGATATATTAACAAACCAAATCTGTACCGTTCGACCGATCGGACTCAAATTTTGCACACTTATGCTTTAAGACCCGGCGGGTAACAAAAGCGACATTTTCCCCTCCCTTTTTACCCATTTTTCTCCTCCTGATCTATTTTCAATGCAAATCTATATCGTTCGACCGATTGGACTCAAAATTTTGAAACTTATTCTTTAGGACACGGCGGGTAACACGGGTGACATTTTCTTCCTCTTCTTTTACCCCTCCCCCTCTCCCTGATATATTTCCAATGCAAATTTATCCGTTCGACCGATCGGACTCAAAATTTGTAAACTTATTCTTTAGGAACTGGCAGGTAACGAAGGCGAATTTTTCCCCTCCTCTTTACCCCACCCCCTCTCCTGTTATATTTTCTGTAGAAATCTATATTGTATGACCGATTTGACCCAGATTTTGCGTACTTATTTTTCAAGACCCGGCGAGTAATAAAGACAACTTTTTCCCCCTCCCATCCTATCCAACCCCCACATCTGATTTATTTTTTGTACAAATTTTGCCATCAGGTCGACAAAATACAACGATCTGATCCAAATTTTGCATTCTTATTCTTTAGGTCACGGCGGAATATATACGTCACAATTCCTTCCTGGACATCCCATGCATCCCAGCGTCCCTTTGTGTCTCCCCACAAACTTATGTTTAACTAAACCTGAGCAAAGCCGGGTATGAACAGCTATCAATATATAAAAATGTAAATACTCGTTTGTTCAAAATCTTAAATCTCAGAAAGTTCTTCACGGATGACTTTGACGCAATGCTGCATTCGAATACGCGCATGTTTTTATATATCTATTACTTTAAAAACTTAAATACCTACTATTACACAGATGTCACATCTGTGACAGATAAAAAGATGTTTTTTTTTGAAAAGCAGCAAAATTGAATACCCACAAGCATTGTAAAATTAAACATATTAGAAACATGTGCTTTCTCTTTTCTTTCTTTTCCATTTAGCAAGACTAAGGCCACAGCAACACTTGGCCGGGTACAGCTTATATAACAAAAAAAAAACAACATAACTAAATTGTCAAACTGTTCAAACAATTGCAATCAAATTTTGTTTTTTGCTGAAAAAGGCGTTCATTGGACAAAAGAAAATTAATTTCTTGATACATACACACTAAATATAGGGTGTTATTTTAAGTCTTAAATATTTTTATTACTATACATAGTGTACTTTTTGAACTCTTGTTATATATTATTATGGTATATCATGGTGATTTCATTATAATTTTGATGCTATTATTTTTGATGAACGTGATTTCGCTTAGCTCAATGTTTATTCAATGTTTATTCAATGTTTATTCAATGTTAAATGTTACAAATGTTTACAGTGTTTACAAAATTTAATGAAGCTTTTTTCATTGTTGTTGAGTGTCTTGGCAGCAAGTAAACACTAAATTGATTTGACGCCCTGCCTGCTACACTAGTAATTTACTGTATTATAGCAGACAGTGCTCTTCCAGTAGTATAATGTTCAAGAATATTTATTATTTATATAACATTTGTGAATAAATCTTATTGCCAATTAAAATTAAGTAATAGTAATAATTAAATGTTTACAATTTAATAATGGTGTTAATTAATTATATTATAGACAATGGAAAAAAAATGATCTGAATAGGATATTAATAAAATAAAATAAAATAAAACAATTAAAAGTATTTAAAAAGATGACAGTAACAGTAAGACAGTAAGTGAAAAAAATGATCTGAATAGGATATTAATAAAATAAAATAAAATAAAACAATTAAAAGTATTTAAAAAGATGACAGTAACAGTAAGACAGTAAGTGAAAAAAATGATCTGAATAGGATATTAATAAAATAAAATAAAATAAAACAATTAAAAGTATTTAAAAAGATGACAGTAACAGTAAGACAGTAAGTGAAAAAAAATGATCTGAAGAGGATATTAATAAAATAAAATAAAATAAAACAATTAAAAGTATTTAAAAAGATGACAGTAACAGTAAGACAGTAAGTGAAAAAAATGATCTGAATAGGATATTAATAAAATAAAATAAAAGAAAACAATTAAAAGTATTAAAAAGATGACAGTAACAGTAAGACAGTAAGTGACAGTAAATGTTCTTGTAGGAATAGTATATTTTAAATTTAGTTTATATGATGGCTTTTAATAGGTTTTGGGCATGCTTCCTTCCCTTTTCATGCAGCCAGAGTTTCACTTTAGAAGAAAAATACGCGAGACTATGGCTACATGTTTTAAGTTTAGTGTTAAGAGTATTGAATGTTTTTGGTGCTTGGAAGAGGTGAAATCTTTGTGAAAAAGTTTTTTGAATTTTGGTACAAGATAGTTGCAGTTCACCTGTGCCCTTGTTGAATGTGAGTGAGTTATTTGTTGGTGATCTTGTTTATGTCGGAAAAAATATTTTAAAGTGTTGAGTAAATATGTTTGATTGATGTCCAGGACGTGACATTCTCTGAAAAGTTCTTCTGAAGGAAAACGAAATGGCTTTTTATGAAGAACTCTCAATACCATTTTCTGGGCTTTGCTTAATGAATCTAATATAGTACAAGCTGCACCACCCCAACTGACAGTTGCATAATTAATGAGTGAGTGACACAGTGCATAGTATACTATTCTTCTTGTCGATGCGTCGAGTACATCTCTAATTTCTTTGAAAAAATAAACAAGCTTTCTTATTCGGATTGTAAGATTCAAAATATGTTTTCTCCAGTTTAGATGCTGGTCTATGTACACACCTAGATATCGTATATCTTCCGTTGTCTGCAGATTAGTACAATCACAGGGTTTATCTTTTGATTGACATGTGTGAATCAGTAGATTTTTGGGCTGCTTTATTACTGTTCTTTTACTGATGGAGAAACACATGTATTTTGTCTTTGAAGCATTTACTGTTAGTAGATTTTTGTCAAGCCATGATGTTATTCGATTCAATCCACTTTGTGCCTTTTTTAAAACATCTTCCCAGGAATCATCTTGAAAAAGAAGCACTGTGTCATCTGCGAAAGAAATTATTTTACCGTTTTCTAAATTGGAGTTACACATTTCATTGACATATATGAGGAAGAGCGTGGGTCCCAAAACACTTCCTTGCGGTACTCCATATGATGTTTTGTGGAGGTTGCTGCAGTGATCGCCCGATTTAACTACCTGAACCCTGTTATTTAGATAATCTTCAAACCACGCCAAAGCCGTCCCCCTTATTCCCAAAGCTGATAACTTGTGCAGCAGCAGTGGATGAGACACCGTATCGAAAGCTTTGGCTAGGTCCAAAAATATACCAATACAACGTTTGTCTTTATCTAATTGTGTAACTAAGAATTCCGTTAGTTGACATATTGCATCTTCTGTTGAGAGTTTTGATTGGAACCCGTATTGATTGTTGGAGATTATTTTGTGAATATCCAGGTATTTTAAAAGACGTACTTTAACTATCTTCTCTAAGATTTTAGAAAAAACACTTAGGAGCGATATAGGTCTATAGTGGCTCGGATTACGGGGATCACCACCCTTGAATATTGGACAGATTCTAGCCAGTTTTAGTGCATTTGGAAAGATACCCGTTGAGAGACTTTGATTGAATATATAACAAAGAGGCTTACTTAATTGGTCTTTATTATACTTCACTACTTTTGCTGTTACCTCATCGTTTCCAGGGGCACTGTTAGACTTTAGGTTACTAATAATTGCAGCAATTTCATGAATGGAGGTTGGAGCAAAGAAAAATGAATATGGATTTGCTGAATTTAAATTTGTTTTAAGGTTTTCTTCAGTAGTTTTTAGACGAGACAAAATATTTTGTGCTAAATTTTTACCAAGCGAAGCGAAATGCCCGTTTACATTATCTAGCACTTCAGTAATGGCCTTATCCTCAGTAGCATGATTTTTGTTTGGAATCAGCATATCACATATATCATTGCTTCTAGTATTTTGTGTAGAAGTCATTTCTCTTATAATTTCCCATGTTTTCTTTGCATCACGTTGATTTTCTTTTATAATATTTTTGTAATATAAGTGTTTAGCGGATTTGACCGCTCTATTACAAATATTTCTATACTTTTTGTAAAAGTTTTGTAAGCCGACATTTAGAGGGTTAAGTTTAGACTGTTTGTGTAACACATCTCTCTTATTTATGCAGTTAACTAAACTTTCAGTTATCCAAGATTTCTTAATTTTTTTCCTCGATTTATTAGATATATGTTCTTGATTTTTTTTAATGTGGCTTTGTAGAATATACAGGAATTTTGAATATGATGTATTAGCATCATTAGTCTCGTATACTGGTAACCAAGTTTCTTTTTCCAAGTCTTTTTTTAGCATTTCAAAATTTAGTTTGTGTCGGGGTTTTGTATAAGGTTTTGTATTTATTTTTTGTGTTCCAATATCAATCATTACTGGAAAGTGATCCGTGATAGTAGTTTCACAGCTCGAGTTACGAGTTCGAAGAATTTACAGGCTGAATTAATCGCAGTTTTCGTGTTTTATCTACGACAACTCAAATGGTATTCATTACTATCAGAAATATTTTGTTCTTTCTCAGGTAAAACCTTATCTTTCTATGAAACAGAAGTTGATGTTTCAAATTTGACATTAATCAGTAATGATAAATAGGTGTTAAATAAACGTGTTTTAATGATTTTTTTAAAAAATAGAGAAGCAAATATGCAATACGTGTCGCATCAATATTCTTACTATTCTCAAACTAAGCTAAAAGCCTATACTACAAAAATAGGATTAACTTGCTGGTATATTGGAATGGGGCTCGAACCATCGACCACCAGATCACTAGGCGAGCGCCATGACCACTTCACCAACAAGCTACTCATTTTGATTTCAGCCCAAATAAATTATAGTCGGGGAGAATTGAAGGTGAGCGTTGAAGATTCGTAAATTTCTACATAAATCATAAATGGAAATAAAAATAGGAGAATAAAAAACGTGAAAATCGTTTTGTTTATTAAGAACAAACATTATATAATCTGGATACATATATGTAACTGTATCCATCCTACTACTGCATATATGAGTACGTATGTACGTATGTATATAAATTCAACTGCATTGCACCACCTAATAGAGATCTCGTTTTCTCCATTGTGAACACGGTTCATTTAAAGTTGGCCACCCGGGGGATTTTCTATGTAGAATCTTCCAGATCGTAGAAACGGAAAGAAAAGTTTTGGGATACATCGACTCTTTATCGTGAAAAGTATCTTAACAAAATACTCGAAAATCATGTGCCGCTTCTACATACTAAAATATTCTATATTCAGAATATAATTTGGCTAGGCCCATTCTCGGTAAACTGCCTCACATTTTAAATTATTTTCTGCAGTTTATTTATAAAGAAGAAAAAAAAAAGAAAGAAAAAAAAATAATGCATGATAGACATTATAAAAGACAACATTATATAAAAACATAAAAAGTATAAATTAATATATGATAAAATCAAAAAGGATGTGCAATATTGGAAAACACTAAAAGTTAGGAATAAGAAATAATGTGTAAACAATGTAAATTGATTTCAGACCAATTTGTTATACAGGCACCGTAAAAAATGTTCCTCGTGTTTGGGAGAGGGATCTCTCTCTCATTCATTCATCAACTTTTTTTTGAAGATGCTTTGTGATGGAATTTGTGCAAGTGAAATCTTCATATGAGGCACCAGAATTTTATGTTGTGAAGTGGTTCTTGTGATGCAGTATGATGTGTTTCAGTATATTTCTATGTGGTTTATAAAATATAATTTGAGTAACTTTTTATATAAGATTTCTTTATTTGGAACTGTTGTATGGCACCTATATGTGCCTCTAGAAAAAGTGTGTCCTAATGAAACAATTTGCAAAATTTGGTTCAGATCTGTCAAGTGGTGTAGATTTGTAAAGAAAAAATATATTTGGAGGAGAGGGTGAGAGCGGAGGGGGAAACGGGTTCTAAAGAATTAATATGCAAAATTTGGATTTCTATGCAAAAATTAAAATTGAAAATTGAATTTAAAAAAAAAATAAAATTAATATGCAAAATTACGTCAAACCATGTAAAATTGCATATTCAATGTTTTTTCAAAACTAAGATATGTTTCTAATAAATAATTAGACAATATAGAACCATGAAAAAATATTATTATGTAAGCATTACAAAAGCGTACTGCCTCGAATATTTATATAGAAATTTTGCTAATCGAGTCTTGTTTTTCATTTTTAAAGTTTTTGAAAAAAACTGTTACGAGGTGCAGGAAATGCGTGCAGATCAATAATCTAAGAAGATAATAGGAATAACTTGGTGGTCTCCTTGAACTCCCGACCACTAGATCATTAGATGAGTGCCTTAACCACTAGACCAACAAGCTCATCATCACTTTTAACAAAACATGAATATATGGAATATTGGGCGTGTAACATGTTAATATAATATTATCTTTATGGAAGACTAGCTGTTTTTACCCGGTATTGCACGGGTTAAGGATTAAGTTGAAAATAAATTTGTGGGTGGAAACAAAGGTTTGTTTCAAACGGTACAGATTTGCATCGAAAATATATCAGGAGGAGGAGAAAAAGTAAAAGGGGAGGGAGGAAATATAGATTATGTTACCCGCCGAGTTCTAAAGAATAAGTTTCCAAATTTTCAATCGGATTGGGCAAATGGTACAGATTTGCATCGAAAATATATAGCGGAGGAGAAGGGTTAAAAGAATAGGGGGGAAATGTCGCTTATGTTACCCGCCGAGTTCTTAAGAATTAGTTTCCAAATTTTGAGTCCGATCGGTCAAGCGGTACAGATTTGCATCTAAAATATGTCAGGAGGGGGAACGGGTATGAAAATAGGGGGGAAATATCGCCTGTGTTACCCGCTGAGTCCTAAAAAATAAGTTTCCAAATTTTGAGTCCGATCGGTCAAACGGCACAGATTTGCATCGAAAATATGTCAGGGGGAGGGGAAGAGGTATGAGAATAGGGGGGAAATGTTACCTATGTTAGCCGCCGGGTCCCAAAGCATAAGTATGCAAAATTTGAATCGAATCGGACAAACGGTGTGGATGTGTATAGAGAACAAACAGACAGACATTGAGTTTTATAGGTATAGATATAAGTTTATATGTATGGTGACGAAGCTTCTAGAGATTGCTAGATATTGAAGGAAGAAAGTTACTAGAGAGAGGTAGTAACCGTTCACATTGCAGCGTTAGCGGGCACACCGCTCGTTACAACACAGATGTTCCCAGAGTTCCTATATCCATCTCGTATTAGCGAATAGATTTTGGCGAACCATCCTGCATCCAAGTCTGCGCGGCAAAATTTTTAAACTTGCAAATATCGCTAAATCAACTATGATTAAAACACCATTGTCATACTTTTTCGAGCATGGTTTTAAGGAAAATACTGTTTGGTAACTATTTGGATACCATTATGAAACTTATATTTACGGCAACATTTTTAAAATTATTTAGGTCCAAATAATTACTCGATTTAATAATTATTATGATTTTGTCATCTAGAATTTTGCTTATTCGAGAGAGACGAAAGAGTGACTAAGTGTGATGTAATTATAAACAACGAATGCTTAGAACAAGTGAACGAGTTTGTGTATTTGGGAAGTATGTTTAGTAGAGACGCAAGGCTGAGAATGATATCGAAAGGAGAGTAACTGCGGGAAACAAAGTTAATGGTGCACTAAATGCAATTATGGCCAATAAGAATCTGTCAAAAGAAGCAAGACTAGCGGTACATAATGGCGTTCTAGTGCCAACCCTTATGTATGGAAGTGAAGCCTGGAATTGGCAAAGAGGAATGAAAGTAGACTGAATGCGGTGGAAATGCGGTCACTAAGACGCTTGTGTGGAAAATCTTTGGTCGATAGAGTGAGGAATGAACAAATTAGAAGTAAATGCAATGCTGGCTGTAGTGTGGTAGATAGAATAAAGAAAGGAGTGCTGAGATGGTTTGGTCATGTGGAACGTATGAACGAGGAAAGGATGGTTAAGAAAATATATGAGGCGAATGTTGAAGGCAACAGGAATAGAGGGCGTCCGCGAAAGACCTGGCACGATCAGGTACTACAAGTATTTGAGGATGGCCCTGTTAAAAGCCGCAACAACCGTAGAACGTGTATGAGAAGATGTATGAATGTGGCCGAAGCAAAAGTGGTGTGCCAGGATAGAAGAGTATGGCGTTCAATCCTCTCTGCCTACCCCTGCAGGGAAACGGCGTGATGGTTAGTTAGTTAGAATTTTGCTGTTGACGTTGATTAATGATTCGATAGACTTATTTGATTTCAGCCAGTTTCAAATTTAACAATTTGACTAATTGGGGCTAATTGCCAAAATTGTCGCGTCCGATTGTTTATCTGAATAATTCTGTTGCCCGTTTTAATCAGAAATTGGCAAAGCCAAATTAATCAGTCATTACTGAATCCTTATCGATAAAGTGTTTGAATTCATACAGTTGATAAAAATGTGATTAAAATAAATAGCACTATGACTTAACTGATGATTGTAAAATTTATTGACGCTTTTTTGTGCACTCAATGGTTGTCTCGTTAGCTCACTTTTATAATATAAAAATATTTAACATAACATTTTGTATTATTTTTTGGAATGCAACATTTTCTAATTGCAACGCTAAAGTCAAATAATGTTCATTTATCCACCGAGCCTCCCTATACTTCAATTCACACTTTCATGACTTCGATATCTTCAATTACCATATGTAAATCCAAACTCAATACGTAAACCTTAATGGACTTCATTCCACTTACTTATTCTTTTTCTTCTTCTTTTTTTTCTTCTTCTTCTTCTTCAAGATCTGTTGATCTATTCTGGCAGAAAGCTGTTACTCTTGGGACGTCGAGATCCAACCGTCCCTCCACCGTTGCTTGCTCTATTTAATCGCGTAATATCTTCGGTGCCACAGGTCCATCTTATTTTTTCGTCTTATTTCTTCTCTCTTTCCATATACTTCTCACTTTCTTTTTAATTCTCACATTTTATTCCCAACCACCTACACATCCACCTTCTTTTGCCACGGAAATACATTTTTTTCTTCGTAATTTAAATGCCTTATTCTGAATAGTTTGAAATCATCTGCATGTTGTTTTCTGGGATATTTTGCCGTGTATATCTGACCTCCCTAGCCGACGTTTCGGATCCCATCATTGTGTAAAAAATTAAAGTTTTTATACCACTACAAGCTTTAAAAAATCTAATTTCCAAAAAATTTACTCCTAAATAAGAAATTTCAAACCGCCGTTTTGTTAAAACTCATAACATAGTCAGGAATCTACCTGCCAAGTTTCTGCTGCTAGCTCTGGTACACCCTGTATTTATAATTAATTGTTTATATATATTAGGTCCTTACATATGAAATTCACGTTTTGCCGTACTGGCAAATTTGATCTCAAATATCTTCTCTTTGGTTAGGAATTCCAAATCCAAATTTATACAGCTATTTACTCATGTATTTGTGTTTTGAAAATTATAATTCATTTGTTTTTTCCTCAATTGTTTTTTTCTTTGCGTCACTCAGTTTACAAAATGAAAAACTTGAAATATCGCGTTATTTACGAGTACGAGTTCCACCGTAGCACCAGGCTGCAGAAACGGCTCGAAGGATTAATGATGTGTATGGCGACGGTGCCGCAAAAGAAAACACAGTGCGTTTTTGGTTCCAACGTTTTCGTTCTGGAAATTTCGACCTGCAGAACAAGCCCCGTGGACGGCCGGAGACCAAAGTTGATAATGAAGAATTGAAGGCTATTGTGGAAGCGGATCCATCGCAAACCACATCCGAGTTAGCTGCAGGCTGCGGTGTTAGTGATAAAACTGTTTTAATCCACTTGAAGCAAATTGGTAAGGTGAAAAAGCTTGAAAGGTGGGTACCTCACGAATTGAGTGAAGCAAATCAACAAACGCGCGTTGACTGCTGCGTTGCATTACTCAACCGGCACAATAATGAAGGGATTTTAAATCGAATCATTACCTGTGATGAAAAGTGGATCCTGTACGATAATCGGAAGCGCTCATCGCAATGGCTGAACCCTGCCGAACCAGCCAAACCATGCCCCAAGCGAAAATTGACTCCAAAAAAGTTACTTGTGAGCGTTTGGTGGACTAGTGCTGGTGTCGTTCACTAAAGCTTTCTTAAATCTGGCCAGACGATTACGGCAGATGTCTATTGTCAGCAACTGCAAACCATGATGGAAAAGCTAGCTGCTAAACAATCGAGGCTGGGTAATCGCTCTAGGCCACTGCTGCTTCATGATAACGCTAGACCACACACTGCACAACAGACGGCTACCAAATTAGAGGAGCTTCAATTGGAATGTTTAAGACATCCACCGTACTCTCCGGACCTTGCCCCAATAGATTACCATTTTTTTCGAAATTTGGATAACTTCTTGCAAAGGAAAAAATTCAACTCCGATGGGGCAGTCCAAACCGCCTTCAAAGATTTTATCGATTCCCGTCCGAATGGTTTTTTAAGTAAAGGGATCGATGAACTACCTATGAGATGGCAAAAGTGCATAGATAGCAATGGTACATACTTTGATTAAATAAATATATTATAATAAAAAAAATCGGCTTTATGTTCCTCCCATACTAAACGCCAATTTCATATGTAAGGACCTAATATATTTATTTAATACGAAATAAATAAATGAAATAAAGAGAAACACATAAATATCAAATAATAAAACTGAAAATTAAAAATGGAATAAAATAAATAAGTGAATTAATAATTCAAAAAGAGAACCATATAACTATCAAATATTGACGACTTATTAAGTCGCTGCGATAGTGAAATTGGTAACACGCTGTGCGCGAAACACAGAGGTCCGTGGTTCGAATCCAGGTTCCAGCATTTAATTTTTCAGTTTTATTATTTGATATTTGTGTGTTCCTCTTTATTTCATTTATTTATTTCGTATTAAATATTACGGGACTCATTTCCTTAAATAAATGAAAAATATGTTTACTAATATATATATTTTAATATATATTTTTACGCTTCAATAGGCCAGGAGGCCCAATTACAGAAGCGGAATACATCAAAAAACACCCAGGCTTGAGTAAATCACATAAATTGTGACCTCACCGGGAATCGAACCCGGAACCCTCGGTGTGGGAAGCCAGTGTCGTACCACTGCACTACAAGGGCTACTATATGTTTAAATAAAAGTCACGCATCTTGTTCTCACTGCGCGCCCCTGGTACCTACCTCATTAAACACTCGCAACACTATCTCAATCAATCATCTTCTTTGTCTCTATCACAAAATGGATTTATCCGTTTCGATTTACATTCATTGAAAAGGCCATCATCAGGCGTCCAAGGTGCATTTAAGACATCGGCACGTTTCCAAACAACAATCTGTCAAGTGTTAAGTAATACAAAGCTATGCAATCGCGTTACGAAACGTCGTGGAGGGACCGCGTGCGTCCGAGAGAACCGATTGAATGGTCCAAGACCGGTACATATGAACCAGTCGGTAACAGAGTTCGGACAAAAAATACTTATTACCCAAGAGGCGAACATGAAAAAACATGCATATCGAATTCTGGCGTTCAGGGTTACCGAAAATTACCGGGACTCGAAAAACAATCATCTTAAATGTTGTAAAAGAAAACATGCAAATTAATAATTATTATTTTTTGCATTGTTTTGTATTGGATTATAATATTTATTTATTTGTTTACGCCCATTAGGCTTTTACATAAAGAGTATAAAATAAATTTCAAAAAGCACATACATTAAGCAATATCTGTATAGCACCAAAACATGAGTATAAAAGTTAAAAATATAAAGTAAATAGCGGCAATGTGTATAGGCTTTTACCTAAAAATATAACATAAAATTAAAAAGAACAAACATTAAACAATATAAGTTATAAGTAGCGAAATATGAAGTTTCAGGAATAGCACCAAATCATGAGTATAAAAATTAAAAATGTAGAGTAGGTAACGAGCAGCAATGCGTATAGGCTTTTACATAAAAAAATATATCATAAAATTAAAAAGAACATACATTAAACAATATAAGTTACAAGTAGCAAATTATTAAAAGTATCAGGAATAGCACCAAAACATGAGTACAGAAATTAAAAATATAAAGTACAAAGCGGCAGTGTGTACGAAAAATATATATTACCCACCATTACATATTAACAGCTGAAGTCAGTAACGAAGCAGTATTGCCTCTTTAAGTGTAAACTTTACTTTCTCCAGACTGTCGACGAAAATGTCAATCATGCAACCATATTCATTACAAGTTCCCAATATTCTGTGTATCACAGAATTTGATTGATAATTAGTATTGCAATTGTTGCGATGGAATGTGACAATTTGTCGAGTTCTATGTGTGGAAGGGATATTATAATCGATACATGCTACAAGGTCAGGGCTGTCCAACATATTGTTTACAATTTTGTAAAGAAGAACTATATCATAAATTTTTCTTCTATCATATAATGTGAGTAAATTTAGTCTCTTCAATATGTAATTGTATTCTATGTTTTGTGTTGGTATGCTTAACTTGTAGTTAATGTATTTGAGAAATTTGCGTTGGACACGCTCAATACTGTCTATATGCCCATATCTATAAAGGGACGCTGCAAATCCTGCGTACTTTCTATAATAAGGTTATACACCATGTTCAGAATGAGAAAAGAATGTTCTAAATAACATACATTATTATCACTGATGAAACGGTTTTGGATGAATTGAAAGCGGTACCTATTATATTTGTGTTCGGTTAATCATCTATGGTTTTCTCTGGTTTTTGGTCCGTCTTGATATCTATAGACGTCTCTGTATATGTCAAAGTTGCCATGAAAAACGGATTCTATGGCCACCCCGGAACGAACGGCTCATTTTTTACTAGGCAGACATTTTTTGCATGTAATTTTTTTATACTATAAGATTTTTTATTACAATATAATGTTATAAGTGTCTACAGCCGGCCGGCAGACTAGCGGAAGCGAAGTTCATCATTACTGCGTACCACCGGAAGATACTGATAAGCGGTACCTTTTCAATACCTATAAAATTTTCGTTTTCCAACTTGCTAGCCCAGAATCTAGGGATTTTGTCAGACGGTTTATTTTATCATTACTAGAGATATTATGCACATTATTTATGCATCAAGAAATAAACTCAAATTAAAAAATTGTACGTGACATAATTATTGCACATATTAACTTCGTTTTATTTTAATTGTTTATACGGCGTACATTGATTAATATTTTTAATTACCTATTATTTTGAAACTATCAAATTGGCGGAGTTACGTGCTGTCCTATAAGGTTCCTTCCCTGTGACGCGCAGCTGGAGGAGATAATCATGTCGCCAGGGTTTAAGTGAGATGATTTTTTTTTAAATTATGTAATGTCTATAATATAGCGTATCAAAAAAAAATTTTTTTTGTGAAAATGAGATCAGTTAGTTTTCTTTTTTTTTCAATAATTTTCATTTTTTTCCTAAAAATATTGAAATTAAAAATTTTGTCATTTCAATCCACGATTTTTTTCATCTTATGAAAAAATATAAAGAATGTTATTTAAGAAGAAGTACGCAAAGTTTGAATAAAATAGTGTTTCGAGAAAAACGCAGAAGACGAAGGTAATGTCTTTAAAAATTCACCTACCACGATATCTTCAAATTGCCATAACGATTTTTGAATGAGATGACTCAATTTATTTTTAGAACTTTCATCATAAGTTAAAGTAAAAAAAAGAATTTTTGAAAATGTCAAAGTGGTGTAACCCCTTAACTTTATGAAAACAAAAAAAAAAATTAAAGAAATAAAAGTTGAAATACCCCGGGAGCAGAGAATAAGTATTTTAATATAGATTAGTCCGAAAATACTTCTTACCATTACACTTCATGTGGGGTAGGTAGGTAGGTAGGTTGTTGCCTTACCCTCATTCATACATCTCTACATGCAGTTATTGATTTTTGAGACTCCTAACAATACCATTTTCCAATATCTAGTTTCTCTCCTCATCCATTCACTCATCGGATCCAAACCACCTAAGCGACCCATGTTTACCTCTGTTCACTGTGATGTTAAAAATTGAAATAAATTAATTCGTGGTGATGGCGATGACCCTGGCCAGCGGTTGATTGCGCAACAAAGCTGAGCCCAAAGAAAACTTTTGTCAAGATCAAATCGTTTGATTTAAGTTTTACAAACTGTTTCTTCAACGAGCACGTGCTTTCATTGTAGTTCGCGATTCTTTCTGTACCGAAAAACGGGGCAATCATTTGTTGAGTAATGCGGAAAGTTTGAAGAATAAAGCCATGTATTCACTAGGGGACAAATCGCGAAACATTCCGCTCGGCATGTCGCATCAACATCTACGCTCATGTTTCGGGGACAATGACGCGGTCATTTGACGTGTACACACCGGGACTCGCATATCTTGTCGCGGAAATGTCATGAGGTTACGATGACAGCTGCGGTATCTCATTTGGCGAAAACGGGGTTCAGCGCAATTCGAAATGTTTTTTTGGGTCGCAATTTCAAATTAACGAGGTTTTACTGTAGTAAATTGAATATTATTAAAAACAAGCTCCTTTTTGCAAATAATTATTGTTTTCCAGACGTCGCAGAAATATATCGCCCTATGAGGTTATATGATAGCCACGTATCTGTTTATGTTAATGAGTTTATCGAAAAGTAAGAGGAGAAAAAAGAGGAGAATGCGAAATTATTAACTGCAAAGAGAAAGAAGGACGGACATTCTATGCGATCTTCGATCGATACAGCTCGATGAGTTCGAGAACGATTTCGTTTCCCCGCATTGTCATCTTGACAGATACAGCGCATGCGTATTCACTTGTAAACATACCACGTGGTACTGACGCTCCGCGGAATGTTGCAGTGAGTACGCTCGGGTACCGTGCGCATGTCAACGTTGCCACGGCACGTAGAAATGCCGCGCTATGTTGTGCGCGAGGTCGCGGAACAGTGCACGACGTTGCAACGTCACGTAGACTCTATGCCGCGCATGCTGTTGAGGGACAATTTGTCCCCTAGTGAATACATGGCTTAATGCGGAATGTTTGAAGAATAATTGAATGTTTTACAATTATGTTATATTGCATATGACAAATTTATACGCTGTTGCTGCAAAATGATTGTTACAATATTTATTTACGAACATGACGTACGTCTGAAAGAATTTAATTTAATTAATCGTTTTTGATCATTCCATATTTTATTGCAAACTTGTAAGTTTTATGCAAATTATAAAGTAAATACAGAGACCGGATATTGTAGGATTAGGATCTTCATCAAATTGGCATTCAATCGGTGTGTTTTAAGGAATACAGTGAAAAATAATTGAATTCGATATTTTTCAAATAAAAATATTAAAATAGCTTTGATCTTATAACTTATGTAAAATTTGAAATATTTTATAATAAAGCGTGTAAAATACGTTTAATATTAGGTCCTTACATATGAAATTGGCGTTTAGTATGGGAGGAACATAAAGCCGATTTTTTTTTATTATAGTATATTTATTTAATCAAAGTATGTACCATTGCTATCTATGCACTTTTGCCATCTCATAGGTAGTTCATCGATCCTTTTACTAAAAAAACCATTCGGACGGGAATCAATAAAATCTTTGAAGGCGGTTCGGACTGCCCCATCGGAGTTGAATTTTTTCCTTTGCAAGAAGTTATCCAAATTTCGAAAAAAATGGTAATCTGTTGGGGCAAGGTCCGGAGAATACGGTGGATGTCTTAGACATTCCAATTGAAGCTCCTCTAATTTGGTAGCCGTTTGTTGTGCAGTGTGTGGTCTAGCGTTATCATGAAGAGGCTGGTTAATCGCTCTAGGCAGTGGCCTAGAGCGATTAACCAGCCTCGGTTATTTAGCAGCTAGCTTTTCCATCATGGTTTGCAGTTGCTGACAATAGACATCTGCCGTAATCATCTGGCCAGATTTAAGAAAGCTGTAGTGAACGACACCAGCACTAGTCCACCAAACGCTTACAAGTAACTTTTTTGGAGTCAATTTTCGCTTGGGGCATGGTTTGGCTGGTTCGGCAGGGTTCAGCCATTGCGATGAGCGCTTCCGATTATCGTACAGGATCCACTTTTCATCACAGGTAATGATTCGATTTAAAATCCCTTCATTATTGTGCCGGTTGAGTAATGCAACGCAGCAGTCAACGCGCGTTTGTTGATTTGCTTCACTCAATTCGTGAGGTACCCACCTTTCAAGCTTTTTCACCTTACCAATTTGCTTCAAGTGGATTAAAACAGTTTTATCACTAACACCGCAGCCTGCAGCTAACTCGGATGTGGTTTACGATGGATCCGCTTCCACAATAGCCTTCAATTCTTCATTATCAACTTTGGTCTCCGGCCGTCCACGGGGCTTGTTCTGCAGGTCGAAATTTCCAGAACGAAAACGTTGGAACCAAAAACGCACTGTGTTTTCTTTTGCGGCACCGTCGCCATACACATCATTAATCCTTCGAGCCGTTTCTGCAGCACTGGTGCCACGGTGGAACTCGTACTCGTAAATAACGCGATATTTCAAGTTTTTCATTTTGTAAACTGAGTGACGCAAAGAAAAAAACAATTGAGGAAAAAACAAATGAATTATAATATTCAAAACACAAATACATGAGTAAATAGCTGTATAAATTTGGATTTGGAATTCCTAACCAAAGAGAAGATATTTGAGATCAAATTTGCCAGTACGGCAAAACGCCAATTTCATATGTAAGGACCTAATATGAAGAAAACCGAATCAATTCAAAAAACGGTCCCCGGTGGCCAAATATACATCCATTCCTTCTTACAGATTTATAATAATATTACCTATCTATAAATCATGGGTCGCAAATATAACAAGACATTTAAAAAAAAATTCCCACAACATTTAGATTATTTAATTATGTAAATATTAATCGACATATCAGTCTTGTTGTCATGTATGTTTACAAGACTGGAAACATGTGGTTAACCTTCAATTATAATATAATACGTTAAGTGTGTGTCAGCTAAAAAAGTAATCGATCAAATAAATAATATATGTAATCAGAAAGCATTCAATTTCCTTTGACTCTTTTACTGACTCATTTAAATAACGATGCTACTTGAATCGCATTCAAAAGAAAAAAATGACAAAGTTTAATGTATATTATAGATATCTCACAGAGACGAAACTGTATTAATTATGGGAAAGTAGGTATAGAAGTCATTTGGGTGTAATAGGACTTATGACCTATCTTTTTATGGTTGGCTTAAGTGATCACTTTACACAATTGTAACATTCGCCATTTCCACCCATGATAGAATATACCATGCTTATTCATTTTTTGGAAGTTGTTAATTAATTGATTAATAATGTCTCTATGACATAAATCCAGCACTGTTCTGAAAGATTTCAACAAACTCAAAATATTCTGAATTGTAAATACTGGTAAAAAGGAATTTAACAAAAATTGGAAATAATATTTCCTGGCGTATCCTAGTGTAATGCAAGTATTCGAATGAATTTCATTACACACAATAAAGTATATTGCTCTCAAAATTCCGTAAAAAATCAATGTAGATTTTCTCATTAGCGACATCTGTGGGGATTTAGGGGAATGAAAATGGCTTTGTACAGGCCGCATGGAAAAGGTGCTTATTACTCATATATGAAAGCTTTCCACGCAATTTGAACATATATACAACTTCCAAAAAATGAATAAGCATGGTATATTCTATCATGGGTGGAAATGGCGAATGTTACAATTGTGTAAAGTGATCACTTAAGCCAACCATAAAAAGACAGGTCATAAGTCCTATTACACCCAAATGACTTCTATACCTACTTTCCCATAATTAATACAGTTTCGTCTCTGTGAGATATCTATAATATACATTAATTGATTAATAATGTCTCTATGACATAAATCCAGCACTCTTCTGAAAGATTTGAACAAACTCAAAATATTCTGAAAGTTTAATATTTTTTCGTACGACGTATACTAATTCACAAAGCGGTAAATACTCGTACCTATGCATTTTTCTCTTTCGTAATACATATGAAATAGTATGATGCCTATTTCTGAGCGTGATGGTCCAAACGTCATCCCAAACCCTGTAACCTCCTTCACAATCTTTCTCCACTCTTCCCGAACTTGTTTATTATTATTGTTAACGAACATATGCTCAAGGAGAGCAAAGTGAAGATATACAAGACCTGTGTCCGCCCAATCATGACGTACGGTATCGAGACAAGGGCTGACACTACCAGAACAAAAAATCTCCTAAGAATAACTGAGATGAAGACTCTCCGACCCATTGCGGGACTGACAATCCGAGACCGAGTGAGGAATTCCGAAATACGAAGGACCTGTGTCGTCGAGGATATTGTCCGATGGGGAAGATCTAGAAGACTTTACTGGAGAGATCATGTGGAGAGAGCTTGTACTGAGAGAGTAGTGAGCATAGCAGCGAACAAGCTGCCGTCTGGTACCAGACTCCCAGGAAGACCGCATAAAAGATGGCGAGATAGCTGGACATCTGTATCCCAGGAACAGGCTCCGAGCAATGACAGGACGCAGTCCTAGATGAAGCAGAAGAAGAAGAAGAAGAAGTTATTTTTATTATATTTTTTTCCTTTCTTAACCCTTTGACCCTGACACAACTATCTTACCGGCGCTCTGACTGTGAGTTCCTGAGCAATTTTCGACCGAAAAAGAATATTTGACATTAAAAATGAATTTCAATAATATTGGTATTTTTTATTAATATTTTCTCAATAATGTTTTTTTCTGTTTGTGAAACCTTTTATCTTCTATTGTAGTAGATTGTTTCGATAATGCTTTGCGTTTCGATATGACGAATGAATAAATAATAAATAAAATATTTTATACAAAAAATAGATATTTCAAGAATAAGTATACCTAACGAACTAAAAGCACCCACAAACTTATCGAAATATATGTAAAATTGAATACGTAAGGTTAGTAGATGGAATAAGAAAACACAAGCAAACACAGCTCAAACAATCAAACTGTGTGCAGACACAAACAAATTCATTCACACACTTCTTCCACCGCCCCCTCTTGCTCCCTCCGCCGCCCACCACTTATACTCGCTAGTTGTAACATGAGACAAAACATTAACCCATTATTTTATCCCTTGTGCTGCCCATTGGATGATGATGGTGGATGTCGAGGCCATTACACCAGCCCGCGAAGTACATGTTGTATTGATTGTTTAGGCCGGTTTACCGGCCTATAGGGTTCAAAGGGTTAAAGTTATTTATATTTTTTTTATATGCATAAATATTAATTAACATAAATTTCGATCAAATATAAGCACCATGCCATATATGTCATTAGCTTCCTCTTATAAGTTATAATATTTGTTTCATATCTAATATCTCCCAGCAGTTTACCGTCAACTTTATTCCACTGAGTTAATTGAATTTCGTGAGTGAATTTTCTTTCCAAAAAGTAGTCTCAGGTATTTTATGTTTTCTTCTTGTGCAGTGGCCATTTTTATGTCGGTTTTTTTTTCTTGTGAATTCAACTGGTATATCCATCGTAAATCCAATCGCTTCCCCACCTATGATCCTTTTTGGCGCATCTCGTATTCTCATATTTCCAATGTTCATTACTTTTGTTTTGTTATTTACAACAACATTACAATGTCAATCCTAGAATTTTATAAATTCCTAAAATTCACATAATAAAGACATAGGTAACCCAAGACCATCTGCATGAAGAACGTCAAGAATGAACTGAAAGAAGAACTAGTGTAACAAAAGCAGACAAGGGAAATACTGTTATTATAATGAACAAAAACGATTACCATACTTCATAGATAGTGATAATTTTATAATTTTACCTATGGACCCACAAACAAATTCAAAGAAAATATTACTAGTGCTCTAAAATCTTGTAAATCTGATATTTTTAAAAATGATAACGTTATATCAAGAAACCCAAAAGCACCAAAATTATATGGTTTTTGAAAAATCCATCAAATAAATACCCCCATTAGACCTGTAGTTTCTTCGCGTAATTATAATAATCAGTTTTGTTAATAACAATAATGTGTTTGTCCCCAAATATGTCATTAAGAATTCCTTTCAACTAATTGATGATTTAAAAGACATTTTACTTCCCAGTAATGCTAAACTTGTTTCTTTTGATGTTGTAAAATTATTCCCCAATGTTCCTGTCTCTGAAAGCAAAATAAGTGTGTCTGAATTATTTAAAAATTCAAAATTACCTAAAGACCTTTCTAATGATATTACAAGATTGATGAACTTACTTTTAAATCAAAATTACTTTCAATACGATAACGTCATATATCAACAAAAAGAAGGACTCCCAATAGGAGCGCCTACGAGCTCCTTAATCGCTGATATATTTAGGGATAATTTAGAAACAAAGATTTTGAATTCTAAATCCCCCCTTTTAAATAATATTCTATTGTGGAAGAGATATGTAGATGATATTTTCTGTATTTGGACAGGATCTGAACGCCAACTTGATATCTTTCTTAATTTTTTGAATTCTTTTCATCGCCAAATACAATTTACAATTTAGGTTGGAAATAATGCCACATAAAACATTTTAGATTGAACTTTGTATATCAATAACAATAAAATTGAATTTAATATATATCATAAACCTACATATACTAACACAATAATCCACAACACGTCCGACCACTCGATCTCACATAAATATTCCGCCTTCCATTCTACGATACATCGACTTGTCAACGTCCCATTGTCTTTTATTAATTTCCTTACTGAGTTGTCCATAATAAAACAAATTGCTACAAACAAATTGCTACAAAAAAGTTACTCTCCTAATTTGATTGATAAAATTCTAATCAAAATTTTTATTCAATAATTGTAAAAATAACGATGATAATGGCGTAAAATTTTATATATAAACAATTTTTCAATTGAAAGCTCGAAAAATCTCCCTCCCTTCATAAAACCATCTTTCTATACAAAAAATAATAGTAACTTTCTGAAAAATGTTAGAAATAATTGACTCACTCGGGTGTTTATAAACTAAAATGTAATGACTATCTTTCTATGGAAAAACTATTGGAAAAACGAGTCATAATTTTGATATTAGGATTAAAGAACATAGAAGATGCTTAAATAATTCAATTTTTTCCGAATTTTCCAATTATATTATTGAAAATAACCATAGTTTTGATAAAAATACAAAAAAAAAGTCAATATACTTCACATTGATAGTAAAAGTAAACGTTTAAATAATTTAGAAGCCCTAAAAATTAAGAAATCCATAAATAATAATGAGCGTATTATAAATAACCAAAAATATCTAACTTTAAGTCCAATCTTGAATATGTTTCCTTTCACCCTATCACCTGTTTCTTTCGCACCCCCCACTATTTAACCCCATTTGGACACTTGACACCGAGGTATGATTATTCATAATTTGTGACGTTTAATTAGTATTATATATAAGTATACCCTGACGAAGGAACGTTGTTTCCGAATCCTCTTGGCTTTTACCAAAAATTAAGTGGTGATAAACTAAGTTAATTCATTTAATTATATTCATAACAAATAACCACAAAGTAATTTCAAAATACAATAGTATAAATATTATTCATTTAGTTAACATCAGAATATTATCTTAATAAAAATTCTTTAATTTAAAAGACATTTAAAGTTAATTTAAGAAATTTAAAAGATGGAAAAACTTCAGGACTTGTTTTAAAGTGTTTTTTAGTACTAAATGTAGAGCTCCATACGTTTAGAGACGTCGCAGTAAATATCGCTTAGTAAAAATGCAATATTTTGTTTCTTTCGCTTAACATAAAACACATACTTCTGTCCTTATTCCCGTACAAACTGAATGAGACATTTTTGAGATTTCTATTTCATAAAGCGTTAAAATCTATATTTGCAAATGAATCGCTTTCGTAGCATTGTGGTATGACAGCAAATCAGATTCCTTCTGGGAACGAAATCTTGATCGATTTTGTTGTGAATTGCTTAAATAAACTTTTATTTCTACTCTTTGTATTCGGCCAAAGCATAAACCGTTAATACCGACGAGGACTCAAATATATTTAAATAAATCTGTCTGGCTGTCCGGAGTTAGATTCTCTAGAATTGAGATTCTCTCTGGGGGATTCTATGTAGGTTCGATTAGTCTAGTTCCCTATTTGTTACAACAAAATATATCACATTCTCCTAAAACCGATTAGATGGGTTTTAGGAGAATGTAATATTCTCCTCAAACCCATCTAATCTGGACAGAATCTGAATCAGAATCTCAGTAAGTGATGAGCTAATTAAACAATTAACCTTGTCAGTCAAATACTCAGCTCTCATGATTTTTCCAGAGAAGTTAGGCGTCAGGTGGATAAGGCTGCAGTTGTGGTAGGCTGCCTGAGAGATGTTGTAGGAAGAAAAGATACCAATCCGATAGGTCTGCGAGGTTCAAGATGTGGTCAGGGACAACAGTGTCGTTGATATTGGTACCATTATAAAAAGAATGAGGATAACAATTCCGTACGTAGGTGAGCTCTGCATGGCGTACCAGATGACAGCGTCCACCGGGGAAGGAGAGCTAGCTCGAATTGCGCTACCTCTGCGATGGCGCGATGTAGAGAGAGCTGAAATTTAGCATCGCAAGAGAAAACTCCTGCACAGACTCCCGAGTCCTAAATAAAGTTGAAGAAGTTAAAAACATGATTTATCAACATTATTTTAATGAAATCATTCATTTCGTTTGCTTGTCAAATATTAATAAATCACGCTGATTGCCAGCGACGGTAGTTTTTTTTGTATTATTTAATAAAATTATTTATTTAATAAAAGCTGCGGATAGAAACCTGTTAGATCACATAATCGTAAATTAATATATTTGAAAAATAAAATCTAAATACAATTGTTCATAAAAACCTCACAAGGACATATGGCGCCGGTGGATTCCAAAAATTGATTGCAATGCTTTCTATCACCACTATACTTTTTTACTCCAATACTGTATAGAAAGGTACTGATAGTAGTTACATAAAGGGCACAGTAGTCCGAGAAATCGCAGTTAATATTTTAGCTTGCCAGTTAAACGTATAGCAGTACATATTTGCCCACTCAAGAATCTAAATCACTTCTCGCGATTAAAGTGGAACTCTTTCTCGAACTGGAAATACCTATCTACATTTTGGTAGTAAGCATTTTGTCTAAATTTTATAATTTTGTCAAAGTAAGTATTTTGAATAAAAATGGAAGATGTATATTTACTCTAAATAAATAAACAATTATTTAATTTAAGCAGGTATTTGAAAGATGCGTTAATAAGGAACTTGAGTTTCAAATAAACGAGAACACCAAAAAAATGACATTTCGTTAACATAAATAAATATATTATAGTTAAAGTACATGAATGTTTAACTAACCTAACCTAACCAATTATAGTAACTAGCTACTTAAATACAGAGATTATATTTATGACGATATATGATATATAAGATATTATGTATAATATCTATGTACATCTATTTTATTGAGTAACTTTATTTTCACGAGTTGAATACAGATAGAACACATTTTAGATGCACATATTTTTTATGTCAGGTTTTCCTTTGTGGTATTTTTTTGTGCTCAGATCTGCTGTTCAAAAAATGTATTTGATTTGAATGATAGCGTTCAAAAGCGATCAAATTTTGTTACAGAAGATTGGAAGCGATAGTAGGTAACTGAAAATTTCTTATTATTAAAGTAATTCTATTAAAAAAGGTTTTCACGAAATATTTAATAAATTATGCACTCAACTACAAAATAAAAGTAACGTAACATAACGTGACCTAAAAATAAATTAGCAATAAAATTAAACAACCAAACATAACGTAACCTATAAATAAATTTGTTAATAAATTAAACAACCAAACCTAACCTATAAATAAATTTGTAATAAAATTAAACAACCAAACCTAACCCAACCCTACCTAACCTATAAATAAATTTGTAATAAAATTAAACAACCAAACCTAACCCAACCCTACCTAACCTATAAATAAATTCGTAATAAATAACTTAATCAAATTAAAACTTTCCATTTTCCTATGAACACGAATTATAAGTGACCGCGTTTATGTAAACAAAAATATAAAATAAATATAATTTTTCAGTTTTGGAAAATCATTGTTTTAACTTTTTTTTAATAAATACACTCGAGACACTTTAAATGAATTCTTGTACAAAAAATTTGCGAGTTCTTATTAAGCGGCCCATTCACTATCCTACATGACAGTCCACCGACCAGAATAGTGAATGGTCCACTTTATATTTCATTATCTATGATTCATATCTTATCCATGGATACGTGCAAAAATTCAAAGGAATTTTCAATGATTTGTCAAATTTACTAAGAAAATAATTGCGAATTTTAAATTGGAATTACTCGTTTTAATATAAGAGTGCCGGATTATTTTGTGACATTTTTGGAATCAGGACACTCAATTATAGCGGAAAATTTGTTAATATTTCATACAGCTCCCAACGCCACATTCTGCAATTCACCCACAAAAACCAATAATAATTTTTCAAAATCGCATAATTAAAATTTTTAAGATAATTAAATAATTCCAGTAGGTTTTGAAAATATTCTAACGCGCAAAATCCCACTTGTCTCACGAAACTCCAATCATAATATTTAACTCAGGACAGGGTCTAGCAGACGGCAGAAATAATTACGGAGGACGTAATTCTATTAGACCTCGGATGTACGCAGCTCTTAGAGGATGTTTATTCTTCATGTTTGTAAAATGTATAAACTTCAGCTGTTAAATAGAAATAGTAGTCAAATTATAAAACTTATCGTTGCCATTTTATTCCATGTTTGACTTTTAACATGGGTGATAATTTTTATTTTGTAATAGGTAATTATACTCGATGTAATGTTATAATCTTATTAAATTTATTTGTGAAAAGAACACCTGGTCTTTATTATTTATCACCGAGTGGTTTGACAGCCAAGGGTAGATTAAAGTTAAATCGAAGTACAGAAAACAATTTGACATTTATTCCGCTGTTCGCACCTTGAGATTAACTTCAAGTGATAAGTTCCTGTAGAAGTACTTATACATTACATTTATTTAAAAAACGTCTATATATCAACCTGGATTACAGTTTTCCTGTTTCTTGGATATCCATATATTTTTTTAGTTGGTAAGTTGCTGGTGTAGTTGGTATAGTGATTACGAATCTCACCTAGTGACCCAGTGGTCGCTGGTTCCAGCCTCATTCCAGAACACCAGCAAGTCATATTTTTAAGCACAAGCGATTAGTTTTATTTGCATATTGATGATACGCTTATTACGTGTTTACTCCATGCGGTCGGAAGTCGATGGAGTAACATTCTTAATAATAATAATCAAATTTCTAATACAAATAATATTAATAATAATAAACCAGAAATCACGATGAAAACACCGAAGCAATTAGAAAATCCAACCTTCTCAATATTGTATAATGACGATAATAAAGTAAATATACGGATTACTAGAAGCCGAGCAAAACACATTAACGGCGTCACTGGAGAAACCCACTCCTCCACAAACACCTGACGCAGAATTTTTCAAACTTTCACTTGACGGTGAGCTCCGGACCCAAACGGTTGTACGCTTTTTGGAGAAGCAGCTCATCGACAAGGCGCCCTGAAGATGAACAGTGAGATCTGTTCGAAACGTCGGCAGACGACTGGTCCTGACGACCAGAATTTGACGCGGGTTACCCCCAAAGTAGTTAGAACTAACACACATATATATATATATATATTGATTTATTTTTAAAAAATTATTATTTAAACTATAAATACACGAAATATATGCAAGGACGAGAATGGAGTGATACTGAGTGAAAAGCCTGACATCCTGAGGAGATGGATGAGGTACTTTGATACGGTTCTCAATAACAACTCGATAGAGGTGGAGCACAACACGGTGGAGAGCACGGAATGTGATTTACACTTTAACAATTCTGAACCCCCTTCACTGGAGGAAATGAAGCAGGCAATAAGACAGCTGAAAAACAACAAATCCCCCGGATCAGACGAGCTGGTGGCTGAATTATTTAAAGCAACAGGTGAAGAGTTTGTCCAATACCTGCACAACCTAATTCAAAAAGTATGGACAGAAGAAGAGATGCCCGAAGAACGGAGACTAGGAATTGTGTGTCCACTACACAAGAAAGGCGACCGATTCGAGTGCTGTAATTACAGGGGAATAACGTTGTTAATTACCGGCTATAAAATAATGTCTTATACAACATCTTATACAAAGATTGCTCCCAATGTCTGAGGAAATCATTGGCAACTACCAATGCGGCTTCAGACCAGGCAAATCATGCATTGATCAAATTTTCTCCTTGAGACAGATCTAATAAAAAACGTTAGAATACAATGTCGAAACTCATCATCTTTTTATAGACTTCAAGGCCGCGTATGATAGATAAATAGGAATGCATTGTACAATGCAATGAGTGAATTTGGAATACCGAGTAAGCTGATCAATCTGGTTAAACTAACAATGTCCCCGGTAAAGTGTAGAGTCAGGGTTGGCAGTGACCTGTCCGAGCCCTTTGAAGCGCTCCACGGGGTGAGACAAGGAGATGGATTGGCCTGCCTCTTATTCAACATAGTCTTAGAAAAAGTTATTCGTGACTCAGGAATTGAGATAAGAGCAACGATATTTGACAACTCTGTGCAACTATTAGCTTACGCTGATGATATCGACATAATTGCGAAAACTCCCGATGCTTTACGTAATGCCGTCATAAATCTTGAAAGTTCTGCCAAAAACATGGGTCTCATAGTAAACCAGCAGAAGACCAAATACATGACCAAATACAACAAATCCCAACTCTCTCGTGTGAAAGTCAAAATTTTGAAACGGTACCAAGATTTACATACCTAGGATCCCTGACAACAAGCAACAATAATATACTTCAGAGGAGATTTAGAAGCGCATAGTGATCGCAAATCGCTGCTTTTTCCGCCTACAAAAGCAGATAAAATCCAGACTGCTGTCCAGAAACACCAATATATTAGTTTACAAAATGCTTATTAGGCCAGTGCTCACGTACGCAGCTGAGACGTGGGTACTAACTATGAGGAATGAGCGAGCACTGAACGTTTTTGAAAGGAAAATTTTGAGGCGTATCTTCGGACCGGTTCTAGAAAATGGTCTTTGGCGCAGACGTTACAAAAATGAGCTCTATACTCTGTTTAAGGAGCCAGACGTCACAACATGTATAAAACTAGGAATACTTCGATGCCTGGGTCATATGGAGAAAATGTCCGAGCATCAAGCACCAAAGTTCCTGCTGAACTCAAGATCAATAGGGCGAAGGAGCTTAGGAAGGCCAAAATTAAGATGGAGTGACAACGTCCTCAAAGACATCTCTGCCTTAGAGCTTCGGAACTGGAGAGAGCTGGCACTAAACTGAGATGAGTGGAGGAAAATTATTGAGGGGGCCAAGACCCACCAAGGGTTGTAGTGCCAAGAGTGATGATGACGATGATTAATTTTTCATGCTATTGACTTTTCTATATTCATACACCTACACATTCCATGAACAAATGACTCATGAATGTTGAGCAACGTTCATCTTCTATAATACAAATGGGCATATTGAAATACTTCGTTATTAGCGACTTGGGGTATTCCACCAAAAGAAGAGTAGAAAGAAGAACCTATACAATGGGAAATGAGATTACAGCTTGTAGGTATCGAATGTAAATACAAGTAATGTTATATTTTCATTTTTATTTCATTTCAGTTCTGAGAAATCAGTCATTAGACAAAAGACATTTAATTGCTTGATACATACTCACATAAAACATATCAATAAAGGATAATATGTAGCGAGCCTCTCAGCCAGTACCTACCTCGCTAGATATATAGAGATACCTGTTCTAAGGTACGAAGTCTTTTTTCATCATTTTATCTCCTTAGATCAATGTCTAATATTTATATATAGAAAGCACATAGCGTAAAAACATGAATAAACATATTAGAAAATATAAAAGATTCCTCCTTTACATGCATTTCTACAACACCAAACATAATTACATGAAATGTGAAATATTGTGTTCGTTTTCATATTTTTTTATTTTTTTTATTTTCATTTATTGGTTTTCTTACAGCCATATAATTAATCAATCTTGAAAAAAAACAATAATTGATGTACAGAGTTTTGGGCCAATTACAAGAAAACACATATATACAATCGATAAAAAAATAAGAAAAAACATGTCCAATAGTGAGTTTGTGTGAGTGTGTGTATTTGTGTGTTTATTTATTTATTTTAAAACAATCTTAAAAATTTTCCACTGAATTTAAAAATTTACTTTAACATACATTAATAGCGAATGGAGAGGGTGGAGGGGAATGTGGGACGGGAGTAGAAGGGAAGATATAATGTACAAATTAGTTTGGGTGCGGTAGTGTAGATATTGTTTGTTTTATGTTTCTTATTGTTGCGTTGAAAATGTCAATGTGGTGATAGTTTGTGTTAAATGAATTTGTGGATCTGTACATAAAGGAGTTTTGTTTTGAGTTGGTCTTACAAAAGGGGAGATGAAAAGTAGGTGAATGTCTGTTATTGCGAGTTGGGATGTGGTAAGATATTCGTTGAAGAAGTTCCGGACTATCAACTAGATTGTGTGTTATTTTGAATAGCATCACCGCGTCAGCTATGTTTCTTCGACGAGTTAGGGTCTGCATGTTAAAAAACTTCGCAGAGTCTTCATTGCTTATATGAGATCTAAATGAACGGAGGTCTAGGTATCTTAGGAATCTGTTTTGGACGCTTTCAATTCTATTTTCGTGTACTGCATAACCTGGATTCCACACCTGAGATGTATATTCTAAAATATTAAAATATTGTAGTCCTAATCAAAAATGATATACCGGCTCCCCTTTAGAGAAGAGTTGCGCGCGCAGCGGCAGTTGACCCCGCATCGTTTCCAGAGGAAACCTTTCCTGAACTCCATTTCAGGGTTAGGAAATGTGAATGCCACGGTTCCTCGTCTAAATGTTCTGAGCATTGCTCGCAAATAGGCCGGGCGATAATTTTACGCAGTTAGATGTATAATGCCCCCGGATATTATTAATTCGCCTCATATTAGTTACATTTGAATTACCAAGCACGACGTAAATTATACGGAACTTCGCAAATAGAGATAAGATGAAATAAATTTCGATGAAAAGTGTCAAAGTAAATTATTACGTGACAGTTAGACACTAGCAATCGTGAAATTTATTAATTTTGCTGGTTCAAAGGACGTAATCTTTTTAGATGTTGGTTGTAAATTAATATTATCATACGTTAACTATTAAATAACTTGCAGTTGTTGGACTCTGTGGTCGGCTGTGTTCTGCAACGGCCAAAATCGTTGCCTCATCATTACAAAACATTATTATTATATATACCTAAATGATAGAGCTGGCAGAAGAGGAACGAAAGTAGATTGAATGCAGTGGAGACGAAGTCCCTTAGACGTATGTGTGGTAAATCCATGTATGATAGAGTAAAGAATGAAGATATTAGGAATGAATGTAAAGCTGATCGTAGCATAATACAGAGAATAAAAATAGGGTCGCTCAGGTGGTTTGGGCATGTTGAGCGAATGAATGAGAAAAGAATGGTAAGAAAGATATATGACGCAAGTGTTGACGGCGCCAGAAAAAGAGGGCGACCACGGAAGACGTGGCATGACCAGATTAACCAGATACTGGAAGATGGTCCTGTTAGAAGTCTGAACAACCGTCGAGCTTGCATGCGAAGATGTATGAATGTAGACGAAGCGAAAGTTGTATGTCAGGACAGAAGAGTATGGCGCTCTATCCTCTCTGCTTACCCCCTCGGGGAAACGGCGTGATGGTAAGTAAGTATATTAAAAAAAGCGGACAAAATATTTCTAAAAAGACGTTGACAATTTTTAATTTAAGTATATAATGTGACATGGTATAATTTGATTGAATTTAAATTAAATTAAATAATTTCAAAATAAAAGGCGGTTGATTACGTGTGATGGCGTAGATGATCTATCGCCGTCTGTTATGGTCCGTAGCATTTCAGAAGTGGGCTCTGCATCGCAGATCTAACCAGGTCAGTCCATCGTGTTGGTGACTTTCCATTTGTCCAGTGACCATCCACACACCATACATGAAATTTCTTACATTCTCCCTCGGATCGCTAATTATTATCCGTGGAGTCCTCGTGTCTGGAAACTTTATAAAAATTTCTGAGGATTCAACACCGCATAGTTGAAGATAGAGGCTGGTCGATGTTTAATTACTCTGTCATTCCCAGAACTTTCGTTTCACACCTCAAAAAAAGATCGGTAAAATTAAGTTTTAATCAATGTCATTTTTGGTTCAGAATATTTTGAGTTTGTTCAAATCTTTCAGAACAGTGCTGGATTTATGTCATAGAGACATTATTAATCAATTAGTGTATATTATAGATATCTCACAGAAACGAAACTGTATTAATTATGGGAAAGTAGGTATAGAAGTCATTTGGGTGTAATAGAACTTATGACCTATCTTTTTATGGTTGGCTTAAGTGATCACTTTACACAATTGTAACATTCGCCATTTCCACCCATGATAGAATACACCATGCTTATTCATTTTTTGGAAGTTGTATATATGTTCAAATTGCGTGGAAAGCTTTCATATACGAGTAATAAGCACCTTTTCTATACCTACTTTCCCATAATTAATACAGTTTCGTCTCTGTGAGATATCTATAATATACACTAATGTCATTTTTATCTGTCTTATCAGATATTTTTGAATTTTACCATCGTATTTGTAAAAAAATAGACTAATCAACTACTGTAACGATTAATTATTTGTAAAAAATATAATCGCAATCTAGTCGACGGTGAGAGCGATATCTGTATGATATATTATAGATAAAATGAGAAGTTTGCCTCTATCAAATAGGCAGCATGGCTTGACTTCACCGAACGAAGTTAAGCCATGCTGGCTAGCAACACCCCGTTTGTGCGCGGTTCTCCAACTCAATCGACACCAGCAGCGGCACGATTTATATATGAAATAAGGATATCAAAATAATGATATCAGTTGAAAACATGAGTGTTCTATTTGCGATAAAATAGCGCCCCCTTCTGTGCTCAGCCCTCCAGAACCGGATGTGTTTCCGCCCCCCACTGACTCGATAATCGCTTTACTACTTGCTCCGGAGAATTTTCCAAAAGCCTCCTCGTCTATCTTGGTTTCCGGCAGAATCGTGGCGGATATTATTAAAAGGATGCCGCGTCGGAATCGCTCGTCGGACAATTTATCCTCAGAGGTAGGCCGATAATTTTTATGGTCCTCCATTAATAAAAAAGATAATAATCAGTATTTATTTATATTTAATGAAGTGCTTACACATCCCTGAATGTTTTTATCACTACCATTTCAAATAACATGACTATCATTTATTGCCCATCAGACGTGCGTCATTCTTGCGTATAATATATTTTCGTGAATTCCATTAAATTATTGAAATAAAAATAAAAATCTTTCTTATGGAGATCTGAACCGGGATCGAACACACGACGGGTCACACGTTGCCGAAAAATCATATGAAACGTAAACAACGTAAATACACCTTGCGAATTAATAATTTGGCACCACGGTATGTTAGGGGAATAGATAAGATGGCAGAGTACTGCCCTAATATGTGGATGATGGTGTAATTTATGATAATAGGTGATTTTTATTCGAAAAAGTTATTGGAAATGCTTGTTTGTTACTAATCACAAGAGGTTATGAACGAAAAATAACGTCTAACGTTTAATAATAGTCTAACGTTTTACAAAAAATAAGTCAGAAATATTGAAAAAAAAAAGCAAACTTAGACGTCGCATGTCTCCATAACTATTGGTCATGGTTGCTTGAACATTTTTGACTCATAATTAAAGCAGAAACAAAGTCCTGAGAGGTTATTAAGGTTTTTTAAATAACCCCGTGTAATAAATAAACGATTTTATTTCTAAACAATTTTTATTAATCAATTAGAAAAGACATACAGAAAATATCAAATTAACGAAAAAATATTTTAAATGCCACCGGAACTCGAACCACGGACCTCCAATTCTATCCGGGAATGGCGGTAATCTAGCGGTAGATACGCGAAGGTATTCGTGACTATTGCATTATAAAAATTGGATTGCTTTAAAAATGGAATAAAAATGTTAATCAATTAAAAAAGTAACCCATAAAAACCAATATATACTCTCTTTCTCATTTACTAGTAGAAACTGGTTTGGCTCTTATCCTACGCGTTGGGCTTCGGTCGAGCGACGCTACGAAAGGGAGTAATAAAAAATTTCCAAAAATCCAAAATTATACTATAATCAGGTTCCGTGTCTACCAAACGCGTTGAAATATTTTCATACAACTTACTAAGTTGTATGAAAAAACCATTAAAAATTTGAAAAATCCAAAAATGTATTAATTTTTTTTAACGAAAATTTGATAGATCTTCTTAATCGTCACCACTCAGCTCGATTGGATCACGGGAAAAGGGTTAAAAATTGATCCAAAGCTTTTTCGTTAAGCAAGCAGACGCCACGACGCAATTTAAGGGAGTAAAAAAAACTAACCCATAAAAACCAAGTTTTTATTTTACTCCCTTTCTTTGTACATTAAGTTTACCATCATGTAATTAAATAATTGATTGACTGAAAATGAAACATGTCTAGACAAATATCTATGTCAAAAATCTCTAAAAATATCTCTTTATTAAATTAAATTCCTATTATACCTACCGACGGAGTAATTCAAATTTTAAATATTCCGTGACGTTATCGGGCCGCCGGCGGCGTTGGTAGTAATCAAACTTTTGTAATGATTCCAATTTGAAAAAACCATTAAAATTTCTAATAATCCAAAATTATACTATAATTATTATTTTTTTAACAGATTTTTTTGATAAATCTTTTTGATCGTCGCCACGAGTCTGCTTGTAAAGTTTCAGCTCGATTGGATCACGGGAAAGGGGTTAAAAATCGATCCAAAGTTTTTTCGTCAAGAAAACAAGCAAGCAGTCGCCACGAGTTAAAAGAAAGGAAGTAAAAAGAGACTACATATAAGGTTGAAAATTTTTCGTTAACTTACCAGAGTGCTATGGCGAAATTTGATAACGCGCCATTCCCGGATAGAATTGGAGGTCCGTGGTTCGAGTCCCGGTGGCATTTAAAGTATTTTTTCGTTAATTTGATTTTTTCTGTATGTCTTTTCTAATTGATTAATAAAAATTGTTTAATAAGAATGTTCTTAGGTTTTCACGGCCACTCAGAATCTTCAAGTTTGTGTTTACTGGGGTATTATGCCGTGTTGTTACGACCTTTCGGGCCGACGTTTCGGATCCCATTGCAGGGTCCATCATCAGGGCTGATGTGTTGTCTTGAATGTTGGTGTTGTGGTTAAGTATCGGCTTGTAATACCGTGCCGAAGTCATGATGTGTTGTATTGTGTTGT
>JADDOH010001947.1:0-97171 GCA_016648135.1 Agrypnia vestita
CAGGGCTGATGTGATGGACCATCATCAGGGCTGATGTGATGTGATGGACCCTGCAATGGGATCCGAAACGTTGGCCAGAGAGGTCACATATACACGGCAGAATATCCCAGAAAACTATAAACAGAAGATTCTGAACGGCCGTGAAAACCTAAGGACACTTCCATGTACACATTCCTCTTCAAAATTTGTTAATTAAATGTATATTTTTTGTTAATTTTTTTTTGAGCTGTATATTTTTTCAAGAATTATTTTAATTTCAATGTAGGCATACTCGTATTTTTTCCTGTATTATCTGCACGTTTCAAATAAATAAATAAATTAAAAGTTTGTACTTTTAGGTTAAGTTTGTAGGAAGTTTCCGGGTAGGCTGCTATTAGAAGACAGTTGAATCATCCAATATCTCTCCCGCGTCCTTTAAAACTTGGAACAGAATATTCCGACATATTGCTTTTAATAAAATTAATTTTTGGCATAACTAACTGAAAAAATACCATCACGATCCCTGAGTATTCTTATTATTACCTCTACAGTCACATCCTTTTTCAATTCTAAAATATCACACGCGATACGAGATCGTAGGGGAACGAGCTAGTGAACTGCACAAGTATTGATATATTCAATTTGATTTCGAATACTATTAAGAATGCGATGTTTGGGAGAGTGATGCTTTTTTTTTTTTAAAATAGAGATGCGAACACGGAATACGTGTCACATCAATATTCTTAGTATTTTCAAACTAAAGCTTGCGCTATGAAAATAGGACTAACTTGCTGATCTGGAGTGAGGTTCGAACCGGTGACGTTTGGATCACGAGGCGAGAGTCCTAACCACAAGACCAACAAGCTACTCTGCTACTGCTTTAAAAGCTATTGGTATTTATTATTATGTGCATATTCTTTTACATATTCTGTCTCTCACTCTTTTGTTTATTGCTTATTTTTTACGTCTATATTGTTTCAGGAGTCGTTCGTAATTGAGTTCAAGATTAGGTATGTTGTGTTATTGACAATGTGAACTTGTGAATAGG
Organism: Agrypnia vestita; assembly: GCA_016648135.1. Taxonomy (NCBI): domain Eukaryota; kingdom Metazoa; phylum Arthropoda; class Insecta; order Trichoptera; family Phryganeidae; genus Agrypnia; species Agrypnia vestita. The sequence goes on from JADDOH010001947.1 coordinate 1,028, forward strand.
TCCTCTATATTAATAAATATATAAAATAAATAAATAAAGAAATTACCGTTGTTAGGGGTATAAAGTTCTTTTTTTAAGTCATATAAAATATTGTTTGAACAAATAATATCATCCTAGAATACAGTTGTAGCCAAATTAAGTATAATTTTTGCGAAATAATGTCATAATCTTGAATATAAATTCACGTTCTGTCTGTCTACCGCCATTACGGGTACTTAATAATGTACTATAAAGAATATTATAGTAGTTTGTATCGTGTACTACTGGTAGCTGCGCGCATTGAAATATACTAATGGCCCAAACAAATTATGTGTAAAAAACCAGGTCTTTGACCTACATGCGCTAATGATAACTTAAAATTGACAGGTATATTTTGAATACAAGGAATAAGAAATGAAAACATAACTTATTCCGTCATAAAATACTATGTATTACCTTTAAATCAGATAAATCAAGTAAAATAAACACATGATGTATAAAAATAAAATAAATTGATGAATAACGTGTGTGAAGTCTATCAATTTTTTAGAGATAACCTAAAATTAGTATTTTGTTTTTATTATTTTTATATATATAATTATTCTGTGTATAAAAGAAAAAATATTATTTTTCTGTGGTAAATTGTTGTGTTCAATAATGGAACTAAATTTGTATTTGATAACTCAATTTGGAAACGAACAACGATTACGTGAAATTATAATAAGTTGTGAGCATGTACGACATTCATATCTACAGGTTACGGAAAAATAGTTAGTTAAAAATAGTTATAACAGTAATCCACAATAATGAATAAGAATAAGATTAGTACAATATTTTTATATGTAGGTTTGTTCTAAAAATACAGTTACTGGAGTTAAAAGAAAAAACTACATTTCTACACTACATAGTCCATTCAAATAAACGAAAGATTCTCAAATTTGAACGTATATAGAAATTTCAAAATTTGATAATGTGTACATGTTCTTGCGATGGAATTGGTGAACGTTGCATTATGTAGAGTGATCACTTAAGCCAGCTCATTCAGGTTGTGAGCCCTGGGTTATGGCATAAAAAGACTCCCACATACGTTTCTGTGAGAGTTGTATAATTTATCTTAATTAAGACTTATACAAATTATCTTATGAAGATATTCTTCTTTTAGGCGCGTTTGAATTGAAATTTTAGGACGCAACTAAATGCGCGAGCGTTATGCAACAACATATTTTCACACCATGAAGTCATTCATCACTCACCAGTCAAAAACCAAGATAGCGGTTTTATTTATATAAAAAAGAAAAGAAAAAAATCACGTAAAACAATTAAAATGAAAAAAACAATTATAGACAGATAGACAGATGGACGGATGGACAGACGAACAGACAGACAAAGAAATTATTATAATAGGGATTTGATAACCAGTGATTAGTAGTATTGCGGCACGGTGAATAAAGGGATGGTTTCCCAAGACGTGGACGCACCAGATAAAATATAATGACTGCCTCCTTGTAGAATATCCCATTCACCATTACCGGGAAAATGGGAATGGATCATCTGCTTAAACAAGTTCAACACAATGTGCGACGACGTTTATCCTTGAGCGAAATGTCTTAGATATCGTGGAAAAAAACCATGGATCACGGGACATTCACGACAAACTAACTTTTATTAAAGGAGTAAAGGCTCAAAATACGAGAATAAATAGAAAATACTGTTTAAAATCGTCACTCTATACAAATAAAAAAAGTTTTAAGTTTTTTTAAAATCATTTTAAAATCAAGAAAAAACATAGTTTTTTTTTTGCAAATTTAAAACATTATTAATATTGAGTATTCATTAATTTCCTTAGTACGGATTCTAGATAATGAAGTTTACCTTATACGCATAAAAAAACATTATGCGTACATATAAATATTCATTAAAAATTAGCGCCGCCTAGGACACTAAGCCGCCAAACAAAAGTTGCCGATATTATGGACCGTATTGCAAAACTAAAATGGCAGTGGGCTGGACATATGGCTCCACAGGAGGATACTAGATGGGCACCCAGAATCCTACAGTGGAGGCCTGGACAAAAAATAGAAGTGTCGGAATACCTCCCAAAAGGCGGTCTGATGACATAGTCCAGCAAGCAGGAAGAACCTGGATGCGAAGGGGGAAAAACAGAGATGGGTGGAAGAAAATGGAAGAGGCCTACATCCAGCAGTGGAGAGAAACAGGCTAAGGAAGAAAAAAGAAGAAGGACACTAAAAAGGATTTTTTGGCCACGGTCTGTCGATTAATGCTTATATTTTATTAATTATTGTAAATACTGTTCAGTTTATTACTTTTATATAATAACAAAGGTTCTATCTAAGTTATTGCCCTAAAAAATTGTCTAGAGTATAAGTGAATAATAAAAACCCTATTATCAAAGGAAGCAAGACTAGCGGTACATAATGGCGTGCTAGTGCCAACCCTGATGTATGGAAGTGAAGCCTGGAATTGGTAAAAGAGGAATGAAAGTAGACTGAATGCGGTCACTAAGACGCTTGTGTGCAAAATATTTGGTCGATATAGTGAGGAATGAACAAATTAGACGTGAATGCAATGATGGCTGTAGTGTGGTAGATAGAATAAAGAAAGGACTGCTGAGATGGTTTGGTCATATGTAACGTATGAACGAGGAAAGGGTGGTTAAGAAAATATACGAGGCGAGTATTGAAGGAAACAGGAAAAGAGGGCGAAAGACCTGGCATGATCAGATACTACAAGTACTTGAGGATGGCTCTGTTAAAAGCCGCAACAACCGTAGAACATGTATGAATGTGGCCGAAGCAAAAGTGGTGTGCCAGGATAGAAGAGTGTGGCGTTCAATCCTCTCTGCCTACCCCTGCGGAGAAACGGCGTGATGGTTAGTTAGTCTAATTTTCGTAAAAAAACGCCGATATATGCATTTGCAGTGAATGTGCCGCCTTAATCGATAACCCAGGAGCAAAATACCTTGCATATCCAGAATAAACCAGTTTTGACATGGGCCCGTCCTTAATTCACACTTTTTATTATTTATTTTATCATTTTAGATATGCACGTGTCGCTCTTGCGAGATTGAACATGTTTCGGCGTGCACGTGTTGACCGTACAGGCTGGAACATGCTCTAATTCGCATGTGGTGCTCCTGAACATGTTTCGACAAGCACTAAATTGTACAATGACGTTCTGTCCCACCTAATAGATAATATACAAAGCCCGTAAAGTTCAACATTTATCGACTGAATAATATTTGCATATAATTATCTTTTTTATATCAGCAAATAATTTTTATCAGCTTAAATTATGGGTTAGGCCTAGCGTTGCCAACTTTTATTAGAAGAAATAGAGTATATCTAATTTCAAAGGAAGTAAATAAAGAGTACGGACTTATAAAAAGAGTATCATGTATTTAAAATTTTTGAAAAGATATTTTTTGCTACTTTTTGTAGCACATAACAATTTTTCATTGTTTTTAAAAGAATTCTACGACTCCAAACATTCTAACTCTAAGTTAACATAGATCAGGAGCTCATTTTTAATCAATTTCAATGAAGCCCTGTTCCTCTCTTCCCGCCACTTCATATTCATGACCGAAAAGTCTCTCACTAAATGCTCAAGTGGAGGGAACAGAGGGTATATATAATTTTTTTTTAAATAAACTAAAATAAAAAAAATAAAAAATAATAAAATTCGTCAGGACATTTTTTAAATATGAATTGCCATTTTTCTACAGTGGATTTTTGCTTAAAATCTGCGTTATTTAACATTTCGCCTTGGATTTGTTATAAAATTATAACTTCTATGCATCATATATGTATGACTGGCACTAGTATAGTAAACGTTGTGTGAAAATAGTATTTTAGCGTCCTCTATTAGTGTTATAGATTATAGAGTACGTCTACATGATATAGAGAACAATACTCTATTTTACAGTAATATGTGCGGTATGAATTCAGTACATTATACATTATAAATTAGTAATCGTCTAATGACTGTAGGTATTCATATTTATTTGTATATTACTGCCTTTGCTTTTATTCCCCACTAATAATTTTGCAGAACATCCTGGTAGGGACATTTATAAGTTTTGTATCAAACTAAATAAATAAAGTCACTAAATTAACATATATAATACATAAATATTTTGTAGATCAAACAAGTTTCATGAGGTATCATGTCGTCTCGCGAGTGTGTAGAGCAGTTTCAAAGTCAACGCCGTGTGTCGTACGATAAATAGCATTCCTTAAGGAAATTCCGAATATTGATAGTTTTTCACGATTCATCATAACATATTACACGCTTTAGCGATCGTCAATCGACTAAATTTACCAACATCTCACCATCGAACTGAGCAAAGAGTCAAAAAATATACCGAGGTTGCCATTCTGCATCATATCTCGTTATTCTCGTTATCTGCATCATATATCGTAGTTATTGATCATTCTAGTTAGATGAGAGAAGTAGCCTATATTTGGTTTGGAGATCGTATTGTTCTTATAGGGATGAGTATATTTGGGAGAGTACTGAGCGGATGTCGAGTTTGTTATTGACTATTTTGTAGAACGTCATTAGATCTGAAATTTTTCATATTTTTCTAAAGAGATTAGATGAACATTTGTGACTCTCCTGTCAATACATCTGTGTATATATATTATAAAGCTTAGAACATGTATATTTACGAATACAATTTTTTATCAATAAGTAAATAACCGTCACGCCACTCTCCAGTAGGCAGAAAGGATAGAACGCCACACTCCTCTGTTCTGGTACACCACTTTTGCCTCATCCGCCCATCTTCTCAGGCGCGCTCTTCGATTGTTGAAGCTTTTAACAGAGCTTTCCTCTAATCAAGATAAATTATACGAAATTATTTATACGAAAAACCTCAATGAACTAGGATGGCCCAGGGCTTATGACCTGTATGAGCTAGCTTAAGTGATCAATGTACGTTAACCGATTCCATCGTAAGAACATCCACGCATTATCACATTTTTGAAAGTTGTATATAGGTATGATCCAAATTTGAAAACCTTTCATATGTGTGAAGGGACTATGGTAGACTTCTGCGTGTACTTTTCTGGCATATATTGTGGTGTATATCCAACCTCTCTGGCCGACGCCTTGATTCCAGCATCCTGGAATATTTCAGAAAACTACTCGTATAAGATTCTGAATAGCTGTGAAAACCTGAGAACATTTTTATTCTAGATACACTTTTACAGTTTTCATGAAATAGTATGCATAGATTTCGCATCTGGTAATTATATCGCTTTATTATTAATTAAAGTAGAGTATTAAGCAATATTCTTTGAAATGTATAAATGATATTACTCCGAATTATTTTACATATACACTAGGTTAGGCCTGAGAGTCGATATTTTCAAAAAAAAAAAAAAAAGTAACCCATAAAAACGAAGTTTATACAATACTTCCTTTCTCATTTTCGGGTTTCGTGTCTACCTTATGCGTCGGAAACTCCATACAACTTGTATTAAAAAAACATAAAAATTTGAAAAATCCAAAATTATACTATAATTATTAACATTTTTTAATGAAAATTTGATAGATCTTCTTGATCTGTCGCCACCAGTCTGCTTGCAAAGTTTCAGCTCGATTGGATCACGGGAAAAGGGTTAAAAATCGATCCAAAGTTTTTTCGTCAAGCAAACAGACGCCACGAGTTTAAAGAAAGGAAGTAAAAATGATTACTTTGTTTACTTTCACTATTTTTTTTTAACGGTTAGAACTTTTACGATCCTAACTAAACTTAAGACTAAAGGACAGCGTGAGGAGTGGACTGAAGATTAGAGTCCGGTGGGTATGTATGTGTAGGCGTAATCATTAGGTGCATTAATTTTTATATATATGTTCTGAGAACATATATATAAAATATATATCTGGTCATGCCAGCTAAAAATGAAAGGTATATATATATATATAAACGTACTAGAATTAGTACTCACGTAGTGAAAGAGATAAGTATTAATTTGATTTAATTCAGAATAATGCTTCTTCTTTTAACGATGAATGGCGTACAGCTTAATTAATTATGATTTGATTTCGGAGACTAAGTGGCTTGTTGAAGATAAAAGGGACGAAGGTTGCAGATAGGAAGCAGGCGCCTCCGAGTGCCCGAGTCACCCGGTCCTTCTTGTTTCTCCACTGTCAGCCTCAAATCTTCCCGAACAATTTCCTGGAATATTTGGTGTCGTAAATGAAGATTGATTGGCTGGCGGTCGGGAATTAATTACCGCCCCGTAAGCAAACATTTATTGATTGGGGTGTCGAGGCTTTTTATCCGTTATATAAATCGGAGGTGTTGATATAGGAACACGTCACAGCCGAGAAGGAGCCCGCCGAAGGGCGCGGGGGGGCTTGGTCGCCCGATAATGCAGGGAGACCTCCGTGCCAAACGTCTCGTGAGGGACTTATTTATAATTTTAAAAAATTAAAGCGTTGCGACTTTTTAAAATAATTTTTTGCCCTTCCAGTTCACGTACTTGCAGGGAGACGATTTACTCCTGTGCATACTTGACCCAATTTCGTGTTAGAAAATTTATTTAGGTAAGTGCGTCACAAGATTAGGTCAGTAGATAAAATACATCTTCTGCAATCTTCTTTCTTTCTTTCTTTCTCCTCTGAATCACCTGCAATGTAGGTGATTCAGAGGAGGTTATACACGAGCTGGAATAAAACAGGTTATGTCACACTGTCGTCAAGTCCCCACAGCAGGCCGACCGTCGGTCTTGCTACGCTTTCGTCTCGAGAGGACTTCTCATCGCGCGGGTTCTCAGTCTTATGATGTTAGTTCACTCTGGAGCTTATCTCCAAGTAAGAAATAAACAGCAATACGATACCGCAGCATGTTTTTCTTTCTTTCTTTGAATAATTCTTTGAGGAATTGGAAATAAATAGTATTGTAACTCTAAGATAATCCCAATGTAATATTGATAAACAAAGAAAAAACATTTCTTTTAAATATAAAAATAACATTTTGCAAAAAAAAAAATTTAATTAAGAAGTAAAATAAAAATAAAATTTAATTTATTGCTATAAATATAATAAGAGATATAAATCACTAAAATATATATATATATATATATTTATATGGTTCCAAGGTTTGAAAAATAATTTTCAACGGTCCTTTGCTTGAATATATCGAATTCTGTGTATGGTTTTATTACGATTTTGATTAAGTGAAATCATAAGGGTTTTTTTTTATATTTCAAGGGAATGGGTTTTATAAACATATATAAACATGTTGATAATTGTTCAAAATAGTGGTTTGTTTGTAGTGGCACAATCAGAGAACCTACGTCCAGCTGTGGACAGAGTATAGCTGAAGATTAGGAAGACGAAAACATATTTAATCTTCTTCTTCAAAAACAGCAAAATAATTTTGTGATGACATTATTAATATAATTAATACAAATAAACTTAGATTTCACCACTTCTGTATTGAAAAATATCAACGTATTTCGATACAAAAGTGATGCAAACTAAGTTTATTTTTATTAATTATATACATATTTAATCACTTAGAGTTCGTCTACAAGTTATTTAAAATAATAATTAATACAACAGCGTACTAACGAATGGTCACCCCAGTTCAGGAAAGTTATAATACCATCAATTCCCCAGTAACATGGCGCGTCGTGACACGTACAAGGAATTTTTGGACCTTCTTAGTCAAAGCATCTCGCCCACAATGGTCCCACTAATATACCATATCCCATACACACCCACACAAGCACGTACACAAACATATCGCCATATAGTATATAAATGTATTACGTTTATTTAGGATGAACAAACATTCATTATGTGCCTCCAATTTTATATATTTTTTTTATTTTCTAAAAACCTCTTTTAAAATATCGGGATAACAGCCGTAGCAACAGTGCGAAAAAGGTTTCTAAAAATTAAATATGAAATATTAGTAATACTTTTAAAATTGAAATACTTGTTGATCCAGTTAATCTGATAAGTTAGTAGTATTATAACCCAAAAAGCACGCTTTTATTAAAAATGTGTAAATAGGAGAAATATGCCTCATACCGTTGGCCTCGATGCCTTTTTATTTTTACTTTGAGCTGTTCCATGATTTTTTATGCATCTTGATCCCAGTGATTCATATTGATGTTCATGTTTTTTTGTTCTAGATCGGTTACCTAGTCTCATTACGAAGTTTATATTTAAGTTTTGTTATTTTCATATGATATTATTATCTTTTACTATTTTACATTTTTATATATTATCACATACCTAGTGTCACTACCAAGTATATTTTTAAGTTATGTTATGTTCATATAATATTAATATTTTTTATATACATTTTATACTTTGTAAATTATATTTAAAACTAAATATGCTATGTACTTATGCAAGAAAATGGAAAAGAAACGTGCCGACAAGCCGTATAAGGCTTGGCAAGATCTATAATAATAGAAACTATGTTTAAATTATATAAAAAAAAAAGATTTTAAAAGCCACCTTGTAAGAGAGATCACAGTATTTGCGTATGACAACAAAATCAAAAGCATAGAGTACACATTAGCAATAAGTGAAATGTATTAAACGTAACTAAGTACCTATAACAAATCGAATAGAATTGTCATGAGAGAGTTTTACGAAGTTATGTGAATGTTCAGCTTGTATAGCAAGCGATCATTGGGGTTTGAGAAAAAGCACCCTACGATTTTGATTTAATTAACATACGTATATACTGTGATTGCACTTAGTACCGTGGTTGTTCAAAAAATACATTAAATCTCAATTTGAATTACTTCTTTTCCGAATGCCATAAAATTAAAACTCAAAAATCACTTTTGCAATAATACAAACCCGCTTATGCATGTCCGAAAAAAGAACGTTTCAGTGTTTTAAATAAATTATTTTAATTATAAAATCGAATTTGTAAAATTAATGATAATTATTTTGTCATCCAGTCTCTTTGCCAAATTTCAGAGCGAATGTTGTCAAAAAGTGGGACAAATATTGGTCTTTAATATTAACAAATATTGGTATATAATTTTTTTTTTCTTCGGACCACCAATATATTCATTATATAACTTCTACAAACTTGTCCTTCATTAGTGTTGACAAACTATAACAAATAACACGTATACAATTAGCTACTCTAGCACAGGCTATGCCTAGTTGACTAGTAGCAATCCACAAAGCATAATTAAAATATGTGTATTTAGATAAGTAATATTGTAAATAAAATGATATACATTATTACGATCCACATATTCATGTATAAAATAAATTGTACAGCAAGGACTTTATGAATAAATAAATAAATAAAATATCAAGATAGTGGAAGGCAATATCAGCGATAAATAGACCAACGAAGACACGGAGAAAACTATCCACTCTAAAAATAACCAAAACTATCATATTTTAATAGACATTACGAGAAATGTCTATTGGCATTTCTCGTATAATATTATACATATTATTATACATAATAGGACAAGGAACATGCTGGATGTCTTCGAGATGTGGTGCTTGAGGCGGATATTGAGATCAACACAACAGCTATAGACCGTGAGGAATGGAGATGTATTATGCACCATGTTCCACGTGCCTGAACCCTTCTTTTTGCCATGTATTATGAGGAAATCCAGGGTTAAATATTTTTCCGGATATCTCATGACACGGCCAAAATTAGAGTTTTTATTGATTTTTTCAGATTTATAACATTCTAGTTAGCAATCAATGAACAAATTTGAATACGAACTTCGATAAAATAAATTAATAGTTGGTTCTAACTTACTAAAACAATATTTACTTTGCAAAATATGATAATTCGATCGCACTGTAAAATTATTCATCTTCATTGAGACAACTTATAATTACTTTATAACAGAATCAATAATAATTTATTTCAATATTCAAATTGCTTATTATCACACTGTCACGGAGTGTGGCTGTAGGAGACAAATGAAAAACACCAAAACAATTTAAACCTTTTAAAAAGTCACTGGACACCATCTAAATCGGAATATTATTCTTAAATTTTTAGTCACTAAAATGGTCAGAATTTTACACTGTTCCTATTGCTTCAATTAGTCAGATATTGCCGAGTCAGAAATATTTAAAAAAAAAATGCAAACTTGTTGCTTGAAAAATTTCTACTCATAATTTAGGAAGAAATCTACTGTAAAGTATTATAGACTACCTCTGTCACACCCTGTACAAAGTCAGACAATATTTCTAATGTTGACATGAAAATTTTTGATTTAAAGCGAAAATATTTCAACAATAAACTATTGCAGATAAAATCTGTGACATCTGTGTAATTCGCTTCGAAACCGCTGGAAAAATATAGATTTTTCAAAAAAATGACAAATGGGAAAACGCGACTGCCGTCACCGCGCTTCCCACCAACGCGGCAAATAGTGTAAAAAAGACAGAAAATAACAGATTTAAAATACGACAAATAATAATGTGTATTCGAGTCGAGAAAATTTTGCGCCGCGCGGATTCGCCGGAAAAAGTCGATTGGAATAAAAATCCGCCGGCAGCGTTTCGATCGACGTTTCCGAACACCTTGGACAAACTTCCAGCGAGAGCAAACGGCGAATTTTACCACGTGAAGTGTTTTGCAAATGGTGGCTGTAATTCGGGCGCCAGCTTTCTTCGCGCACGTTGTCTTACATTGCGCAACTTTTCTTATAATTATAATACATACAGGGTTATTTGTAAAACATTAATAAACTCCAAGACTATATTCTCCTGCCTTGATTATGATTCGAAAATGTTCAAGCAGCCATGACCTAGTTATAGTGTTATGCAATATTAAAGTTTGTATTTTTTTTTCAATATCCAACTTTTTTTTTTAAACGTTGAATTATCATTACAATGACGTATGTCGATTACGAAAAATTCATTCGTAAACTTTATCATAAATCTAATATTAAATATATAGGAATAATAATTGACAAACATGCCCAGCATAATTGTAAATTTAGAGGTGTGAAATGGTTCAACGAATAACCTGTCAAAATGACACTTGAAAAATCTATGAGGTCTTTAAAAAAGTATTTAAAAAAACCCCTCAAAAATAATTAAATTTTTATTTTATATTAAGTTATCTACTCAAATATTACTTAATTGTGTAAACTCTTTATCATATAATTCTTTAGAATATTTCTTTACACTGTTATTATCTTTGCTTAAAATTTTATTATATTTCTCTCTTTACTACTTCATTTTTTAATTTTTTGCTTATTGTTAGTTTTTTTATAAATTGTTGTTCCACATAAATGCATTAATTTTCGCATATTAGTAACTTTTTTCTACTTATATACATTTATGTACTATAAATATATAGATATATATATATATATATATATAGATATAATATCTATATATTTATAGTACATAAATGTATATATAAGTGTAAGTACCTCTCCAGACACAAGAGTTAGTCTCTTTTTGGAGAGGTGCAACGATAAAAAATTTATGTATCAAAATTAACTATGTAACTTAACAAACTCCAATAAAAATATAAAAAAACATATCAAATGGTAAGACCATGTCAATCTGACCGTGGAACGATTGAGAAAACTGATCTATGTCTTTTACAATCTACGCAATATATTAAACAAAAATACTATCAAAATGGTGTATTACACATTAGTGCAGTACCTCTTACAGTATGGTATTATTGAGTGGGGGGAGGGGGGGCTCATAAGTCCGCCGTACAGCCATTAATCATAATACAAAAAACAATTATTAAAACGATTCTCAAAAAACCTTATAACTATCCTACTGTAAATATATTTCAAGACTTTAATGTACCATCACTCACAAAAATATACATAACAAACTCCCTATGTCAAATTTACAAAGATTTTTCATAAATAAATCTCACCCCCATAAATATAGTATATTTATATATGAAATTATTAGTATAAGTAAAAGACATAGAACAAAGTGACAAATAATGATACCAACTTTAAGAATCACCATGGCATAATATCATTATACATTGTTGTCGCAAAACAATCTTCAAGGAAGGAACATTCCAAAATACGAACAGTTTAAGAAAGAAGTTAAATCCTTGATTTTGGACAACGATGTATTGTAACATTGCCCACATGTCTCAAATGGTTTCTATATAAAAAAATTACTACTTCTAAATGGTTTCTTCCTTTGTACTTTAATTTGGCTTGTAAATACTCATACTCATCCCATAAGTTTCAGCCTTGGCTCATATTATGGGGGGTATAATGTTTTTAAAATGTTATAACAAATTAATTTATTAAGACAATTAAGAATAAATTAAATACTATGTTTTAAACCACTTTATCGCTATATATTTGTCAACTAGTTTCGGTTGGACTCAACCTTCTTCAGGACAATTATAATCGGTCCATATTATAATTGTCCTGAAGAAGGTTGAGTCCAACCGAAACTAGTTGACAAATATACAGCGATAAAGTGGTTTAAAACATTGTATTTAATTTATTCTTAAATGTCTTATAATGTCAAGCTACAAAGTGTTTTCTTGCTTTAAAAAATTAATTCATTTATTATAAAAAAAACATTATTATGTATCTACTGTATAAATAAAATATAAATAAATAAAAATATCCACTGTTTTGTTCGGTCTCCGTAAAAGTAGCTTATTTTTATTAACTTATAGTTTTTTATTGGTAATATATCATGTCGTTTTAAAAATATCCTTCGTGTATTCTTATAGCACAAGTTCGCAATGAAGTTGTTTTTGCATCGGTAAGATTTTTACATTTTAAAATAGCTTGTCAGACTGGTCCTTACAGGCTTCTTTTGTTTTGTTTTTTGCGAATGTTTTAAGTATTCTTAATTAGAGGCGTACTGTGTGTTCTTTTTAAAAATAAATGAATTATAAATACACTCCCCTGTATTACAATAGCACCAAAAATAAAGTCCGCGCCTTCCCGTTACGTAATCAACAACAAACGCGCGCTTCAGAGTGACGCGAGTGTCAAAATGTGTTTAATTTTACGCGCTCAAAAAAATTCAAATTTTTTAAAGCGCTCCAAAATTTGTCGGGAAAGCATTTGAATAAATTTATTTATTTTTCGGTCCCGCCCCGCCCCTGACAAATGACGAGGGTGAACAGGGAATCATTATGCGCGGGTCACGGCGGTGATTGATACTTCGGAATAAGTTTCCCGGGCGGGGGGGGGGCGACCCGGGAACGTAATGAAAATCATACTTAGCGCACGCCTCAATAGCGCCACGGTGGAGATTTGTATGAAAATGAGCTTGGGTGAAAAATAGGCTTTTTTCATATTTTTTTATCTTGTTTTTCACATTTTAGCCCTAATTGCTCACAAGTGTTCATCAGTTTATATATATATAATATATATATATTATATATATATATATATATATGTGTGTGTGTTAATATTAAGATTTTCGCGGGTAAAAGATGGAGGATTATTTTCTAGGATAACCCGCGTATTGTAGTCTTGAGAAAGACTGTTATATTGTACCCAACGTTTCGGACAGATAGCACTGGCCATTTTCAAAGAGATTTTGCGCCTTGTATTTCGAGTTCTGTTTTGAATTGATGGCAAGCACACCCGTTCACTCCAGAAGGAATATAATTTTTTGAGCACTTCTCGACTTCTGGAGTGAACGGTGTGCTTGCCATCAATTCAAACAGAACTCGAAATACAAGGCGCAAAATCCCTTTGAAAAATGGCCAGTCTATCTGTCCGAAGTTGGGTACATATAAAAACATTCTTTCTCAAGACTACAATACGCGGGTTATCCTAGAAATATATATATATATATATATATATTATTTTCTATTATATATATATTATTTTCTTTTATAATATATTATTAAAATATATATTCTATATATATATATATCTATATATATATATATCTATATATCTATATCTATATATATATATATATATATATATATATGACGAACTACTTTCTGGGGGAACCCGCGTCAAACAGTCCTGAAAAGGACTTTTAAACTCCCGACGTTTCGAACAGGTAACACTGCTTATTCTCAAGGGCCTCTTATTTGAGTCCTGCCCAAAAACTATTATTTGTTTAATAGCCGACGTAAAATCAATAATTTTTAGCACCAATTAGGATTTTAATTCACTTTTGTTCCGGCTCTTGCCCCGAACAGTCGGGTTTACTCGTCCAGTTTTGGGCAGGACTCAAAATAAGAGGCCCTTGAGAATGAGCAGTGTTACCTGTTAAACGTCGAGAGTTTAAAAGTCCTTTTCAGGACTGTTTTTTGACGCGGGTTCCTCGATAAAGTAGTTCGTCATATATATATATATATAGAGTTATCTCTAAACTGTCAGAGACTAACTTGAGAATGGTTATCCCAGTGTAACCGAAATATAGCACAAAAATAAAATATTTTTACAAATCCGCAAAGTTCCCGAAAAATAACCTTTTCATAGTGCATATATATATAAACTGATGAACACTTGTGAGCAATTAGGGCTAGAATAAAACTGAAAAATTAAATGCTGGAACCTGGATTCGAACCACGGACCCCTGTCTTACGCGGACAGCGTGTTACCAATTTCAATATCCTAGCTACTTAATAAGTCGTCAATGTTTGATAGTTATATGTTTCTTTTTAAATTATTAATTCACTTATTTATATTATTCCATTTTTATTCGGGAGGTACTCGAATGTTGCGAGAATATCAAATGAAGCTTTGACGTCTTCTCGCTAGTCGATTTCCGAATAATGGAAATATTCTTTGCTAAACTGCAAATAAATTACATATTATTATAAGTAAAAATATTTTTTATCGCGTAATATATGATACGAAAATAAATAAATTAATTAAACGCAAACCCATATAAATATCAAATACTAAAACTGAAAAATTAATTGCTGGAACCTGGATTCGAACCAAGGACTTCTATCTTCTGCTACGGATCGAAAACATTTCATCGAATGTTTTTTATAATGTTCTGGCGGTGGGAGACTAATTATACAGATTTATTACAGTAAGCGAGCATTTTCACAAAATCTCTCCTTTATGGAATCGATCAAGATGAAAAATATGAAATTTTGAACAACCTGGTTAAAATGATCCTAAATACCTAGGCGTTAATAAAAATGAAAGATTCAGAAAAGATCAAAAAAGAAAATTAAAAGAAATAATAATTATGACACTGCATAAAAAGGAAATGGTGGAAATCGGAAAGGAGTGGGATTCAATTACAGTAATATAAAGTAGCTATAGGTATATCTATATATCCTGTTACGGATTAAAGAAATGGATGTAGGTATATAGACTTTCCGAAGAAATTACTCACAGAAGAAACACCGTTTTTGTGTACCTATACACTCGCACATATCTACATTGAAAAGATCTGTAAATAATGAAGTATACCTATTCGTTTTAAAATGTTTGACAGTTTTGGTATTCCAGCTTAGTATGTTTACCAATTATTAATAATTGTGGATTGGCTTTACACTCACTTATGTTACTCGTAATTCAGAAAATAATTTAATAATTATGATAATATATAGAAGTCTCACGTGTATGAAAGTTATTATTGTTATTATTATTGTATGAAAGTATTTATAGGGTGGCCCAGGGCTTGCGATCTGTATAAGTTAGCTTAAGTGACCACTTTAAACAACGCGAAGTGCACCAATTCCAGCGTAAGAACATTGAGGGAACTAAACCTTGTGAGGCTTCTATAATTTGTCTTAATTAATAACTATTCCTCTCTGGACAAAATCCAGTAATCGTAATCTCAGAAAGAACATATAAAAATATTGTTAATAACTTAATTTTATTAATTTCTCAAAAAAATAGTATGTTCATCAATGTATTACTACAAACACACATATATACATAACAAAATGAAACAAAATAAACTTTAATAATATTTATATTTAAAAAAAAAAGTAATATTGTGCTCAATATGATGTAGGTAGTCCAATAGAGGTTGATTATCACAATCGTCATTCACAACCGGTTTGACCCTAACTTCCAAAAATATGCTAATATAAATCTAAAAAAATAATATAATATTTTTTTATCTGGAAATTGGGATGTCGGGTAAATCTTCAACCGGTTTGATAAATATGTTTTAAATTAATATGTCCATATTTATAAATCACTTAATTAAAGTACACAATCAAATATTTGCGAAAAAACGAATAAAAACCCTCCTCAAAATTAATTATTACTTGTCTTACAAATAATACATTTGTTTTTGCCGAGTAAAACAATTAATCTGAAGACTTTTGAATATTTATGTTTTATTTATAGGTAATTAACCAAGAATTCCAGAGTAATGTAATGCATATGAATTAGTAAAAGGTTGTTCTATTTTTGTAGAATGTTATGGTTTATTCAAGGGTATTTTAACAACAGGAATCGAAGATAAATATTAACATCGACAGGAATCCAGGAGAGATCCCACCTACACACGCAAGAGGTACAGGGATCGAAACATCATTAGGCGCCAGAAAAAATGGACACCGTAACGACGCCGGTCGTTAGAATGAATTTCAAATAAGATCGTTTTTGTTTAGGCTGTGACGGGACCGCTGAACCCAAAAAACAAAGAAGGACCCACGCAAGGCTTCCCCCGGTAAATAATAGAAGGCTTCATTTAATTTGTAAGATAAGATTCCCATTACATTTCGGTCCAGGATCGAATATGAAAATGTCCGGGCGGAAGGCTGCGTTCGTCTTATCTGAAGGCTTTAACGGAGAGACATAATTACTTAGCGTTAGTTCAATTTTACGACGCCCGGTTAAAAAAATGTTCATATTACTTTTAAGCGTCTTCATCAAGGAACATTCACTTAATGTTTAATTGCTATATCGTAAGAATTTTAATATTGTTAATTAAACGATTATTTTAACAAATTCAGGTGTTCTGAATACAGAATCTAGGTGTATTTTCTCAGGATAAAGAGAGGTATGTTAAATACATAAATAAATAGTTCGTTTCCGTGGAGTAAATAATTAATGAATGCATTGAAAATTAAATGTTTTGGCTGCGAAACATTTTTGTAAAGATTTATTTAAAATATAATATGTGGGGTATAAAAACAAAGGTAGCAATATAAAAAAAAATAATGCAGTCATCGATTACAAGCGCTTATCAAACACACTACGTGGATGATCGGTCGATCAAGATGCGACGGAAAAGACGCGGCGGAAGATACGCGCAGTGTGGCGCCGGCCTAAGAGGGAAATTCTCCACCCGTTGGACCGATCAAGTGAAAAAGTAACTGGCACTTTTCTGATGACAATCTTCAGATATGCCGAGAAAAGTGTAGAAGTAATGAAGAGAAGAGAACGATATAGAAGAAAAATAAATTCACTCAGTTTATAAGGGAGAAATTCCGTTCTTTATTTGCACTGATTCACATTTGAGAATATTCCACACAGGTACTTTTTTTAATTTTCCGCCTTTTTGTCTATGTTGTGTATTCGAGTCCTTGCTATTGTCTTCGCTTCTATGACTTCCGCCAAATATCAAAATAATAGCCGCCAAAACTTGTATTGGATAGTTTTTGTATCATCTCGGGTGTTCTATTAATTTCTAGTTATTTCTAAATTACTTCAAACCTATGCGCAAAATAACGTAATTACACGATTATGTAAAGTTCTACTCGATTTATCAATCTCGTGACACCATATACAGGGTGTACCAGGATAGCAGCAGAAACTTGGCCGGTAGATTCCTGACTATCTTATGAGTCTAAAATGTTCAAGCAATCATGACCTAATATCGATAGTTATGGAGATAAATGTAGTATCAAAGTTTGCATTTTTCTCGATATTTCTGACTTATTTTTTGCAAAAAGTTGAACTATCAATACAGTAACTTATATCGATTGTGAAAAATTCATTTTCTTCAATACAACTTAAGTAAAATGATATGAATCTTGTAAAAAAAACTATTTTCAATTTTTGCTTGGTTTTTATCATTTTATTCGACTTTTCACAATCGATATAAGTTAATGTAATGATTGTTCAACTTTTTCCAAAAAATAAGTCAGAAATAGTGAAAAAAAAATGCAAACTTTGATACTGCATACCTCCATAACTTTTGATATTGGGTCATGGTTGCTTGAATATTTTAGACTCATAATATAGTCAGGAATCTACCGGTCAAGTTTCTGCTGCTAGCTCTGGTACACTTTTTAACCGGTTTCTTAGATGCAAAATAAATCGAAAATCGGTTAGTCAAATTAGGCAGTCGATTGGAAGCCCTAAATTGGAGCGAAATGATTAGAGTAGCCGACCCTAGATGAACGGGATAATGGAGAAGAAGATTCTGGAACTCATTTTGAAATGAGCTGACACTAATGTAATATTGTGTTGTTGCATCATTATTTTATTTTAATAAACCTCATTGTGTGCGTGCGTGTCACCATTTGTTTGAATGATTGCGTGAGATTTTACGTTAGCTTTACGGGTAGGTACTTATAAGTAACTTAACATTTGTTGTTCAGCCGGTCTTACCAGCCGAAACGTTTATAATCCCATTTGGAGTCAAATTGTTCACCAACTCCAATATCTCATACAACATGTTTATAATATTAATAGCGGGGAAAGGAGGGGCAAACTGTCCCGCCAGGGCTGAGACCGCTAGGGCCTTTTGCGGTTGCTACTAGGCCATGATACAGGATTTCTTTCCCGAATTCATTGTCCTTTCGACGTCTGATGGATAGTGTTTATTCAGTCGACCTTGGACTGAATGGCATTCAGCGCCAAGGTTTGATAAACATAATTCTTAATTTTAGTGTTTCCACTCTCTCTTTCTATGTCTATTGCTGTTTCATCAACATTCCACTATGGTCCTATTACTTTCTATATCTTTTATTACTTTTTACTCCCTTTCTTTTAACTCATTGCTTGTTTTCTCGACGAAAAAACTTTGGATCGATTTTTAACCGTTTTTCCGTGATCCAATAAAGCTGAAACTTTGCAAGCACACTCGCGGCGACGATCAAGAAGGTTTATCATATTTTCGTTAAAAAATAATAATAATTATAGTATAATTTTGGATTTTTAGAAATTTTAATGGTTTTTTTCAAATTGGAATCATTACAAAAGTTTGATTACTACCAACGGCGCCAGAGGCCCGATAACGTCACGGAATATTTAAAATACTTTGCCTTTATAAACTCCATAGCTTGGGCCCTTGGAAGGAAGGAAAGAAACGTGCTTAATTATTAAGAAATGTGTTAAATGCTCCGGCAGTCCCTCGTTGCTAGAACGACTTCTGCAATATTTTATTGATTTTGCGTATGAGCGTGGCTGAGGATTCCTATTTCGCATACTTCCAAAACTTGTGAGCATCAATATGGTGAGCAGGGGGGTTCTGAGGGAAGAATCTTCCTTTTTTACTATTCTCTTTCTTCGTTTCTCGAAAGTTTTAGTTTCCCCAGCGCAATGACGATATTACACTGATCATGGACCGCAATTTCCCATTTTCAAGATCTATCTCACTTCTGCTCATATTCGCGTTCATCTGTCGTTGTTGCATCTTTTTTCGGCCCACCCCATCTTAATATGTCAAGTGATAACTGAGCAAACAAAATGCTCGTTATTGCAGCGCTTCCACAATGTTAGCCAAAGGCCAGGTCATGGATTCGTCCCGCTCTGAGACATCGCGTTGCTGGCCTCAAGCTGAGGCTGGAGCGCAGCACCAACTCTCTGGTGCAAGCGGCGCTGTCACAGAGGTCTGGATCCGTAATTAAAGAGTGGCATCGGATACAGAATAGCTACAGATATGCGATTCCATAACCGTAACGAGCGGTAGTGTAGCGAGACATAAAGCACTATATACTATTACTATTATTTTAGAATTTTTTATTGATATTGATTATTGATTTAAGAACTTTGAAATTGGTATATACGTGTATGTGTATTCAGTGTCGAATTTTTATGGTATATTTTATTTTAAGTATTTAATAGCTGTTCTTTTTCGTTTTATTCTTTTTTATTTATTATTTTAATTATTTCTCTTTTTCTTCCTTTTTCTCCCTTTAATATTTTCTTTCCATGTGCCTCAATATAACATATATGTAATTTGAAATCTATATGGCGGACCAGGTCTTTCACTGACAACCCGGTTACGCTGGAATAAACACATTATTATTATTATTGTTGTGATATATATATATTGTTGTTATATATATAACTTGTTTATTGCAGGCGTGTATCAGCCATTCGCATACCTTAGTAGTTTAGGATCGTGGTTTCAATACTGGGAATGTTTGCCTCTTCCAGAACCCTCAAGTTTTCCTTGCAATTTTCTCATTGCCCTCATGGGGGTCTCCCTCAATCACTTATTATGTTATCTTTCGAGGGACTGTGTGCACGGTAGACTGCTAGACAAAATAATATCTTCATTATTCAGCAACTCTGTGACAAGGAACTCTACAATATGCAGAAACGAGGACAGCATAGTGGGAATCAGTAGAACTGTGTACGGATAAAGAACGAGACGTCGATTTCAAACAAGAGGGGCACATCAGAAATGAATTAAAAGACTTAGGAAAATAAATAAAAACCCTTTTTTGTATTAAACCACTATTTATTATTGTGCCACACGGTTTCAGTTATTAAGTTGCTCTGATGAAGCTTAAGTTTAAGCGAAACCGGTTGGCACAATAATAAATCGTGATTAAATACAAAGAAAAGTGTTTTTATTTATTTTAATATGTCAAACAACAAAGTTACCAGCTTTGAACCAAAGTATAAAAGACTTAGGATTCCGAAGACTGGAGGTAAGTAAGTACCTTACTTGCCTCCTACGCTATACAGCCATCATCTATATTAATATTTATTTAGGTCTCAAATTAAAAACATCTTGGTATCCGGCGCTTCAAAGTCATTCTCGTCGCAGACTCCGCAGAGATAGTGATCAGACAACAGATGAATCATATACAGAACACAATACAACACACCATGACTTCGGTACGGTGTTGCAAGCCGATACTTAACCACAACACCAACATTCACAACAACACATCAGCCCTGACGATGGACCCTGCAATGGGATCCGAAACGTCGGCCCGAAAGGTCGTAACAGCACGGCATAATACCCCAGTAAACACAAACTTGAAGATATAAAATTGGTCGATCATGTTCAATAAGCTTACTGCAATATTTTACTGTACGAGTATAAGCAACCTCTATAGACGTAACTTCGATGGAACGATAATGTAAAAAAGTCTCAATAAAAACGATGATTACCTACCAGTAGAGTGCGACCAGTATAAATTGGCGTGCGAGGGAGGGCGTCCCAGTCGCGAAACAGAAGTTGCCATGGTGTCAATTTATTACACAATACATAATATACAGAGTGTCGGAGCCTTTGATAGAAATTTGGTCGAGCAACACCAAAGAAAGAAACCAGTAATGGCGGCCGCTGCATCTAGAGTCCTGCCAAACGTAATATTGGTCCATTATTTGCTATTTCAGCTTCGCAAAACTTAAATACTTCATGAGCAATTATTCTTGCACCACCCCGATCTGTTTTGGATGATTTGGACGTAATAATTCAGTGTATATTGGAAATCTAGATGTCACAGCTCACGCGCAAATACGAGATTGAACTGAATGACAGGGCGAGGGGTTACCTCCGGGTGCGGGCGGGGCGGGTTTTAGTTCCAAAGTCGCCGCCCGCCAATTTACGTTGGTCAAACTTTAGTTTATTTAAAGAGTACGTTGCTATCGATGGCGACAAACAATATACAAATACTTCGCTAATATCAAGTATAGTATAATCACGATACCATATTAAAATAATTTTAGTGTCTTTATTTATTTATTTATTTATTTATTCAATGTTCATGGAAGACCAACAGCACAAAAAAAAGCATAGAAAATATTGATACAATATAGATGGCCAATTACAGGTCTCCACATTTAGAAATATGTCAGTAATGATAAATATTTATGAATGACTAAGGCATATTAAAAATTATATAGAAAGAAAGAATAAAAAATTAAAACAAAAAAAAAGAAACTTAATTATTACGTGGAAAAAAATTCAGCACTCAAAATTTTTCTTAATCTTGTGTGGCTGCACTCGAACAGATCAATATCCAATAATCTTATCAGTTTATTGAATGCATCGCATACCCTCAAGAAATATGAATTGCGACGATAGTTGGATGAGGTAAAATCAATGTGAAAGACTGGGTTGTGTCTACGAGATCTACAGGGAACATGGAATTTTAGTCTATTTAATAGTTCAGGACAGTCGACGTTGCCTGATACAATTTTTAGTAGGTACATCAAATCACCTATTTCGCGACGTTTGTATAACAGTAGGATGTGATATTTTTTGCATGAACTGTCATAATCGTCAGAAACGCAATTGAATTTAAAGTTGAGAAAGCGAATACATTTTTTTTTAATTTGTTCCAAGCGATTTACATAGATCATATACAGGGGGTTCCATACTTGCGTTGCATACTCGAGTTTGCTTCTGACAAAAGTGCAGTAAAGTACTTTCAATGTCTTTACACACTTAAAATCTTTAGACATTTTCATGATAAAACCTAAAGCCCTATAAGCCTTATTTATAATAGAATCGATATTCACGTATTCACTGAAATAACTGTGTATTTTCTAAGGCTTTAAATATAAAACATTTATCTCTGTTACACGGCACCATTACGTGTCGATATCCTCAGTGTAATCTGAAGTTTTTTGTAATTACTTTTCATTCTTTTGTGGACAATTTCACGATATGACCATTAAATCCAAACATATGGTAATGTCTACATTAGTATTGCAAACGAAGTTGTTTTAATAACTTGGATATTGGTAATGATATCTGATTTCATGGCAACAATGAATTTTTCAGGTCGAGGTTACCACTTTTGAAGGAATGAGAGACTATCATCATCACACTGACACACCATCCAAATGGACTATGGAATATTGAAAAATATTACATTTTACAATTTGCCATGTTTGTACATTCTGATGCACGTTGAATGTACGAAGCCGCTGTAGCGTAATTTGTCAACGCACTTGTCCCGAATAGATAGGAGATCCGTGGTTCGAGTCCCGGTAGCAGCCAAATATTTTTTCGTTGATTTGATTTTTCTGTATGTCTTTTCTAATCGAATAATAAATTTGGTTTTATTGTTTACAATGTTTATTTAGCTTTAGATAATGATAATGAATATAAAAAAGTTTAAAAATGAAATTTGATGGTATTTCATTTTAATGCGTATCTTTCGTAGTTGTAGTCGTAGCGTCTGCGGTTTGTTATCTGCCGTAAAAACTTTGGATCGATTTTTAACCCTTTTCCCGTGATCCAATCGAGCTGAAACTTTGCAGGCAGACTCGTGGCAACGAGAAAAATAATCTAACAATTAAAAAAAAAAATTAGTATAATTTTGGATTTTTATAAATTTTGATGGTTTTTTCAAATTTGAATCAATACAAAAAATGAGTAACGACCCCGACGCGTGCAGTAGGCACGAAACCTGATGCATTGAGAAAGGGAGTCTAATAAAAATTTGGTTTTTATGGGTTGGTTTTTTAATGTAAATCTGTGTAAATTGTGTATTACTTTCTTTCAATGTTATAATGTAACGTATATTTATGTAAATAAATAAATAAATAGATAAATTATTCAGTGGACACGACACTGCCTTTTCATACCGGGGATTCCTGGTTCGATTTTCTGTGAGATCACTTTATATCTTTGTGATGTTGTGAAGCTTGAAATTATAATGTTTTGTGTTATATCTTCTGGTAGGTACCTACCCAAGGAGGCTCGTGATGTACGGCCCCGGCCGGCCGCCATTTTTGCCCGTTTTATCATCCCTAGTTAAACGTAATTTATGCAAAAGCGACATAAGGAAAACATTAATAATAGCGGCCCTAGAATTAATAAGTTTTCTGGTTCGTTCCAGGAATTCCGGAATAAGCCCCAAAGATGTATGTACATACACATAATGTACACCGCATTATATTCTTGCCGGCTAACTTGGAATATGGAAAGATTCTCAAAATATTGCCATAAAAACATTTCACGTTTATCGCGGTATTTTGTAAAGTGAAATGTTTTTTTTTTACACGCCCATTTACATATAAAATTTTTGTAATATATAATATTTATAATAAAAACAATATCAGAATAAGCAGTACCTACTTACAAGATATAAAAATATAAACTCATATCACGTATTATATAAAAATATTGCATAACATTAAAAAAGTGTAAAGAAAAATATCAAGTATGAACGGTAAAATATAAAATAAAAACATATCAAGTACATGTATAAGTAGTAAAAGGTATAAGCAGTAAAATATGAGTATAGAAATATATAGTACAAAGCAGTAATGTGTATATAAAAAAATTACATAAATATCTTATATCGTATCTGTATATCATAATAGTGGAAGTTAGTATTAAAATAATATCGTCTCTTTAAGTGTTAACTTTATTTTCATTAGATTGTCAGTGAAAATGTCAACCATATAACCATATTAATTAGATACCACTTTAATATCCTGCCGATTTACCGAATTACCGAATTTGACTGGTAATTAGTTCTGGAATTGTGGCATTAAAAGGTAACAATTTGTCGAATTTTGATTGTTATTATATATATATTAAAAAACATACATTTTATTTTATTATTTACGACATGTCCATTATTAATATTTAATAGGATCAAAATGCATTATTCTCTACGAAACAATGTCCTTAATGTAACGCTACCAGTTGGCGCAAATAATGACGAGGTATTTGAAAAATTATATGAATTGTAAAAATATTTTTTTATTTCACTGTGTATTTTATTGGTAATGTTTTCGAGAGTTAAACTCTTATTATCAATTATGGATTTCAACTCTGTTATTGTATGATTGATTAAAACAGTGTTATTTAAATTCATAATATTTAACAAGCGTAATAATGAATTTCCATAACGTCACACAGGAAAAATTCGAATTGTGAAAATTCGAATTCGATGAAAAGAAAATGAAATCACATTTTTAAATGTAACAATGGCCGTCACTAACACTAGCAAAACGCACCGCTGCGTTAGATGGCGGCGCAGTTTGCACAGCTTTAACTTGCGGCCGAAATATTTAGTAAAAGTGCGTTATTTATGACGGGATAAAAGTAGTTATACCTAATCTTAATGGCGTAGATAGAGAGATAGATATGACAAATTATGCCTTTTTCGAAGTATTTTTGAGGTCCATATCCTTTGTACATGTTGAAGTATTTGATTTAATTTAATTCTAATTTTTTATAATATTAATTATTTTTTTATATTATAATTAATACACATTATCAAAAGGACATTAATTAATGACCCTGATAGAAAATCCTGGCATGTTTTAAATTGAGGTATAGAGATTAAGATTAAGATTTAATCTAATTAAATTTTTTTTGAATATATAAATGATAAGCACAATCGTATAATATAAATTAATAATTAATAAAATAAATTAATAAAATAAAAAACAATTATAATTGAAAAATTATTATAATTACGTATTAATTTTAAATGTAGATAAAATAATCGTACACGTGGTCAGCAAATAACGAGCTCCTTAGAAAGATCCCTTATTAAGGTGGCTTAGATACTTCTTGCGAATGCCCGCAGAACGTCTACCAGAATGTATATGCTTGGCAATATGTCCAATAAAAACGGATCATCGTTCCCTTTCTCAGAATAACAACAAAGCTAAAATATCCTTTGAAAATAGTTCGTACCGGAGTTGCCTATTTACGTTTGAAAGAAAATGAGAAAAAGCAATCTCTCAGAACCTCACTAGCCACTGGATGCACGTGCACAACTTGTAGAAGGGTGTGCGGTTCCAGAATAGGGCTCTTCAGCCACGCTCGGATGTAAAATTAATAACATGGCAGACGTCATCCTCACAACGAGGGACCGCCAAAGAAAAAATGAATGTATGTGTAAAGTTTCTCTGAGAACTGTCAATGGCATCACGTCCAAATTGACGAAGTGTATAATGTTTTATCTATTTATAGTGGCCAGGACGTGATTTTTAGGTTAGAATGGCAATGTTTTTATGCTGGAAATAGGGCGAAATCTTGATTAATCATCACATACCGAAGCGGCGCAGGACATGAGAAGGTGGAAGCGGCCCCCGATCTTTCTAGTATAAGGAACAAAAATGACGATGATAATGATGATGACATAACAATAATATGTGAATGTTTCAATCAACGATTTCACACGTGTTATAATTATATAATCAACCAAATATTTGGACAGTCCTTACGTACACTGTTGAATTTGCAAAAATTATTCTTTCTTTTTACTATCTTTAACCATCCAATCACCATCGTATTAATTTAGCTGTCCGTCTGTGCGTCTGTGCGTCTGTCCGTCTGTCCGTCTGTCCGTCTGTCCGTCTGTCCGTCTGTCCGTCTGTCCGTCTGTCCGTCTGTCCGTCTGTCCGTCTGTCCGTCTGTCCGTCTGTCCGTTTGTCCGTCTGTCCGTGTGCGGTCACACACCGGTGCGGTCACACAAGTCGTTACTATTTCCCGTAATTTTTCACGGGTGTACGGCTAATTTTTTCTATATTTTCGGACACCTAAAAAAACTTTTCATTTCAAAAAAGGCAAATATATTAAAGGAAAATCGAATTTTTTAAATATTATCAGAAAATCAATTCTCAATTCTAATTTCAAATATCTGTCAATCATAACAAAACTTGGATAATTAATTTGACACGCAATCAGATCGCGGCTCAAGTTACACGCAAGGCTCTTAATTAATTATTACGTCCCGTGATTTTCACGGATTTATATCAAATAAATGGGATGGGAATCTGGAAAAAAAAAGATTTTTTACAGATTCTATTGTTTATGTAGGGACCGTTGATTTTTTGTATTATTGTGAAACGATTAGTATGTAAGTAATGTAAGTAGTCTTATTGAGAACCTTGTTGTTCTAGTGGTTAAGACTCTCACTTGGTGATGATCTCAATTGGTTCGAGCCCTATTCCAAAATAGTAATAAAATAGTAAGAAAGTTAGTACTATTATCAGAGTACAGGAAATTAGCTTATTTTATTTTGAATAATAAAAATATTCCATGTTCTGTTTTATTTGTTTTTAAAAAAAAACATTAAACGTAGTGAACTAAATTTGATTTCATGTTATTATTTGGGAATCCTTGGTAAAGAGTTGAAACTATCAGAGTCAGACCATAAACAACACATCCTGTTCCATAGTAATGAGGAATAAACACTGTCATATTCTTCCCGAGACATCCTTATCATGTTCTGTCGGGTTAGTTACATGAATATGTATTTCAAACGGCGGAAATGTGACATTATTTATGTGACAATATTTTCGAAATAATATATTTTTATTGATATACCTACATCATACAACACTGGAGGCAGTCGTGATTTTTTATGGGAAAATGAAATCAAGGAAAAAATACACTTACGTATTTTATATATTATTACTACCTAAACAATATTTAAAAATACCAGGATTACTAATTTATTATATTCAAAGTTGATTTTGAATATTTTTGTACTGATTTAATATGGTTTTGATTTTAAGAAAAATAAATGTAGAAAGTATGAAAAGCTATTTCCTCATACGAGGTTTGATAAAAAATTTGATAATGATAATGGAATATTCGTTTTTTTTGTCAAATTTTAATTATTTTAATAAAAATCTTTAATTATTCAACGATATTTATATTGCCAAGGGATCGCTGCGATGAAAAACAAATGAAAGTCTTGAATTTAATGATTGTTTTATTTTATACTCTAAGTCACGAGACATGAATTTAATTTTTTTTTTTAAATAGAGATGCGAACACGGAATACGTGTCACATCAATATTCTTACTATTTTCAAACTAAGCTAAACGCTTGTGCTATGAAAATAGGACTAACTTGCTAGTCTGGGCTGAGATTCGAACCCGCGACCTTTGGATGACGAGGGGAGTGCCCAACCACAAGACCAACAAGCTACTATGTTTAAATTCGCACTATCACTATCAAGAATCGTCCGCTTGTCTTTGGGCATTAAAATTCACATCTTTTGCATCACTCTAATCACCATCAAAGACTTGTCGAACGCCGATAGGTACTTTAGTAGTTTGTCGCTGGTCAATACTCGCACTGATTGCTCGCATTCTGTGGTATTTATTTCTGTGTTATATTCCCAATAATAATAAATTCCCACCCACACTTTTTAAAATATGTTTGAATTTTATAAAGTTATTGACAAAGACGTCAAATTGCTCGTATCTGTTTGCTATTCTAGGAAGCCTCTGCAGTGGGGAATCAAAGGCGTAGTTAGTAGCTGCAGTTTTCACGGCAAAACCTGCATGACTTCTAGTTACGCGAGACGCAACACGCAAGCAGATACGTACTAGTAGTTGAGGACAGTCGATTTACTAATTTGTGTAAAAAGAGAAAAGTCCATCACTATTCTTCTAGTCTCTAATTTATTAAGAAAGCTAAAGATCTAAGAATGTAATTCTTCCATCAATAGCACGTTGCAATTGAAATTATAAGTATTTTTTTATGTTTTTTTGATTTGATGACTATTTTTTATCACAACATCTAATCAATTATACATAGCGGTTGAATAAAAAAATTTATAACATATATAAATTAAAATTGTCAGTACATACGCACGTCCAACGTTAGTTAACAATAGAAAATTGAGCCGCATTTCATAGTTCCAGACACATTGTGTTCAAAAAGGCAATTTGAATATTTTGATACGGAAGATGTTCCTAAATATTTATGGACGCTCATCAGACAACTCTCCGTACAGCATTTCCATACAAACAGCTCTCACGCAGGTAGAGTTTTGTCGTACACAAGCGATTATGTAAATCGTTCTTTATGATACCGCTCATAATGAAATAGCGTTTTTGAAAAGTTTGTGAATGTATATTGGGCTTTACGCCGGCCCAAGGACGGCCATTGTTGTTTTTGATTGTATTATTTGATTGTTGTATGTTTTAAGGAGGGAAATTTTAGGTGGCATGGAATGCGGATCCCTCGGTTAAAGATGGTTTTGAAAGCTGATGTTTAAGAGAAAGGCTATGTGCTATACATTACACTCTCGATTATCCGATGCGGCAGGGGTAAAATGGTCCATTAAATAAATACAAAACGACTCCAAATTTAAAAAAATGTTTTATAGTAAAAACAACTCTTTTACGTTTGGACATGATCACATTTTATTGAAAAATATTTCATATGAAAGTATATTTTAAGAATACAGTTACTGGATTTTGTCCCCAGAGGCTTGATTAGTTAAGGATAAATTACAGAAGTCTCGTACAGACGAAACTAATTTATCTATGAGAAAAGTGGATGGACGTGTCTTATGCGATGGCTCAGGGCTTACAACGTTCATCAATTCCATCCACACATTATCAAATTTTTGAATGTTCTATATATATGAATGTTCGAATCAAGAACCTTTAATATATTACTATGCTCTCTGCTAGAGACATCTGTTGATATTTTTTTCATTTACGAGTTAGTATACATAGCTTTCGTAACTAGTAACGATTCCTCTATTTTGATGACCTTTAAATTAGTTTTGGGCTATGAATTTAATAAAATCAACAAGTACAGCTTTGTAACTGACGAATACCAAACTGCCTGTAGTAAGAAAAGTTATCACACGCTATAAACATACAATGATAAAAATATTTACTGAAAAGTAAAATTCACACAATGCTTCGAAATAAGTCTTCAACAGCGCTAGATTTTATGCAAGTCTCAATCTATGTGATGTATTTTTGTCTATAAATTTAACCCCTTCTTTGTTTTCTTCTCTTGTACTTTTTCTTTCACTCTCGTTACTTTTCTTTTTTGCTTCACACCATTATTGGACACACAATGGATAATTCATCCGTGAGAAATACATGAGATTGTATTCTTCAATTTAATTTCAACCAAGTGCTGCTGATATTTCTAAATCGCAATGGAATATAAAATAATCTCCGAATTCCCACATTAAAATATAATCAACGACTATAGTGAAAAAAATATACAATACTTATCGACTAGAAAATTAGATTTCTTATGAAACTATCTATACACGGTGTATTCAAATAATATTGAATATTTATTTTTTCCGCCCAAATAAATGAAGCACGGGAGACGTCCTTTATGAGAGATATGCAAGAGACATTCATGCACACGCGTTAATTTTTCCCCGCCCATAGAAAGCGTCAAGCGCTGGCAGTCAGTGAGTGAAGATGTGTCTTTATTGCCCATTGGCTTGTCAATTGGGAAATGTACTTGAGTAGCGATATCACATTAAATTTTGCCAAAAGTTTAGCTATGCCCAAGTGGAAACTATTTGCAATGTGCAACAGGTTTTTGTGGAAGTTCAAAACCGCTTCGAAGATGGCCGCACATTAGTGGACAGCAAACTGCAGTCCGTAGGCCTTCAACAAACTGAAACAGCCATGTGAACATTGGATCGATGCATTAAATTTTGATTGAAGATTTAGGCTTGAAAAAAGTGTCAAACGACCGAATATGTGGGCAGCAATATGCTGGCTAATGCATTTATTTATGCATTGCAGGTAATGCATTTATTTATGCACTGCAGCTAATGCATTTATTAATGAATTGCGGCTAATGCATTTATATGTAATGTAACAACATTACGATAATGCACTAATAATGCCATTCTTCACATCTGATTCAGACTTTCCTGGATAAAAAACAGCTACTCCCGGCACGGCTCCGGGTGATTCTTGGCTATTCTCCAAGTTAAAAATGCCGCTGAAAGGGACCCGATTCGAATCAAGAGATGATTGTGATGAAGTGTGCATATTACCAAGGGGACCACTTTGAAGAAAATTCGAGATAAAGAAAATATAATTTGTATATATAAATATTCGATATTTTTTAATAGAGGTATAAACAAGCTATGGAATTTTCGGATGTATTCAGTTTTTTTAAACATTTGTTTCTTCTTTCTTCTTTTCTCTTCTTCTTAAAAAATTTGATATACGTGTAAAAGTCCGTTTCCAGAGAATAAGACATAAGATTAAATAAATCATAGTAACATGTACATATTTTATCTAGAGATATACTTACTCATAAATCAACATGAAATTTGTATTAAAAAGAAAAATTAAAAAATGAATGCCGTTTGATTTTACAGCAATACTTGATATGGGTGCAAAAACCTTAAAAACAAAAATATCTATGGATATTTATTTTATCATTTAGTCATAGTCAAACAAAAAGCATTAAAGTACCAATATGTATTCCGTTGTATATTCTGCTAGGGAGCTAATTCACCCAACTAATGAATTCAATTTTAATTGCCAATAGAATGATATTTTTTGCACACAATGTGTGAAGTGACTGAGACACACTAAGATCTCTAAGAAATTGAGATTCGCTGAAATATATTCAAATTCAAATTCAAATTCAAATGTTTATTCAATGTTCAATGTTACAAATGTTTACAGTGTTTACAAAATTTAATGAAGCTTTTTTCATTGTTATTGAGTGTCTTGGCAGCAAGTAAACACTAAATTGATTTGACGCCCTGCCTGCTACACTAGTAATTTACTGTATTATAGCAGACAGTGCTCTTCCAGTAGTATAATGTTCAAGAATATTTATTATTTATATAACATTTGTGAATAAATCTTATTGCCAATTAAAATTAAGTAATAGTAATAATTAAATGTTTACAATTTAATAATGGTGTTAATTAATTATATTATAGACAAAGGAAAAAAATGATCTGAATAGGATATTAATAAAATAAAATAAAATAAAACAATTAAAAGTATTTAAAAAGATGACAGTAACAGTAAGACAGTAAGTGACAGTAAATGTTCTTGTAGGAATAGTATATTTTAAATTTAGTTTATATGATGGCTTTTAATAGGTTTTGGGCATGCTTCCTTCCCTTTTCATGCAGCCAGAGTTTCACTTTAGAAGAAAAATACGCGAGACTATGGCTACATGTTTTAAGTTTAGTGTTAAGAGTATTGAATGTTTTTGGTGCTTGGAAGAGGTGAAATCTTTGTGAAAATGTTTTTTTGAATTTTGGTACAAGATAGTTGCAGTTCACCTGTGCCCTTGTTGAATGTGAGTGAGTTATTTGTTGGTGATCTTGTTTATGTCGGAAAAAATATTTTAAAGTGTTGAGTAAATATGTTTGATTGATGTCCAGGACGTGACATTCTCTGAAAAGTTCTTCTAAAGGAAAACGAAATGGCTTTTTATGAAGAACTCTCAATACCATTTTCTGGGCTTTGCTTAATGAATCTAATATAGTACAAGCTGCACCACCCCAACTGACAGTTGCATAATTAATGAGTGAGTGACACAGTGCATAGTATACTATTCTTCTTGTCGGTGCGTCGAGTACATCTCTAATTTCTTTGAAAAAATAAACAAGCTTTCTTATTCGGATTGTAAGATTCAAAATATGTTTTCTCCAGTTTAGATGCTGGTCTATGTACACACCTAGATATCGTATATCTTCCGTTGTCTGCAGATTAGTACAATCACAGGGTTTATCTTTTGATTGACATGTGTGAATCAGTAGATTTTTGGGCTGCTTTATTACTGTTCTTTTACTGATGGAGAAACACATGTATTTTGTCTTTGAAGCATTTACTGTTAGTAGATTTTTGTCAAGCCATGATGTTATTCGATTCAATCCACTTTGTGCCTTTTTTAAAACATCTTCCCAGGAATCATCTTGAAAAAGAAGCACTGTGTCATCTGCGAAAGAAATTATTTTACCGTTTTCTAAATTGGAGTTACACATTTCATTGACATATATGAGGAAGAGCGTGGGTCCCAAAACACTTCCTTGCGGTACTCCATATGATGTTTTGTGGAGGTTGCTGCAGTGATCGCCCGATTTAACTACCTGAACCCTGTTATTTAGATAATCTTCAAACCACGCCAAAGCCGTCCCCCTTATTCCCAAAGCTGATAACTTGTGCAGCAGCAGTGGATGAGACACCGTATCGAAAGCTTTGGCTAGGTCCAAAAATATACCAATACAACGTTTGTCTGTATCTAATTGTGTAACTAAGAATTCCGTTAGTTGACATATTGCATCTTCTGTTGAGAGTTTTGATTGGAACCCGTATTGATTGTTGGAGATTATTTTGTGAATATCCAGGTATTTTAAAAGACGTACTTTAACTATCTTCTCTAAGATTTTAGAAAAAACACTTAGGAGCGATATAGGTCTATAGTGGCTCGGATTACGGGGATCACCACCCTTGAATATTGGACAGATTCTAGCCAGTTTTAGTGCATTTGGAAAGATACCCGTTGAGAGACTTTGATTGAATATATAACAAAGAGGCTTACTTAATTGGTCTTTATTATACTTCACTACTTTTGCTGTTACCTCATCGTTTCCAGGGGCACTGTTAGACTTTAGGTTACTAATAATTGCAGCAATTTCATGAATGGAGGTTGGAGCAAAGAAAAATGAATATGGATTTGCTGAATTTAAATTTGTTTTGAGGTTTTCTTCAGTAGTTTTTAGACGAGACAAAATATTTTGTGCTAAATTTTTACCAAGCGAAGCGAAATGCACTTCAGTAATGGCCTTACCCTTAGTAGCATGATTTTTGTTTGGAATCAGCATATCACATATATCATTGCTTCTAGTATTTTGTGTAGAAGTCATTTCTCTTATAATTTCCCATGTTTTCTTTGCATCACGTTGATTTTCTTTTATAATATTTTTGTAATATAAGTGTTTAGCGGATTTGACCGCTCTATTACAAATATTTCTATACTTTTTGTAAAAGTTTTGTAAGCCGACATTTAGAGGGTTAAGTTTAGACTGTTTGTGTAACACATCTCTCTTATTTATGCAGTTAACTAAACTTTCAGTTATCCAAGATTTCTTAATTTTTTTCCTCGATTTATTAGATATATGTTCTTGATTTTTTTTAATGTGGCTTTGTAGAATATACAGGAATTTTGAATATGATGTATTAGCATCATTAGTCTCGTATACTGGTAACCAAGTTTCTTTTTCCAAGTCTTTTTTTAGCATTTCAAAATTTAGTTTGTGTCGGGGTTTTGTATAAGGTTTTGTATTTATTTTTTGTGTTCCAATATCAATCATTACTGGAAAGTGATCCGTGATAGTAGTTTCACATACAATTCCTTTCACCAAGAATTTGCTTTTAACCATAATATGGTCTAAACATGCGTTACCTCTTGTTGGGTTGTTGATGGCAGGAACGAAACCTTGTTCAGCTAACATGGATAGGTATTCAGATGCGTTTGTGGTGGGAGTACTTGCAGTTATGTCAATGTTTATGTCACCTGCAATGATCATTGTTGGGTTTTTGGCCATTGTGAGTAGCTCTTCAGAAAGAGAATTTGTGAATTCATACGCATTTTGGAAGGACGGTGGTCGATAAATCCCATATATGTAGGTACCATTACACAAATTAATTTTTAAACAATTGGCGTCACTTATATCTGGTTCAGTTACTTCGAAATTTAGATTTGCTTTAATGTATGTTACAACACCGTCATTTTGGTTATAATGTTTGGAGGTTTTATGCCCGGTGTATCCTGGTATCGTCTGTATTGTGTCTTTATCTTTTAACCAGCATTCCGTAAGAATAATGATTTGAAAGTCTATATTTAGACGATGCAGTAGTACAAGAAGTTCGTCAAAATTATGATTTATGCTTCGTATGTTCATATTTAGAATCTTAAGTGTGCTAGTGCCTCTACAAAAATGTTGTTTACAGTTTTCTGGTTGGTCCACAGTTTTAGTGGTAATTGGTTCAAAGGAATCTATTTGGTTTACCAGATCAATTATATTAGCCATTCCATATCTTTCTGTAGTAAATTTGGATGATTTTTTTTGTTACACCAACATTCTGTACAGGTAAATATATCCGAATCATATTGTGTGCATGATTCAGGTAAGGGGACTATTATAGTTTGCGAAAGAGCGAATGCCTCTATATCTACCGCGAGATTATTAATATTCATCTTTGTCACTCTGATGTCATGGGTACCGATCTGTAAGCTTTTAAAGTGAAAAGGTTTCATTAAGAGTTGGTAGTAAATACCTACATATTTGCAATGTACATGATTGTTACAGGATGCGGGTATATAGGGTAAGTTCATTTTACAGAAGTAGAATTGAATTAAGATATTGCTTAAACTTATTTTTGAAAGAATATTTTGCTATGTAAGTGAAATGAT
Source organism: Agrypnia vestita (assembly GCA_016648135.1). Taxonomy (NCBI): domain Eukaryota; kingdom Metazoa; phylum Arthropoda; class Insecta; order Trichoptera; family Phryganeidae; genus Agrypnia; species Agrypnia vestita. Next base: position 36,242 of record JADDOH010001947.1, read on the forward strand.
AATGGTTTATTATGAACTGTATTACCTAGGTATATTGTGGTATTACTATCAAGGTAGGTATATATTTTATAAAAAGTATGTGTTGGAAACAAAAATAAAAAGAAGTTTAAGAATGTGTTATGATTGCTTAGAATGATCTTATTGTCGAGTGTGTATCTTTTCAGTTGATATATAATGTTTTTAAATGCGTCAGTGTAATTATGTGTTATTTGACACGACAGAGGAAAGTAATTCAGTATGGTTTTTAGGTTTGTTTTGATATGACAACAAAATTTAATATTTATGAAATATTGGAATAGGTGTCTATGATTTGCCCATTCAGAAAATTTTAATAATTTATGGTTTATTTTGCACATTAGTTGTTTATGGTTAACGCCTTTTGTAAAGACCATAGAAAAGAGAAAGTTTGTATACACCGCGAATCGGCAACTGACATTACAATTTTGACAGGTCCGTCTCCGATTTGATACAAAGAAATGGCTCACCGACATTTTTTCTTGTATATATGCGTCCATTCTTAATCCAAACAAATTTTATATTTTTCTGGATGGCTATCTTCTTTGTTTCCGCTAGTAAAAATTTGCATTTTTTTGTAATGTGCTCGGAGATGTAAATAGGCTTGATTTCTTGGTTATTTTTAAAGATGGAAGTGTTTAGTGAGCGCTCATAACCTTTCGATTGTTTATTGTGGGATTTAACTCTGTCGAGGAATGTATCTCGACAGGTCCGGTTGGTAAATTTTACGATAATCGGGCGTGGAGTCTTTTTTGAGAAGTGCTGCCTCGCCCGTTGTATGGAGAGGATGTCGCTCATCTGACCTTCCCAGTTTATTGTTGAGATGATGGTTTTGACACTGTGAGTGAGATCAGCGGTTGGCTCTGCCGAAGTTTCATGGCATCCACGGATTTCGATGTTGGTGGCTAATTGTTGATACTCCTGTTCGTCAAATTTATTTTCCAAGTATTCAATTCTTTTAACTAATTCAGATTGCTTTTCACTTTTTTCACTTCTTGTACATTTTTTTTAATATGTTTTATTTAGTATTTACTTTTGTTATTATTACAGATATTTCTATGTTAAATCTGCTAGGCTAGGATATAAGTTGAAGTGTTCGATATTATTGGTTTATTCTTTTATACAGGTTGTACCAGAGCTAGCAGCAGAAACTTGGCTGGTAGATTCCTGCCTATATTAGGAGTCTATAATGTTCAAGCAACCAAGAGTTATGGAGATATGTTATATCAAAGTTAGCATTTTTTTTTCAATAATTCTGACTTATTTTTTGCAAAAAGTTGAACAATCATTACAGTAACTTATATCGATTACGGAAAATTCATTTTCTTCAATACAACTTAAATAAAATGATAAAAGCCTTGTAAAAAAAAACTTGTTTCAATTTTTGCAAGACTTACGTCGATTATGAATTTTTTATAATCGACATAAGTTACTGCAATGATTTTTCAACTTTTTGCAAAAAATAAGTTAGAAATATTGAAAAAAAAATGCAAATTTTGATATTTCATATCTCCATAATTATCGATATTAGGTCATGGTTGCTCCAACATTATAGACTCATAACATAGGTAGGAATTTACCGGCCAAGTTTCTGCTACTAGCTCTGATAATCACCTGTTATGGTTCCAAATTCCAAGTTTTATCTGTTATGGTTCCAAATTAATAATAAGATCTGTAGAATTATTAATTCCTTGAGTGCAGATCCCGAATGCAGCCGTTTTCAATATTCATAGCGGTATTGTAAAGTATAATACAGAATTCGGCTACCATAGACAAAGGGAGAATTTACATAAATCATTAAAATTCGATAGTGACTGATGTAGGAGAAGTGAGACGGAGCGGTAGCAGACAAGCGAGTTTAAGCTCGGAGGTTAGTCGTGGGTGCGTTTCGGTTTTCGCGTTTTTGTCTTAAATTTAAGTCATCGTTCAGTTCGAACAATTTTGTAATAATAATAATAATAATAGTTGGATCATTTGTACAGCGCCGTTTTCGTGAGTACTCACCTCAAGGGCGCTTCGCACAAAACAACTTACTGACTAAAAACACTTATTTACTATACATACTTATTCACCAGATGGAACCAAAAAATGGAATTAACATTTAAAACTTTAATAGTTGGGAGAGCTAGAAAGAATCAGGTATTTTCGCGGAGTGCATGCTAGGAGTGGGAAACGTTACGTAGTGATGTAACGGTCTGATTCTATAGGTTTTTATATAATTGTGTAAGCAAATGCGTCTTTAGTTGTTTTTTGAACTGTGGTAAGCTGTCTAAATGCAATTATGGCCAATAAAAATCTGTCAAAGGAAGCAGGACTAGCGGTAAATAATGGCGTTCTAATGCCAACCCTTATGTATGGAAGTGAAGCCTGGAATTGGCAAAAGAGGAATGAAAGTAGACTGAATGCGGTAGAAATGCGGTCACTAAGACGCTTGTGTGGAAAATCTTTGGTCGATAGAGTGAGGAATGAACAAATTAGAAGTGAATGTAATGCTGGCTGTAGTGTGGTAGATAGAATAAAGAAAGGATGAGATGGTTAGGTCATGTGGAACGTATGAACGAGGAAAGGATGGTTAAGAAAATATATGAGGCGAGTGTTGAAGGCAACAGGAATAGAGAGCGTCCGCGAAATACCTGGCATGACCAGACACAACAAGTGTTTGAGGATGGCCCCGTTAAAAGCCGCAACAACCGTAGAACTTGTATGAGAAGATGTACGAATGTGGCCGAAGCAAAAGTGGTGTGCCAGGATAGAAGAGTGTGGCGTTCAATCCACTCTGCCTACCCCTGCGGAGAAACGGCGTCATGGTTAGTTAGTTAGTTCGTTACTTAGGTAAGCCGTCTATTTGTCTCAGTTTATTTGGTAGTTTATTCCTCAAATTTGGTCCAGTCACCGAAATTGGTTTTGTGGACGCGATTTACCTCAACTAACCTGTTTGTAGATGTTGATGCTGAGCGAAGAGTTAGCTGTCTGTTATTTGCGGAAGATGGAATGCAGACGTCGGTAAGTTGTAGGTTGTAGGTCCCCTTGCGAACGTTTTCCCGCGAAAAAACATCATATTATATGAACGGAGGTGTTGAAGCCTCCCTGCCCATCCGAAGCCCGATGTCGGATAGGCTCGCGGGTAGTCGCTGCTGGGTTTGTTTTACAACTGCGTGGAAGAGAGATGAATAAGATTCCTCTCAGCCCCTCGAGAGCCCTTCACGTCTCCGCCGGTCCTCGAAGCGCCCCCCGCTACAACATTTCACTTTTTAATGTTTTTTTCTCTTTTTGGCTTCTGGGCGAGTACTTGAGGTCGCTCGAAGGCCGGGGAACCGGGATACAAAAATAAAGTAAATAATTATCGTGTTACGGTGTAGGGGGGCCGAAAAGAGGTAAAGTATTTGTGTGTACACTGTTGAAAAATATCTACTCGGATTTACATAAAATGCCCGTTTATTTTTATAAAATTTTTGGGCAGGACACGAAAGACTCTTAATAAATGCGATGAATTAAAAATGCTAAGATGTTTTCAACCGGGCAAGATTAGATTTTAATTTTGCAGTTAGGAACGATCATTAATCTTACTTTTTAATTTAATTTAATATTAAAATTAATATAACACAGTAGCATGGCACATCAATACTCTTTTCAAACTGAACCAATATGATTATGTTATTTATTTATTTCAACGGTTAATACCTATTAAAATAAAATATATCTTATTACCAGCTAACACAGCGTACTTGTATATTTATATAAACACACAAAAACATAAATATATGAAAGCATATTTATATATGCATATTCATAAAATAAATAAAAAAAACCAATATCATACATAACAAAGGTTAAGCGAATATATTATTAGTGAAATAATCATTATGAAAATATTATAAGAAATTTAGACTGCCGGTGGTGTGATATGAACTTTCGACAGCGATTAATGACGGAATTTTTAAAAGATCACTTCGCAGATTATTTTTAGTCAATACCCGCCTCATAGGTGACATGGACCTCACTACAAAGATGGGTAGTTTGTCTTGTGTCTTTGTGTCAATTAATACTTTTAAGAGTGCTAACCTCGTATCTGCATTTTCACAAATTCGCGTTCTTGAAATGAGCATTCCATACACAAAATACATTTTTATATCGCGCATGCAAAGCTTTTAATAATAATTGTATCGATATTGACCTCTTCAACATTGGTCTCGCTGAATTTAAAAGAATGCTTTAGATTACATGCACCAAATCGACTTTGACCATTCACTCACTATATCTAATCTTCTCTTCCTCCACCTCTATCCTGACTCCTACCTCCTCATCCCTTTTCACCCATTATTTAACTCATTTCTTGATATACTTTTTCTTTTTTCATTTTTCAGTCTTAGCATTGTTTATTGTTTACTAGGTACTATTCATCATTTAATTCAAAATAATTAACTTAAAAATATCTTATCAAACTTTGTTCATAACATCTGTGAATCTTTTTAATTGGTCTATGAAATGAACACTAAGCTTTTACATTATATGTTTAAAAAAAGTGAATAAATAAATAACGCATCACGTCACGTTCTCCACTCATTACCGCCCGGAATAAACTCGCCAAGAGCGAGATGTTATTTATAAGTAGCGAATTGCGTAATATCTTCCGTGACAGATTCTCGTTTACATTACAATGTTGTATTATACAAAAGTGTCGGCAAGGATGGCGTATACTTTCTTAAGGGGTATACCACCTTCATATTTTTAAATGATCATTCTTTTCTTATAGCTTGAAGTTTTAAAAATAATTTGATTAAAAATTGGCTGTGATTATTATAAAGATTTGAAGCTAGCGTGGTAGGTGAATTTTTACGAGTTACATTATTCTTAGATTAAGCTGGAAGAGACAACAAAAAAATGTATTTGAAAACAGAATGGCTCTGGACTGGTTGACTCAAGCAGAAGCAGCGCAAGACAGGGGATCATGGAAGCAACTTGACAAGAAGGAACTTGTCGAGTCTTTGGGCCCCCAACCCTACTAGGGTAAGGGGAAGAAGATGGTGATGATGATGATCTTTTGCGTTTTTCTTGAAACTCCCTTTTTGAAAAAGAATTTTGGAGGTGATATCTCTAAAAGCATTAGGCCGATATTGTTAAATTTTTTCACAAATCTTACTAATATCTACGATGTAGTTTACGATTTTTTTTTAAAAATAAAATGCGCTGTTTTCTTATAATAAATTATTAACTCTGATTTTTTTAGGAAAAAAATGAATTTTATTTTCAAACTGATTTCATTTGCATAATTAATCCAATTTTTTCCATACGATGCATTATCTTCCGTGACAGATTCTCATAAATCGTTTAAAAATAAAATAATTATGTTTTTCATTTCACTCAAACTCTGACGTCATGAATATCTTCACCACCTTTGCAGTACAGTACATAACTTCCCCGTTTTAAAATTTTCAAGATATTTTTTTAATGAAAAATATGAAACAATGTATGCCGTAGATATTAAAATAAATGTTATATGTGCAATAGTAACATAATTTTTTCAAATTATATGTATTTTTTGATGCCTCAAGGTTGTGTAACTATTTTATTGGTTCATTGGTCATAAAAAATTCTGTTCATAATTCTCGTAGACACACGGTGTTGACCTTGGAACCAGCGTACTCGTGGTAAAACTTGACTCGCGACGGTCTTTTTCTGTTCTGAATATTATTTACAATTTATTTTATCATTAAGATATGATTCATTATTAATTCATCATAAAAAGTGTATTCTATAATTATAACATGTGGGATATAAATGTGGGGTATAAATGCAAAGACAGCAGTTTCCAAAAAAAAAAATAAGGCATTCATCGAGGAATTTATAAATAATAAATTTATAGGAAACATGATTTTTGGTAGGCGCAGAGCTAGAGTAGTGGATATCATGGATCGTGTAGAGAAGCTAAAATGGCAATGGGCAGGACATTTTGCAAGGAAAGATGCTAAATGATGGAATCTCAGAGTTCTGAAATGGAGATCTTGGGAAAATAAAAGAGGCGTCGGAAGTCCTCAAAAGAGATGGGATTAAAATTATTATAGTATCATTTTTTTTTTTAAATTATTATTTATAATTTTGGATTTTTCGAAATTTTAACGGTTTTTTAAAAATTGGAAACCATGCAAATGAGAAAGGAGCCCGACGCGTGGAGAAGGCGCGAAACCTGTTTCAACTAGAAATGAGAAAGGGAGTATAATAAAAACTTGGTTTTTATGGATTAGTTTTTTTAATGGGTGACTGCATTCAAAATATTTTTTTTGGATATTGCTACTTTTATACCCCACATATTCAAAAAGTTCATAAAATATTGTATACACTTCGTGTTCTAATGTCACTCTAGGACCATTTATCAGGGTCGACGAGAATATTAAAAAAAAATATTCAATTAAAGCACTTCTGAATTTTCAGAAATTATTGTTTTTTGACCATACCGGTTTCAATCTATCATGGCCATCTTTAGTCTGGTACATTATTCTCCCCAGTTAGGGCATTTATACAATTTTAACACAAGGTGTTTAAAATTGAGTCTATATAAAGTTTACCTAGTAGTGAATGCTTAATAATATATAATTTCAAAAGTTTTGATAAAGTGATAATATGATTATTAATGTTGGCATATTTCTCCTTTAATTTCTAGTTAAAAATTATTAAAAGTATTTTTACAATTTAACTAATTATTGATACATTCGGATGAATTTCCATTTGTTGGTTAAGTGCTTCTCTGAAACCGGTACGGTATAAAAACAATAAACGTGGAAAAATGTTCAAAAGGGGTTTTAATTTAATCATTAAAGTGGAATTCCACCAAAAACAACATACCTACTTCAAAAATAGAGATTATAAATAAATAAATAAAATTAAAATTAAAATTTGACCTCTGACTAACGTGTGTATTAATGAATGCTTGCATTTTCGAAGAAAATTAAAGCAATATAATTTGTTTATGTAAGAAGTGTTTATTTTGTAGTGGAGCTGAAAGCCAGCGTAGCAGTCTCCTGAAATTACTAGAAAAACATTCTCTGGCCGACAGAGCATTTCCATTTATCACGGCGTCACTTCTACTAATGTCAAAGCTTTTTTCTACTTTTCTTCCGTCTGGGTTCGAGTCCGGACTTGTTGGATTGCCAATGACGCGGGGTGCATCTAGTCAACCGCTACTGATTGCAAAATTGTACATGGTGATATAATTTAATGAATATTCTTAAACCTGCAGTGTTTTTGAATATATGTATGTATATGTAATTTTACTTATTAAGGCTGGAAATTTACTGCAAATGCATATTTCGACGTTTTTTTGACAAAAATATGGATTTTTATTATTAATTTATATCAGAATGTATCTATACTCTAGATTGCAATTTTTGAGGCAGTAACTTGGATAAAACTTTTGTTATCATACAAAAGTAATAAACTGGACATAATTTATAATAATTAATAATTATATAAGTATTAATCGACAGGTCGCGGCCAAAAAATCGTTTTTGGTGTCCTAGGCGGCGCTAATTTTTTATGAATATTTATATGTACGCATAATATGTTTTTTTATACGTTTAAAGTATACTTCATTATATAGAACTTTTATTATCAGAAAATCAAGAATTATTCAATATTAATAAAGTTATAATGTTTTTTGTTGATTTGAAAACGCTTTTTATTTATATAAAAATATGATTTTAAACAGTATGTTCTATTTATTCCCGTATTTTCAGGCTTTATTCACTTAATAAAAGTTAGTGTTTTTTAATAAAAACACTTTATTGACTTTTAAAAATGAAAATTCCAAAGTATGAAATGTGTCAATAAATCACGTAATTATAAAACAGAATTCCGTTGCCAGCGGCGTCATTTATTGGCGCATTTCATACTTTGGAAATTTATAAAGGTTCTATCTAAGTTATTGTTTTAAAAAAAATTGCGGTCTAGAGTATATATTCTGATATAAATTAATAATAAAAACCCACATTTTCGTAAAAAAAACGCCGAAATATGCATTTGCAGTGAATGTGCCGCCTTAAGAGATTTTTGTCGTGAGCTGAATAAACCGGAGGCCTATTCTCACAAGAGACCGGAACCACATATAAAAATACGATACGATGTTTTCTAAGCTGATTTATTGAAATTTTTTGGTAAGCGAATTGTACTTTAAATGAGAGAAAATGTTTTTACAGATGAGGTGAATTTATAAATTTAAGTAACAGTGAACATTTATAACGTATAATATAAGTCAAAATTTCAAATTTCAAAAATGTCAAAATTTTTCAAGACTGCGTCTAATATCTTAAAAATTACCCCGTTTTGTCAAAGTGAAGAAGCGTGACAACACCAAGTTAATATAAAACACATAACAAATGTTTGAAACACGAAGTATATCTTGTGGGCGAAATTCAAGACAGGGTAGACATTGTGTCGCGAAAACTACAATACACCCCAGAAGTATCTTATCTTCATAATAATTAGTTTAACGCCCTAGATTTGGTTAGGAATAGTAATAGGGAGGGAGACATGTGCATTACGGCAGACACGCACCCTCCGCGCTGTCCCTCTTCAACCCACGGGGCTTAATTACCCCTTGTGAGAGGCAACTATTCGACGGGAGTCACCGCCATCAAAATATCTCCCCGCTGAGAAATGTACGCGAGGAGTCTCAGAGACAAAAGCACAAATTAATACGGTCCTAGGTGCTGTTTTGGACCTTGTAAATAAACCCTTCGAAAAGTTACATATTTCCTTCCCGAATATTATGTGTCTCATCTACTGTTTCAAAATACTTTGTGTGATATTTTTTCTTTTATGAAATATCGCTTTGATCATACAATATATTTATTCTTTCATTGTTTTCTTTCACGTACCTAAGTTAAACGTATTTTATTCAATAGTATTTTAGTTATTTCTTATATCTTGTAAATATCCCCCAAAATTTGCTTTTTTCTTGTGTTTTGTTAAACCTTACCTAGCCTATGTACACTAACTGATTAATGAAAAAAAACAACACATGTCTCTAGCATATAATATTGAAGAATACGAAAGATTCCTTAATTTCGAGCATATATATAGAACTGTGTGGATGTTCTTACAATGGAATCGGTGAACGTTGCATTAGGTAGAGGTATCACTTAAGCCAGCCCATACATATTGTAAGCCCTGAGCCATTGTAAAAGAGACTTCCATCAACGTTTTTCATATATAAATAGTTTCGTCTCTGTGAGACGTCTATATTTTATCCTAGTTAACTAGCCTACCCAGATTAGATAAATTAATACAACATGTCATAGAGTGTATAAGTTAAATAAGCGATATGAAATAGGGATTAGATAATCACAATTATCGTAAAATCCAAGGAAATAATAATTAAGTGAATTCGATTAATCATTTTGATTTTATAAACAAATAATTACTTTTTAAAATTCGACAGATCACTTGCCACAATGCCAATGGTCAAACTACGTCGTTATTATTATATACCTTAACTCTTTTTATTCCATAATTTATAAGGAGATATTTCAATTAAACTTAAATAATAACATTTTTCCAAATCAACTACCACAAATCACATCGGGGATGTACTTTAATAATAATAAATACTTTAAACAATATATTGATTTAATTATACTACTTGCCAAATTTTATCATCTAGACGCGGATGAGGATAAATTAAAATTATTTTTATTATTACTGTAAAAAAGTGAATTTACGCATTTCATACATTAATGATGCGCAACATTTCTCGAGTCGAGGTATCTATATAAACTCCAGGAGGTCTGACTCAAATAGACAAACAAAAATATGTCATTTCAAGAAACATGGATACATGTAAACATTTCTCTGTTGGTGAAAGGACTAGTGAGGGAACATTTGTGGAATCAATGTTTAAAAAAAGACTTTACACATGTAATATAATACGACGATTCAAGTAGTCAAGTCAAATATAATATATGTACCGATTTAATGTGAGATTGTACTGGGGTTAGTGGCAACAAATAATTTTTATTTAATTGTGTAAATCTATTATGACAATATGAAGAGAAGAGAAATGATACATGTTCGACGCCATAGTGATGTGGTGCTGCCGTGGATGTTGTAATTGTATACCATGACGTGGAATGCTGTATTGCTACATCATGGACTGCAAATCTTTAAGAACTAAAGACATGAAACGTCGTACTGAATAAAGGCTCTCCACACCATGCAGAAAATAATTTTCCCATACTTTGGGCATATTGCTATGAGAAATGGTGAGAACCTAGAGATCTCACTGATCATCGGGAATGTGAATGCGGTGAAGAATGATGTCTCTAATGAAATGAACAAACCAAGACCGAGAAGTGATCGGAGTCTAGTTGCTTTGAACAAGACCCAAGACCGCGAAGATTCGAGATAAAAGTTTGCGTAGAAGCAGACCAAAGGATCATGTTTAGAAATGATCATTTCGACTGTGAGTGGAAGAGAAATAAAATTTTTGCTAGGGGATCCTGCTATCACTCTGTTCATATTGAAAATATGATACATAATTCTATCGCATGGAAATGTGCCGTATAACTAACTGCTGTGATAGATAAAGACAGAGGATAGACCATTATTTTGACCTGGCAAACCACTTTTGCGCCATCCACTTTTATACATGCTTTTTAACAGGGCCATCTTGCAATATTTGGTGTATATGGGCAAGCCAGGTCTTTGTGCTGTCTTCAACCCTCGCCTTAATTATCATAATTATAATAATATATTAATCATAATTACTTCCTCGTTCATCCTTTCCACATGGCCATCTACTATGCTAAAGCCAGTATTAAATTCTCTTCTGATTATTATAACCGTAATCACAGTAAATTATTTTGTTTTATAAACAAATTAATATTTTTACTCCCTTTTTTTTAACTCGTAGCGTCTGCGGTTTGTTGGCTGTCGGAAAAACTTTGGATCGATTTTTAACCCTTTTTCCGTGATCCAATCGAGCTGAAACTTCGCAGGCAGACTCGTGGTGACGATAAAAATCCAAAATTATACTATAATTATTAATTTTTGTTTAAAAATTAATAATTATAGTATAATTTTGGATTTTTCGAAATTTTAATGTTTTTTTCAAATTGGAATCAATTCAAAGGAGTAATGACCCGACGCGCGCAGTAGGCACGAAACCTGATATAATAAAAACTTGGTTTTTATGGGTGAGTTTTTAAAAACGATTAAATTCGCGTTAATCTTAAAAAGGCTTATTTGAAGGGTATAAAAGCAAAGGCATCAATATCCAAAAAATTAAAAAAATGTTTTGAATGCAGCTACCGAGGATTATTAATTTAGAATGTACTGAATTCTAGATTTTATGTATCTATCTTTTCCAAAATCGTGTTTCCTGTAAATATAATTTCTATAAAATCTCGAAATTTGGCGGCCCTCGTAGCGTAGTGGGTATGACGCTGGCTTCCCAAACCGAGGGTTCCGGTTTCGATTCCCGGTGAGGTCACAATTTAATCTATGTGATTTACTCTAGCCTGGGTGTTTTGTGATGTATTTCGCTTCTATAATTGGGCCTCCTGGCCTGATGAAGCGTAAAAAAAAAAAATACTCCGTGACTGCATTAATTTTTTTTGGATATTGCTGTCTTAGGTATTATTTTCCTAAATTCTAGTATTATAAAGAAACATATTACACAAACATGCACACAAAATAATAAAGATGCCCCCACACACATTTCTCAACACTCCCGCTCACCGGTGGCGCGGTGCACGGGCGTGTGCGTGCGTGCGCGCGCGTACGTCTCGGCACCCACTAATTATGCAAAAGTATCCATCTCACATTTCACATGACAGAGTCTGTTGTGTACATCGAAGTATTGTTGGGAACTAATTTACAAATTGCAAATTTCTTGCACGCTCCAGCTAAAGTTCATTAATACACAGGTAAGTTAGCGGGGAACGCAGCAACTTGGGCAATTTGAATCTCACACACCTTCCCACTTGCCGCTAGGTGGGTACTTCCTGTTTCCTACTCCGCAACATTATGATGTTTTCTGTAATTAAAACTTTTCCCCGCAACATCTCCATTTCATCGCGGCATTGTGTTGCAAGACGCGTAACGCGAACACGGAGAGTGATTCCGCCCGTTGATACGTCGTATCGTTACGGTATTTTGAAGTAGTCGGGAATCACACATGTCATCCAAAGTCTACGTGCCATTAGACGAGTCCGTGTCGTGGTGAGATATACCATTGAAAAAACAATGTTTCTATATCTCCATGCCGAAGATAAAAAACGAGCGAGCCTTACAGTAGTCGCATATGACGACGACATTCGACGACAGAAATTAACCTCAAAATTGAAAAAAGCAAAATATGGAAATATTTATTCGAAATATTATTCATTATTACTTACTTGCATTTTACATCAATGAATCTGCACTTTTTTTAGACACTTATTATAAGAATGGAAGTCCGTTGTTTCGAATCCCGGTAGCAGTTAAACTATTTTTTCTTTTGATTTTTCTGTATGTCTTTTTCAATACAAATTTGTTTAATTTAAGATTCACAGAACTTAAATTAAACAAAATCGTTCTGAAATTGCAACTTCACAATAATAATGTGTTTTCTTTAATATCATATACATTTATCTATACAGTACCAACCTCTCGGAAAATGGGTTGGTACCATCTGACGGCCAACTATATCACCGCGCGCGCTCATTGGTTAGATGGAATAGCGCGCCTTTCCCCGGCGTCCAGATTCCTGTTAACACATTTCTCTTCATTTTCACGAAATCACTACCACATATTGCAGATAAGAGAGAAGAAAGATGTCACACATCAAAAAGTTATGGGAATTAGAATATCGGTGCTGTGACACAAGCACCAATATTCTCCTCCTAGAGACAATCAGCTTTCTGTCTACAGATGGTGTACATCAGTTTAATCTCTACTGCAGTTTTCTTAGAGACCGTAAAAGAGGACATTCGATTTCACAGTATTCTTCGTACGTTGATAAGACTTTAAATAAATAGATATAGACTTGAAATAAAAAATAAAGAAAGGTTTAAGGCAGATTTCATATCCAATTAATGTCTCTGTATTTGTTTTGCCGCAGAAGGGGAAAGATGTAGTTGGTATCCAGTATTAATCTCTTTTTTCAAGTCAGTTGAATAAATGAAATTCTTAATTCATTTTGAATTGAATAACTTGATAGATGTGATCTGGAAACCATATTTCTATTTTTCTAACGCAAAATTACACGGTGAAGACTTTATTTTTTGATAGTATTGTTAACTCTAGGTGCACACGTACCCAAATGTAGATTACAGGTTTCAGTTTATTTATGTGCTTATTGAACTGTATTTTTTCATATGTGCGAACATACGCATAATTAAACAAATATTGATTGTATTATTTGTATATATCTACTTATATTATTTCATTAATTACACCAATATGTTTTGGAAATACCTTTCCTTCGTCAGGGTGTTGTTGTTATCCAACAAATAATATAGTAAAAATAATACAATCAATATTTAAAAAAAAATGTCAATCTACAATGTTGCTGAAATGTCAAAATATACTGTACATTTTTCGAAACTTTAAAATGTAATAACTTATTTAATACTTATTAGTTGAACATAAATTATCTTTCATTCTGTTATTAACACATTCAATAGTATAGTGTAATACTCATTTTTATTATATGTATATGCGATAGGAGCCACTTATTGATATAAATGTGACCGGCAAGATTTTTCGCCGTGCTCGCCCTGGGCACCCGCAGAGATTCCAAAACATCACGTCGTGAAAACCCCGCCATTTTCTAAACCGCCTGATTAACCCTTCAACGTCGGAAAGTTTCAACTTTCAACACTTTGAAGAAGCTTTTGATTTGACAGCTGAAATACTAAGTAAGTCGTAAATCATGAAAAGTCGACGGAAAATATTATTAGGTTATATATTATTAGGCCGGGGTTTAAATGTGTTACAGCTTAAAAACCAGTGACAAAATGAATTTGCCGAGAAGTTATTGAAAATTCCTTCAGAGGAAATTTAGTCAATATTTTAGACAATATTTTTAAAATTTATGAAAACATTTAATTTCAAAATAATAAGTTAAAATGTTCATAATTTACTACATCTGTATACTTTCTAAGACACACTTATTTGTTCAGTGTTTTATTTACTTGGTATTTTTACTCCCTTTCTTTTAACTCGTAGCGTCTACTTGCTTGCTTGTCTGACGAAAAAACTTTAGATCGATTTTTAACTCTTTTCCCAAGATCAAATCGAGCTAAAACTTCGCAGGCAGACTTGTGGCGACGATAAAAATGATCTAACAAATTTTCGTTTTAAAAAAATTAATAATTATAGCATAATTTTGGATTTTTAGAAATTTTAAAGTTTTTTTCAAATTGGAATCATTCTATATGAGTAATTAGCCCAACGCGTGTATAGTCATGAAACCTGATTCAAAGCGAAAGGGAGTATTGTAAAAACTTGGTTTATATGGGTTAGGTTTTTTTTCAATTATTTTTAAAGTTTGAAAAAAAAAATACGCGTATTTTTTAAATTGTCACATTTTTTTGTTCATGTATTGGTATACATCTTTTAATTTAAGTACAGGTATAAACACCAACACAACGAAACAATGTGCTTCGTACGCACGGTTTACACATACTAATTCTATTTTCGTCTTTCTTAAATGGAAAGAGGTCTACACTTGTCCCTGATGTATCCTCTACTGGGAGTCATTTTGAATGCTACTTAATTTTTGCCTGTTGAAAAGGTTCCATATTTTGGTGAGCTCTGCAACTTTTTACTTATGGATAAAATGGAACAAAGATTTTGATGGGGATAAAATGAATATGAATGACTAAAGAAAGATTTTTTTGAGAAAACGAGAATTTTTTGATAAAATTTCGTACATGATATAAATTTACTATTTTTTATATTAAGGTTAACTCTTATATATAGTTGAAATTAAAGTAGGACTTATTATTGGCCTTCCACGACGAGAATCGAGCCCCGACAAAATTATCATTTAGTTTATATCTTATTAAACAAAAGGTCTTTTTTTGAAGAGTTTTGTTTAAAAAAATCAATTGCAACTCAAGAAATTCACTATAAAAATTTGAATTTGTAAAAGTTAGCCTTCACAGTCTCACCGGAAGGGGATCAGAGAGTCCTCTGGTCTCCGGTCTCTGAAAAAAAAAGTTTTTCTAATTTTTTAATTTTATTTATTAATATATATTCATGGAGTCTTATAGCTAGTAGCAATAACTTTGGGGGAGTCTACTTTGTGCAATTTTCAATAGAAAATATTCTTTACACTTTGGGGGAAATGTCGACATTTAGGAAGAGAGCACATCAGAATTTCTATTTTTTCTCAATATTTTTGACTTATTTTTAGTTAAATGTTGAACTATCACCACAGTAACCTAAATGGAATGTTAAAAATTTATTCACTTTGATACAAGTCAAATAAAATTATTAAAAGTTTTCAGAAACTAAAAACTATTTTTTTGTAAAGTTTTTGTCATTTTATTTAATGTATTAAAGTGAATGAATTATTAATATTCCATACTAGTCCAACATTTTACAAAAAAAAAGTCAGAAATGTTAAAAAAAAATGCAAACTTTGATGTTGTTTGTCTCCGTACTATCGAAACTTCACCTGTTATTTATTGTTATTAATAATATTTTCTGTTCAAAATTGCATGAGGAACACTTTCTCAAAGTTTTTGTTACTAGCTATGAGAAACACTGTAGTACGTTAAAAAACTAATTGAATTACACATATGTAGAAAATAATTAGAGTTCAATATTATATGCTGTATAAGTAGAGTAAAAATGAATTCTTAAATAATGAAGAGAGAAAATAAATTTTGAAATATTTTTACACAAAATAATATTGTGCCGATTTGAGCGTGCGCTTGATAAATTAAATTGATGTTTTATTACTTTCTCTTATTTACGAAAGATTAAATTAGTTGGAGAAGTAAAAATTTCTCGAATAAGCACGGAGAAAATCGACTTATAAACTTTCATTTTGTTGAAAGGAAAAATGATTTAGGATAAATTTCTCGTCGAGGGTACACGTCTCTCCGTCGTTAAATTATCACGATTGAAGTCATTTTAATTCTCCCTGTTAAAAGTTGTGTCCGTTTGATCTTAGAAATTATTCTGAATGGGTTAAGTGATGTGATTAACTCGAGTATCGAGCCGTGTTTACACGACCGTACTTGAACGAGTGCTTTTGAAAAAATGTCGGAGCGTAGGTACAATATTTAATTTTAATTAAAGTTGATACAAGATTGAATACGAGATCTCGTCGTAAATATAATTACTAAATAATATATGTTAATCAACGGGTCAGTTATAAAATCATATTATAAATACATACATTATTGCTGAATCGTCTAACTAGAGCTAATTTCAATGGCTCGTTTGCTGCGCGGAATAAAATATGTACAAATATATGCATGGTGAAGTTTCAACGGTAATTTTTCGAATACTGCGAGACTTAAATGAATTCAATATTTTGCAATTTGAATGATTTTAACAAGAAAAAAACAATATATATACTGTAACGAGCTGTTCGTTGACATTTGACAGTTCCATAGAAAAGTGTCACATGCGCAGAACGGCGGGCCGGTATGCCCAGTGGTTGAAATAAGAACTAACATGATTAATAAATAGCGAAGAAATGGAAGGGTTCTTACCCGAGTAGAAAAAACAAAAGAGAGCTGTTCTTTTGTGTTTGAATAAAAAATAGCAGTAGTATTGCGTTGCGAGCGATTGTAAAATGTGAGAGATAATGTACAAGCGATAATAAAAGATTTATTTTACGAGTTGTGCCATTTCATTTTTCGAGCGAGCCACGCCACGTAACAATACTTTTCTACTTAAAATATATTTTTAGAACCTTTTAAATATTTTGTTTCAAACAAAACGGACGCCGCTATCATTTAAATGTAATAGTCCAAGATATTCTAACTTAAAATTAGAACTTAAAAGAAGACGTCATATAATCTTTTGGAGCTAATTAAACAGATTTTTTTTGTAAGTTTGGATGTAGGAGGTAATCTCCGAAACTATTGATCCGATTTCAAAAATTCTTTCACCAGTATTTAGAATATACTTTCAGAATGGCCGTAAGCTGTATTATATTATCCCACTAGCTGTGCCCGCGCGGCTTCGCACGCGTATATTTTTAGTACACTGTTTGGATCGTCATAGAACTTTCGCGAACCTTCTAAAACATTCTCCTTCCAGAACTTTCAAGAAATTTATCGAATGTACAGTAACCTTCCAGACACACCGACACATTCCGCCACTCAGCTTAGAATTTTATAGAACTTTCGGGAATTTTCTAGAACCTTCTCCTTCCAGAACTTTCTAGAGCAGGTTTTTCCGGAACCTTCTAGACTCACCGACACAGTCGGCGCACCTATTTTGAAACAATTTGAAGCATTTGCGGCCTTCCCATAACAAAACAATGCGATAGAAAGCACATTTTCGTCACCCACTCCCACCCACGCACAGCCACCCCCACCAAACTCGCATATTTTCGATGTGACACCAAGGGCTATCCACCACCATAACCACCAGTGGGTGGTTGTGGCTGGTTGTGGAGAAAACTTGGAAACACGGGTTTTACTATATATATATAAAGAAACCCGTGTTATATATATATATATATATATATATGTATATATATATATATATGTTTCTATATATATATATATATATATATATATATATATATATATATATATGATTAAAATAAAAGGGCTTTTCGTGGTGATCTTTTTACAATTAAAGTCGACGAAATAATTGTCGAGCGATGCGTTTTTTACGAACGCTGCCTTAACGGTAAGAGATATTTAAATACTTTCTGCAGAGAAGTTGTATAACTCAAAAATTTCTTTAAAAAGTCCGCGCGTTTTTAATATTAGAATAAAAATGATTTACTGTCCATGGTCCAATAAATCAGTCATAGAAATATTTATTATTGGTAGGATTAATAAACACATTTAGTTGCTATACAGATACTTAATCCCAGACATGCGAAACAGTATGGGTGGTAAATATAAGTGGTGCGCATCGTCTGTGATATTAATACGACTTGCGATGTAATATAATTACGATGCAGTAATTTGAGAGTACGCTGCTACTTACAGTCTAAAAATATAATGACTTAATAAAAGTAATAAGATGGTTGTAAAATCAAAGATTAAACATAATTTCGTTGTCTGTCTATCTGTCTGTCTGCCATGAGGTCCGTAAATTGCTGGAATAAAAACTTTAGACAATTAAGGTGTGACACGCAATCAACGCGCATATGTTTTGCGGTCACGCGATGCAAGACGTTATTATTATTTCCTGCGATTTTCACAGGTGTATGGCTAGTAAGATAATAATTTGTTCATTGAATAAAATTAGTTTTATTTTACAATATATTTAGTTTTATTTTATTATAGATACTTCAAAAAACGGTTTATGTTATACTTTTTGAAATCTTATAAAAGTATTTATCACTTCAATGTTCATAGAAACATATTTAGATAGCGTGCTACGAATAATAAAATCGGAGAAAAATTAAATAATTTAAATCAGGATCATAATTGATGCTTCGTCTTATAAATTTAGCCAGATGCTTAATTTTCCCCTTGAATCTAAAGCTCGAAGGCGATTTGAAGTTTGACTTTGGAATTCTATGGGAGCGGTCAAACCATTTATTTTGTCTTTCTGTAGGTTATATCTTATCGAAAAATAAATATAAAATCAGGATATACCTACCTATTATAGATGTCTCATAGAAACGAGGCTATGGCTCAAGATTTATCGAACGGCTGGCTTAAGTGATCACTTTATACAATGTAACATTCACCACCCGTGATAGACTACCACATCTATCGAATATGTTTAGCTTGTGTCAAGTGTGCGAGTTGTAATTTTGTACGCCACCTGCAGTCGAAAACTTTGTCATTCCCATAATCCAATACAGATGTCGCGATGTGTATATGACATTATTCGAATTTTTAACATTATACTAGAATACGCCTGAGAATTATTTCAATTTTTAACTCCTTTTTAGACCAGTTTTATATCGTACCAGTAGTCTTGATTAATGATGTGCTCCTGGGGATAAAATTCAATATTGTGTTCTTGAAAAATTTGAACGTACTCAAAATATTTTGAATAAATTAAGAAATATAGAACAAACAATGTAGCGTATTGTCTTATTTTTCAATGGATCATTATGGATGGTTCATAGAATAGAAATCATACTTCAAGCTGTAAAAAATTACATTGGCTGCTTCTAACTTAACGATTTTTTCTGTAAAATGGTATGGTATTCTCTAAAGTAGAATATAACATTATATTATAGTAGTGTGGGGTACCGTGTCTCGGATCCCACTTTTGTACAATGTTTGAAAAAACAGCTGATGTGAACAGAAAACCGCGGTCAGTTTTATAGAGTTTATTTATCTTTCGGTTGAAATACAGCGACTGCATTGCCGTTCGACCTTGGTAGATAACGTGGTCGTGGAACTTTGTTTCTGGTGCAGGAAGCTGTCAAGATGAAGAAGATGGGAGCTGGAGATGGTGCTGACGGCTGATGTAGGTGGAGCATTGCGGTGAGGTCGAGGATAATGGTGGTACCGCCGTAAGCAGGTGGTGTTCGCTGCTGGAGGTGGCGAAGACACTGCCGAAGAGTGAACCCGAAGAGTGTACCTAAGAGGCTGTATGAAAGGGGACGAAGCAAAATTGGTGTGCCAGAAGAAGCTTCTGGGAAACGGCTTGGTGGTTGGTTAGTTAGTTACTGATTAAAATAAGTTTTTATAAGATACTGTTTAAAAACAATGTAATATTTTTTGACTCCGTTTAATAACAGTTGCATATTATTTTGAAATATAGTTCACCACTCTTAAAAAATTAATATTTGTTTATATATTCTTATTTAGTTGTAGAAAGAAAAAAAAAATAACATCTAGTATATAAAAGTAAAATAGCAGGATTTTTAAAAATAACGTAATATCATGGACAAAATCATACATATAAAAATATGATTGAAAACGAAATTGATGTTCCAAATACTCGAAACAAAATGTATTTTCTATGGACTCGCGAAAATGTATCATCTTCGACGTGTGTCGTATTCGTACTAAGAGTAATAAATTTATTGCCGTCCGGGTCGGCCATTTCCGTACGCTTCCCGCCCAAATGTGAAGCACCGCCTCGAGTACGGCTTGCCCAACGTAAATTGGCGTGCGGCGAATTTGGAATTAAAACCCGCCCCGCTCGCACCCTGCGGTAACCCCTCGCCCTGTCATTCAGTTCAATTTTGTATTTGGTCGGGAGCTGTGATATCTTGATTACCAATATACACTGAATTATTATCTTCAAGTTTGTGTTTACTGGGTTATTACGCCGTGTTGTTATGACCTTTCGGGCCGACGTTTCGGATCCCATTGCAGGGTCCGTCATCAGGGCTGATGCGTTCACAACACGGCGTAATAACCCAGTAAACGCAAACTTGAAGATTCTGAGTGGCCGTGAAAACCTAAGAACATTCTTAACTGAATTATTATGTCCAAATGGTGCATGAACAATTGCCGAAAAGGTATTAAAGTTTGCGAAGCTGAAAAAACAAATAATGAACCGATATTACCATCTGGCAGTTTGACAGATAGAACGGCCGTCATTACTGCTTAGTTTCTTTGGTGCTGCCCGACCAAATTTCTGTTAAAGGCTGCGACACCGGTCACCGGACATTCTGTACATTATGTATTGTGTAATAAATTTACACCCTGGCATTTTCCGTTACGCGACAGGGACGCCCTCCCTCGCACGCCAACTTATAGCGGTCGCATTCTGCGAACATGTACGAGGGCTAACGACGCCGACGCAACAATGCCGCCCAGGTTCGGGCGGACCGCTCCGATGATTGACAGGCAGGCTTGTTAAAAGTTGGCAAACAAATTTCTTCTGGGAAAGGCGCAGCACTAAATCTCGCAGTGTTCTTTGATGTATTATAAATAATGAGTGGGAGTAGCGAGTCGCGAGTGCCATCGCAGTTCCGTTCTCCGCGCGCGCCGGGCTCCGTGCGGACTCATCTCGGCGAATTAATGGACGCACAACTCCGTAAATAGGCCCTTGAACCGTTAATTACAGCGCAGGGCATTTTTTCCGCATATATTAAAAAGTGTTTCGCTCAACACGCCACTTGACATTTGAAAAATCTTACATGCCATGATCTAATTATGTTTTTGCCTACATTTACGTGTAAATATTGTAATACGCGTAATGAGAACGTGAGTTATTTCTGTTTCAACAACTGGATGGTTAAAAATGTAATATGCATCGTATAATTTCTATCACGAGGTTAATAATGTTAATACATAATTCATAATGTTGGTTACTTTTCTGCCATCACAAGGTTGTGTCGCACATATAATATGTATTGTGCTGACTCTAACATTGATGCTGATATTCTTGCAGATACCTTATCATCGTTCAAAAATTCACTCATACACAACATCCATTTCCTAAATGATGACCTGAACCTATAGATCCATTAAATCGATTATTTATTTACATATTCTTATATGATCACTAGATTCAAAAACTAAATACATAATACACATAAAAAATATACGTAAATGTAAAAATACATGTCACTAAAGCGTGCCGAAGACATTAGTAATAAGGATAATGGGCATAGTCTTCATTTATAATGTTTTATTATAAAGAGTATCTTGTACCCATTATCGTGTTAGAGTCTTTATTAAATAAGAAAAAAAAATTGAATTACATACAATGAAGTGCGACACTTAAATGTTAACAACAATAATCTACGTAGGTATTTAACCCTAGAACTAGCAAAGGAAGAATGAAAGAAGACTGAATGTGGTGTAAGTACTATCACTCTACGGTACGTGTGCAATACCTACATACATAGAAACAATTGATTGCAGAATATATAAAATAAACAACGGGGGACGCGCGCAAGAAGTTAAATTTATTTGGCATACAAAAAAACCACATATGTAAACAATATTCGATTAAAAAACTAAACAAATGTAAAAACACACATCTAACGAATTCTTAAAAAGTTGATGACAAAAATCGCATACTAATTACAAGGTTTTAATAGCGGACATTACCAAACTGATGACATTTTGTCAAACGCAGTTGAAAACAGTCAAACGTCAACAATAACATGAAATACTATGAAATTGTAAAGCCTTTTTCCATTACAATTACACAGTTGAATTGTAATTCATTAAAACGGTTCTAGTTATCATTCAATAACTATTCATTCGTCAGCTTTTAATGGAGCATCTTTGTGATTGCTACTCGATTCAAAATGTTCGACAGCAAATTATTTATTTACATAGTTACTGGAACACTAGTTTGAAGTGAATACAATTTTGACAGTTACGCAATAACCATAAACAATATATGTATGAAATACACTATATTCTCTTTCGTGGCTAACTTCACGGTGTAAAAACGATGCGCGCGAATTTCGTTGCACATTAAAATTTCACCCCCAATGCGCCTAGGCAGGTATAACTTCATAAATGAATATATGAGGAGAGGATGGTAAAGAATGTATTAGGCGAGTGTTGGAGAGAGCAGGAACGAAGGATGTTTGCGATTAGGATAGTCAGATATTGGATCAATTAGAAGTTTACAGTCAGCAAAGGTGTGTTACATGATGTATAAAAAGTGATGGTGCAAGCGGAGAAGCGGTATATGGCATTCCATCTTCTCTGCCTGCTTATTTGATTAAGTGGCGGCCCCCGCAGTCCAGTGGGAATAACACCGGCTTCTCGGGGGTTCTGGGTTCGATTCCCGGTGAGGTCACAGTACATCTGTGTGATTAACTCAAGCCTCGAGTGTTTTTGTGACGTGTTTTACTACAGTAATTTAGCTCCATGGCCTGTTGTAGCTTAACAAAAACGCACTTGCCACTATACTACCGAGATACTTAAAGTTATTTAATAGTTTATGATAATAATATTCTCCGAGATGTGGTTAGGTTCTTTGTTAGTAGACGAAGCATGTCATAGTTGTAATTTTAATTCTTTTTCTCTTCTTCTTCAGCCTTCATCTGTCCACTGCTGATATAGGCCTCTTCCATACGCTTCCTTGTTATTTGATAATTGTAGCCATTTCTTTCTCCCCACAGCGGTTATATTGTCGGGCCATCTCTTTTGAGGTCTTCCGACGCCTCTTTTATTCTCCCAAGGTCTCCACTTCAGAACTCTGGGAGTCGATCTTGTAGCATCCTGCCTTGCAACATGCCCTGCCCATTGACATTTTAGTTTCGCTACATGATCCATGATATCGACGACTTAGTTCTGCGTCTAATTTCATCATTTCTAATTCTCTTAGGCTTACTCCAAGCATGGACCTCTCCATGAATCGTTGAAATATTCATTGTCTCCACTCCATACGTCATCACTGGCAGTATACACGATTCAAAGGCTTTTATTTTTAGGCTTATTGGGATCTCTCTGTTCTAGAAAATATGTTTGTCAAAAGCAGTCCAGCTCATTCGCATTCGTCTTGGCAATTCTGCTGTTTACAATTTGCAATTTTAATTGCAAGATGTTTTTCGCTAAACCTCACGCATCCTAACGGCGTCTTAATATTTTGGATTAAAACAACATCCACACAGACGTTTGATAAATATTTACCCGAAGGGCCATAATACCGATTAGGGAACATCTTTAAATCTAGCAAAACAAGCTTCTAGAGCCCTGTTTACAAGGGCGGCCCCCTTTGGGCCACCGTGCTAGAGGTCTGATATAAATTGCCGCGTAAACCAGATCATGCTCACCGAAATTTGATCACGGGCCTCAAACGGCGTCTTTCACCCGTTTTGAGAGGATTTTGGGCGTTTTTTTAAATTTGAAAATCGAAACTGAGACATTTGTATTCACGGCGCGCCGCTATTAGCGCCGCCTAGCGGGGGCGCCGAACGAAGGGCGCCGGCTCAAATGCAAATATCCCTTCGTTATTATTTTAATAATAACAACTCCGTCTGCACGCTCGCGTCTGCATATCATATCAAGTCGTACTAATGAAATAAATTCTAATTTATTATCCTCCTCTTTCGGCCACTCGGTGCGGTGTCCCGGTAAACGCTTGATAAATGTCGCGCTGCCGGCAGATTCGAGAAATGCCTTTGAACTGAAAGGGGTCGCTGTATGTAGGAGAAACGCAATTTTCGCGTCGTTCAAACTATTTATCCTTATTTATTACCCGTCTGGATGTATCATGCAAGTGTATTTAAGTGGATAGTTTTGATAATAATAATGAGGAATTCGAATTCGAGAAGGTGGAGAGTAAGACAACGTCTGAAATACTAGTTGGCAACGGGCGCGTGTAGGGAGAACATTGAGGCAAGACTATTACGTAAATATGTATTCGGGATAAAGTATTGAAATTTAATATTTATGTGACAGAAATGAATTATTAAAATCTGAATAATATGATAATTATTGCGATAGAAATATTACAAACTATAATATTTCGATTCTTTCTTAAAAAATATACTTAGGAAAAGTCATGCTTCAGTGTTTTCACTGCACGCCTGCAATGAATGTTTAGAACAAGTAGATAAGTTTGTGTTTCTGGATAGTATGTTCGACGCTTTGAAGAGTGAAAGATGCATTGAATGCAATAATTTCTAATAGAAATATGCCTAAGGCAAGACTAGCGGTACATAATAGAATTGGGGAACTAACACTGATGTATGAAAGTGAAGCCTGGAGCTGGTAGAAGAGGAACATGAGTAGACTGAATGCGGTAGAGATGAGATCATTTAGACGCATGTGTGGTAAATCCGTTTATGATAAGATTAATGAATGAGTATGTTAGGAAATAATTTAAAGCTGACCCTAGCATAGTTAATAGATTTTAAAAAGGGTCGCTCGGATGGTTTGGGCATGTTGAGCGAATGTATGGGAAAATAATGGTAAGAAAAGTATATAACCATATTGACAGCACCAGAAAGAGAGGACGACCGGTGCATGACCAGATAGGTACAGGAGATGGTCATGTTAGGAGTCTTGACAATCGTTGAGCTTGTGTCTTGTATGTAAAGATGTATGAATGTGGATTGGGCGAGAGTTGTGTGTCAGGACAGAGGAGGTGGCGCTCTATCCTCTCCTCTGCCTAACCCCGCGGCTAAACGAGTGATATTAAGTAAGTTAGTTATGTCTCATACCGAGGGTTTCGAGTTCGATTCCCTGAGGGGTGTTTTTGTGATGTGTTTTGCTACAGTAGGGCCTCGTGGCCGGTTGTGACGCTAAAGTATATTTAAAAAACTGAATAATAATTGGGTAAGAATCTGAATAGTAATAATTCCGCGATAATAATTGGGATCAGAACGTTATGAGATATATATTGTATTTAATTTTTTTCCAAAATACAATATGTATATTAAATCTTTTCATATAAGCTTGCAGTTGAGTTAGTGTGAGTACAGTGCGTAATACGCGCATTGCTTCGTTGTGTTAAGTTTACGGATACGAGAGGGGCATATCCGTAAACTTAAAACAACGAAACAATGCGCGAATCACTGTACCCACACTAATTCAATTGCAAGCTTATATGAAAAGACCTATACTTACTACTCATGCTTCAATGTACTGAGTGCACGCCAACAAATACATAATGGGTTCTGGTATCAACACTGATTTATATCTAAGCGATCACATTTCGGTGTTAAATTTACTACTGAGTTGTGTTGTGTGTAGCTTAGTGGTTTCTTGGTGCATGGTTCGGACCATCGACCGTTTAATCACTAAATTTTATCATCATTTAGTATTTTAATGCTAGACGGAACAAAGAGGTATATTTAATTTTAAATTGTAAAATATTACAGTATCTTTACTATTCTTTAACCAATCATGCTCCGGAATACAAATTCATATTAGAAATTATATTCAGACCACCATTTACTTTATTCGGTGTGGCTCCTAGCCTACCAGTTCCTACTAAATAAATAAATAAATAATGTAAACACTTTTACATGCCCGAAACAGTAGTGTTCTACAACTGTTTGTATTGAATTTGTCTTTGTTTAAATGAAATTTAAATTGAATTTATTTGAATTTTTATTAAAAATAAACATGGAGTTCTACAAACTAAACACAAAAACCATTATTAATAAAAAAAAATCTTATTTTCATCATTCATCATGAATATCGTCTTATAACTTCTCACATTCATCAAACTAGTAACATAAATGTATGGGCTGATCGGGTGTGAAGTTAGTGTAAACCATGGTAAGCGCTACTTTTTGCAAATCGTATTTTTTTCATGTAAAACTTATTTTCTGATGTCTTATTACGCGGGAATTTTTAATTATTTTTTTAATCGTGGTAACGCTAGTGCTAGTAGGTATATTAACAGAACCTTTTCAATGCTTTTCAAAGTCTGTGATAATTAATATATAAACTGCTTCGTGTATATAACCTTTCAAAATGCAACATCACAAAACGTTTTCGTTAGTTACTGTGTAGTTCATATATATTTTCAAATGTAGATGAAAGCCTAGAGTAGGTACGTATCGTGTACCTAAATAAATATTATCATTATTTTTCAAACTAAATAAAGATTTCGTAATATGAAACCTATAACCACCTTCACAGCCTCTCAAGACCAGAATAAAACAATCTGTCGGTCGTCAGTTGACGAGCGACTTATCGGTGCTTCAGACACGCTGGTCAAAAGTGTATCATAAAAAGAAGAAGATATTAATCAGATGACCAGTCATTGTTTTGGTATGTAACTAATTCTAGAGATTAATATCGGGTTCCCGTGTGGAATGGGCTGGGTCGGGTTGGGTAATGAGTAATGAGAAATAGCTCAACCAGCTGCGCAGGTGATGAGCACTTACTTGCCTCGCGCAGCGCCGCACTTCTCCTAAAACTGCAACATCACCGCAGATCGCGCGGGATGCTGGGACCGAGTCTGTGTGCATTGTTCTCCGCTATCGATACTCGGGGTCCATGTTACCCCGCGAGTACATCACCGCGATATCTCAATGCCATATTATCCTCGAATGTTCAACCATCACGACCTGCGACAGCCGGTAGACAGCCAACTTCGAGGCGTCGAGTAGAAAAGCGGACGGCAATCTCAAAAGCGCGAAGTCCCGAGGAGGATCGCACGTACCTCGTTCGATAAACGTCGCCGACTTGCGACGCCTCTCGGTGGATCTGTCTGGGTATTGCACGGTATCTCTGACAATGGTTGAATGGACATGTCTACACGACGGCTTACAAGTCTGATAGGAATTATGGAACTGTCTTCGTTGCTGTTTGATGTACTAACATCTGTTTAGGGCAGCTCCGAGCGGCAGGCTCGAGAGTCATGACTAATGTGCTGATTGCGGATTTGGATGCTCCATTTAATTCCTCTCCTTCCGATAGGATGCACTCGTAAGACCTGCATAACAAACGGACGATAAATTACTTAATCGGATTAACACTGAGAAACAGTAATTTGAAAAATAATTACCTAGTGAATGTTATTAAAGAATGATGAATAAACTGAAGGTACAATAAAGTGATCCTACTTAGTATTGTGGTGATCACGCTGGCGTTAATTCAACATTTATAACGTTAACTGTCACCTAAATATTTCAATAAAATAATATAAAATATAAAATTGAAAGCAGAAAAAAGTAAATAACGCGGTGGTTGATATTCTTAAGGTTACGTTGTATTCATATATAGAGTATGGTGTAAATGACGAATACATAAATCCCGTAGACTTAATAGAAGCAATCGTTCTAAATTTATAATTCAATTTTATATTATATAAAGGATCAGAGGATTAAATGCATAATTAATAAAAATAGATTGGCAAGTAAGTACTTCTTTACGATTCGAAAGAATAATTAATTTTTAATAAATTTAATGAATAGAATTCCACACTTCCCTTATTGTTGTTGCTAACACGGCCATCTCCTACTGTCTGGTTTACCCTGAGTATAAAATAAAGAACCGAGGGTCATTCTGAAATATAAATATAGAAGTCTTGTTAAAATAAACAAATTTTGATTTGTTATCAATGAAACAATATAAGCAATTGAAATTTATGAATACGAGTATTATATTGTCACGGGATTGCGGCAGTGGGAGGCAGAGGAAACAATTGAAATATATGTTTTATTTAATGACGAAAGTCACTGAACACGAACTTGATGGTAATTGCCGTTACGAAATTTACGCTAATTGTTACTATCGAGAGACTTTCTTAAGTTTTCCAGAATATTCGTACGTCTGTGATCGCACTTGTCGCCTTGTTGGTTTCATTTCTGTAGACTGGCCAAACTGTCACAATAAACTGTTCGTCGTGCGCGTAGTATATAACCGCTCGAGTTCTAGAAACATATATAGAGTTTCCAGACGACTCAAGAGGCTTCTTTTTTTAGAATCTTGTGGCAGTATTATATTTTTAAAATAATTTGGTGTCAATAGTCCAGTATTTATTAGCAACTGTTAAATTTAT
The DNA here is from genome assembly GCA_016648135.1 of Agrypnia vestita. Classification (NCBI taxonomy): domain Eukaryota; kingdom Metazoa; phylum Arthropoda; class Insecta; order Trichoptera; family Phryganeidae; genus Agrypnia; species Agrypnia vestita. Next base: position 64,787 of record JADDOH010001947.1, read on the forward strand.
ATCAACTTACGATGACAGTTTGATTATTTTGCGTAACAATAAACAATCCTTTAATTTCTTCTTCTTCAAATTTAGCAAATTTATTTTGTGGTAACATAATTTTAATTGATATAAATTAACTTTGTTAAAACCACTTATTTATATTATTTTGTTATCCTGACGAAGAAGCCATTGGCTTCGAAACATGTTGAATTTTTTCAATAAATAAGTGGTTTTAACAAAGTTAATTTATATCAATTATAATCCTTTAATTTTTGATTGACCAATTCCTACATAGGCCCAAATTTAGAGTAAATACTTAGATGTTTTAAAAGTTAAGGCACGCCTTAAAAACGTAATTTTCTGTACAAAATAATACTTTTAAGGCGTGCCTTACTTAACCTTTAAATGATCTAATTATTGATTCTGAATTCGGGCCTTATTTGACACATTTTCCTTATGGAAACAATTTATTTTTATTTATCTTATCTCAATATAACAATATAAATGTTTTATATTATTTTTAAATACGAAGCTTATTATTGCATCAATTTTGACATTAAATGGAAAAAAATAAAAGTCTTTTCCCATTTAATACTCGACCGAATCCGAAGATACCAGCAAAGTCAAGGTCGACAAGAGGATGGAGTGTTTCATGTACATTAGTCGTTACAAATGGTTGCATGGTACAACCATCGGTCACTGTCAGGCCTTGATGGATAGTACTCCAAACCCGCTGAGGGTATGCCATCACACGCTAGGCTGGGGACACTCAATACTCGAGACGAGGAACAAACACTCGGAGACATTCGGGAGTTCAACGAAGGGCCGAAAAAAGGAACACATGAATTAGCCATGTGGAAGTATGACGATTTGTTGGGGAGTCGGGCGCCACGGCGAGTCGCAATCAGAGCGGATTACGCACAGAGTTAACTCGTACTAATCCGTATTCTGAACTAAGCAATATTGCTATTTCCTGTATCTTGACAGTTATTGTTATAACATTGTTACGCCGTTTTTTTTACGCTAACAGATAAGAAAAATCATTATTCGTAATTGTGAATAACTTAAGGTTTGTTAACGCGACAGAGCTTTCTGATTGAATTCATCAATTTCAAACATGTCAAACTTAAAACATCGAAATTGGCGGCAATACAATGTTATACATACCTGTAAAGATTGGGATAAAGATCTGATATCTCAATATTGCAATATTGCTATATTCAGAATAGCACAGACTATCTGTTGTTCAAGTCACCCGACCTTTGATTATTTTCAATATTTTTTAAAATTTTAACTCAGTATCTTAATAACTTTTATATTCAGAATATAGTAAGAATGTACTATGGTTTTCATTACCATTACACTTTTCGATGTGTCAAATTTTTCAACAACTTACCAACGAATATCAGAACTGAAGAACACTACAAAATTCAAGAAACACATAAAACAAATAGAACATACATAATTAAAACAAAAAATAGTCAGAATTTAAAAAAATAGCGGTACTACGAAAATAATTAGTATACTTGAGTCACTAATATTTTATGATCTTTGTATTTCTCTACACTGTTCCATTATTTGACTTAGATATACTAATCATTCATGCTCTTGTGTATCATTTACTCCTGTCCCTAAACACTCTACTTTTCTGGGGACAGTTAAACACGTATAAAAATGTATTCACTGTCGCTGTATCACCTATGTATTATTTTAATTTCAATAAAGAATTCTATATCATAAAAAAATGGATTTCTCACAGAGACGAATATTTATATGGGAAAGTATGTATTAAAAAAAAAGTGCTTTTACTCCTGCTTCTCACACACAAATTTTTAACTTTGATGAGGTAGTAACAAAAAAGGAAAATATTACTTTATATTGTTATACATGTACAAATTTATTGTATCATTATTTTGTTTCTTTAAATAAAAATGCATGGGAGCCTCTTTTCCGCCATTTACAAGGCTTACCACTTGTCATGGGTTGGCTTAAGTGATCACTTTATACGAGTAACGCTCACCGATTCTACCCATGATCGACAACAAATCTATCATATTTGGAATGTTGTTTATATGGAATTTTTGTACCTCGTATACCTACTTTATTCAATACAACTATGCTATCGCCATCTATGGTTGAAATTTCCCATGCATACTTTCTCATATAAATAGCTTCGTCTCTGTTTCTGATGATGTATATAATTTATCTTAATTAATAATGATCCCTCTGGCGACAAAATCCTGTAATTAAGTTCTTAAAAAATTGCGTACTTTTGGGTTTCACTACAGTATAGGGCCTCATAGCCTGTCGTAGAATTAAAAATTGAATAGAAATAAAATTTTATTTTAACCTTTTTAAAAAATAATTCTTATTCTTCCTATTAGTAATATAAGTTTCAAATAATTGAAAACCCCATGGCATTCAAGTCATATTGAGATAATTAGACATTTGCATTTTGCCTTTGAAAAATACGTTTTATTGCTAATTCAAGATCAATTTTTATTAATTTATGTCACTAAAATATCAAAAAAGTAGTTACAAAGCAAAAAAAACGCATGCACAAATATGCACAAAAAAATAAAAAAATATTAATTTTTCCTAAAAAAATGTAGATAACAACCATTTTTTCGCCTCTAGAACTAATTTTTAATAGAATAGCACCTTTTTAAAATTGGTAAACATCAACATCAAACAATTCAAATGCTATCAATTTTTACTATCCATTATTCAAAATTACAACATACCTGGCATTTTAATTAAAAATACAAAACAAGGTATGTACCGTTTAAAATTATTGAAAAATAATATATAAGTACGTATTATAATAGTCTTCAAATAAAAACAAATATATTCCAGTACTGCCAGAGTAAAATTTATATTAACCATAAATAATCCAATCAAATTAAAAGGCGTGTTAATTTCAGAATGATGGCATGAACATGTTATTATTGAAGATAACATGTTCTTGCCATTAGTAACCGATTTGATTTTTATGAAAAAGTGTAGTTAACATGTTCTTCCCTATGATTTGAACAAGTTCTAATTATTTTTAAGTTCTGAACTTATTTCCAATGGAAAGAGCGTACAATATTTAGTTCAGACGGCTTATTAACTCATTTTTGACAAAAATGTTAGTTAACAACTTCTTGCCATAGTGTCTTCAATTACACGAAAAAAACCTCTAGCATTACACTGAGCCAAAAATAATTAACAACAAAAAAGGGAGAGTAATAACAAAACTGATGGTAACCAAGAACCCGGATCTACCTTAGTGCTTCTTAAGAATTTCATATAACAGCGAGCATACGTAAATATCGTGATTTGTTCTACTAATTGCAAAATTGACATTGCAGAAGGATATCAGATACTATGCAGTTCTCCTTACTTACTGTTTTTATAATCAATTCTAAACATACGATGGAGTCACCAAGGTTGCAGCTGATGTGATACATCCGAAAGATTTTTGTCATTACAAAGTTATTCAAAAATAGGTACGTACTACAATATCAAGGAATTCTTTAAAAAAATATAATATAATAAATTATGTTAACATCTAAAATACAAAAAAATATCAATATTTTATATATTTGTACAGGGGATACGCTGATGGCTAGGATATGAAAGGATACTGAATTTAATGCAATGTGTGAAGACTGCAAAGATTCACGGAAATACACGAGGCCGCTATAGCGTATTGGGATAACGCCCCGGATAGGAGGAAATCCGTGGTTAGAATTCCGGTAGCAGCCAAATAATTTTTCGTGGATTAGATTTTTCTGTATGTCTTTCAAATTGATTAATTTATTTGGTTGTAAAAAAACTTCCTTATCAGACTCAAGAGATTCTCTTTATTAATAAGGTCTAAATGACTAACAAAGTCTTTAAAAAAATATCAATTTAATATCCACCTTATATTAAATTGAATAAAAAATATATATAAATGAATTATTATATTGAAACAAGCACATCCTTAAGATTTCAAGATTATTCCAAAATTTCAAAATGTAACACCAAGAAATATAAGAAAAAATTATGTGTATTTAGGAATAAAACATTTCAATGGCCTCCCTACAAAAATTAAGAATATCACATAGATTAAACAACTTAAAAGAAATTAAATGAACAATACAGACAACACAATTAAATAACTAATATTTTTTATTACAAAAATGTAATTGTACAAAAGTGAGTCCCTCCCCTCATACAAAAGTTTGTCTCTTTTTGGCGAAGTACAGCAATACAATTTATGATGTATCCTTATAGTTTTAATAGACCTAAATAAAAGACAGAATGAGACATTGTAATATTAAATAATAATTAGATAAAAAATGACTCGAACCAACACTTGCGTTGAGTTCCTTGGTTTATTATAAAATCAATATCTCCCCGTATAGAGTTCACCCCTCTTCGAATAACAAAATTCAAGAAGCTAAATCTATTAGAATAATGAGATGAATTTGCAACAATAATTCTGAAGACAACCACGATATTTGATATCTTCACTGCACCTGCACCGTGAAATTTCATTATCGCGTCATTACCAGCGCCGGGCCGTGGAAGGAAATTGTTGCCTTGTGCGCGCCACCGGGCGCTCCTGGCGGGGGCGCCATTTGTACCCTGAGTAATGGATGTTCCTGTCACCCCTGCATTATCTTCACCTCTCCCTAACGAGGGGCGCATCATTTTTGCACCCTCGAGAGATGCGGTTTTGGCGCGGATGAGGAGTATCGATATTCGCTCGCTGATATCGAAGTCTGATTTTATATTTAATCACCATTTTTCAAATTAGAACTAATCTTGAAACAATTTACAAATAGGTACTTATTTTATGTATCCCAACACAACAAAACAAAGGGCTCTAACAAAATTGTCTACATCTAAGAGTAATAAGGTGAAAATTCAAAGGAATGCATAGAATGCCACATTATAAATCTTTCACCATTGCGTATTATTTTTATTTTAGTTAAATAAATAAATAGATTTTAGATTTTTAACATTAACATTAATTATTTTGATTTTTTTCTTTCTTGTGTTGAAATTGCACTTCGGTTAATTACTGTTTTTATTGAATGAAATAGTTTGTTGATTACTTAAATACAATGAAGTATAATAATACGTAGGTATGTACAATATTTTGATGAATTTATGTAAAGATATAATCAGAATATTCAAGAATTTTAATATACCGAATAATTTGAGTGCTTTATCGTCTTCTTTTTCTTTTAGTAGATCTGTTTATCTATGACACAGAAAACTAGGCCTCCTGAGATGACTATCCCTCCATCTTTTCGGTGGTCTTTCCGGTGGGCGTCGTCCAAAGAGGATTTTGACTACTTGATCTCACCAGAATCTTCTTCTGGATCTACTTTATCGTGCTATGTCCTCTATACTGCAGGTTTTCCTTATGTTTGCATTTCGGACACGATCCCGCAGAGTTTTTCCAGTAATGGATCTCAGCACCTTCATTTCAGTTGTTCTGAGGAGTCCGTTGATACGGACAGTGTCAGTCCACGTCTCTACAGCGTATGTCATAATAGGTCGCACGCATGTGTTATACAAGTTAACTTACTTTACTTTCAGTATGCATATTTTTGATTTCCAGACTAAAGTCTTGAGACATCCTGATACGGTGGACACTTTTTTAACTTGTTCTCCGACATCAGTATACAGATCGCTATCTCTACGGATTTCTGCACTTAAATATCTGAAGTCTATGACTTGTTCCACAGGCTCATGTATAAAATCTTTATCCACAAAATTATTATATATTTTTCTGGTAAACACTTTTTATAAAATTGAAGTGCATCTGTAAAATCTTGAGAAACATAAAAATTTCACATTTATATTTGATAATGAAATGAAAGAGCCCTGTAATGAAGTAACCCGTTGAAAAACTCTATAAAAACATTGTCAAAGGAAGTTTGCGGAGCGAAGGATAACTGAAAAGAGTGAAGAATAATGAAAAATGTTCCTTCATGTAGCAAACCCAATTTTGTATGCCGAGAAACTAAGTTTACTTTTTTCTGTGTAAACAGGCCCTGAATTATATTTTTTGTAGAAAATGTCGGAGCGTCCTAGTTGAGTAATGATACCACTACAAAAAGGGCTCCTTCCATGCGCCAGATCTTATTAGGTTCAAGTGCCTGAATTAAGCAAGCGTCCCCCAGGAGGAGCTCCTCGGAGGAGGGTGGAGTGTGTGCTATTTGAATAAGGGGATGATTTATAGGGGAGTTCCTGTCGAAATTTTATTCATTAATATTGCCGATCACGATCCTTTCTAATTCATAGGTACACCAGGCCTCGGTGGGTTGTGTCTGTTTTTACTAATTGCAGTACGATTGAGATGTAAATGATATCCTCTCCTGTAAGAAAGATTGATGCTGCGGGCATTAAGACATGATTGATGTTGGTTGGAACCTTAGATATGATCTGTACACTTCTCAGATGTTTATAAATTCAATAAATAATTATAATAATAATATTTTTTAAAACGATTGTGTTAACTTTATTTTGCAATATATAATTTTTTAAAAATAATCGAAATACAATTCAAATTTCTTTTATTTTTGGATACTAATTATTTATAGTATTTCCTAAATTGTCGTTAGTTATTATTTAAAAAAAAACTAACCTATAAAAACCAAGTTTTTATTATACTCCTTTTCTCATTTGTATTGTTTCCAATTTGATATTCTATCAAGATATTCCTTTTGCTTTAAGTTCATGTGGAAAATTTATTCCGTGTATATTAATATTCTATTCCATGTAGATACATAAATTATTATCCTTAAAACTTATAGAATATTGAAAACCTAATAATTGGTATAGGGGGGCATGGCGTCGGCAAAACCGTCTGATCGGACCCATGGCTCGAGTCAAACTAGTTTAAACAGATTTCGCGCCTTCTCCACGCGTCGGGCTCTTTTCTTATTGGTATGGTTTCCAATTTGAATAAACCGTTAAATTTTCAAAAAGTCCAAAATTATGCTACATTAAAAAATTTTTAAACGAAAATTTGTTTGATCATTTTCATTGTCGCCACGAGTCTGCCTGCAAAGTTTCAGCTCGATTGGATAACGGGAAAAGGGTTGAAAATCGATCCAAAGTTTTTTCGTCAGACAAGCAAGCAAGCAGACGCTACGAGTTAAAAAAAAGGGAGTACAAATATAATTAAAATCAGGCAAAAAAACTCATTTCCTTTAGCAGAGTGATAAACCACATATGATTTATTCATGTTTCACCGGTTGTGGCTGCGGGAGGCAGATGAAAATACTGGAAATTAATTAGCGATTTATTAATTAATGATTAATTGATTATTCCTTGTACAAAGTCACTTGACACGAATTAAACTTAACGCTATTCTTTAAATCACACCATTTCGTTATACATCACTCACTTGTAGAACATTTAATTCTCGCACGTAGTATTTATCGCATATATTTATTTCGTCACTTATGTACGTACTCGCCCGATTATTTCGCTCGATATCTGTCGCTTCGCGATTTTACGACTTTGCACTGTTCTGTCAAAACACCACATTATTTATACCCACACGCTGGATTATCGAACCTCTTAGATTATTCTAATGTTTAGGAGAAGATTCCCGATGCTTTTAGGTTTTCAGATGTTCATAGACGCTTCGCGAATGTTGTAGACAACCTTAAATTTCTGTAGACGGTTCTTGATGTTTCTATAGTGTTGTTCCAAGTGACATATTACCAGAAATTCGGACAATGCGTCAATCCTTTTCAGCATCTCATTACAATATTAATAAATAAACTCCAAAATGTACTTAAATTGTCGGTGAAATGTAAATTTTATTAAAAATAATTTTGCTGTATTTTTCATACATTCTTTAAGATTCGTGAAAAATGTTCTTTTCTTATTTTATTATTCGCAGTGAGTTAAATAAAAACTACGTATTTTTAATAGAAAGTTTGGTTGGATTTTTTACTATCTGTCTATTATCTGTGGTTGGCTCGAAGTTTTACAGCCTTTTTGCAACACATGGATGGTGCTTCACTACCTAACTCCATTACAGTCTAGAAAAGCTCGAGAACTGCACAGTGCACACCAATTAAATCATTCAGCTTTATTAAAATCTACTCGAGAGCTTTACTGATGCTGGTTGATAGATAGTTCGTTTGATTACCTCATATAAGTTTATAGCACTTGTGTTATTTGCACGTGTTTTCTTTCAATCATTTCCTATACATTTCATCCCTCACATAACATTTCCTTTCCTCCCAATTATTTCTACATAAATTAATACTTTTTAAAATTTATTCGCTATTTTCAATATGATGTCCCAAACACAGAGTATAAAATGATAGAGTTGAACTAAAACCATTCTTTAGACGAGAGGACTGAGACACAGTGGAAGTTTTTTTTTCTGTGTACTTAGATGGCTATGCCACTGTGTTTTATATGATGTAAAAGCCCAAATCAGGGCGTGCATTATTAATAAATAAAATATAATAATGCAGTTAATACTTATTTTCGCATAATTAAATTTCCTAGTAAACATAACGCATTTTTAATAATACACGTTATTTTTAAAAATTTCGTTCTCAACCAAGTCATCTTCGTCTTTTTCCTCTTCTTTTAGATCTTTCATCTGTTCTGGCAGAAAGCTAATAATTTTTATTCATATCTTATTATGTATTATGTTACGACTGCCTAACTAGGGATTACCTGTTTGAAGGCAGTTAACTATTTACAGAGCAAAAAAGAATTCAAAAATATAATTTAGTACACATTACAAGGATTTTTTAAAAATTAACAAATATATAATAAAATCCAAATTATAATAAATTCGTTGTCTGTTCGTATGTCCGTCCGTCCCCGTAACTTCGTGCAACTTTCGCAATTTCTTTTTCTATTTTTAATTTTCTTATTTTTTTACGTTTCTTTCTTTTTTCTTTATAGTACCTAAATATATTTTCTTTTTTTATATAAATAAATAAATACTTATTCCTGAGGAACCGACGTGTAAAAGTACCGTCATTTTCGACGGGTTACGGCTAGTAAAGTAAATAATTTTGCGAATGTTATTTACGTTTTGAGACGATTACAGATCTCTGGCACAGTATAATAAATGCTTTACTATACTGTGTCTCTGGAGAGTTGTTCTCAGGTACGTTTTAATGACCCCCTTTGAAATTACGCCAGTACACATTTGGTGTATGTATAATGTATACGTGGTACCCAGTTGATTTTTTCTCGTTTCAAGGTCTTAATTAGTGGACGGCGTCCCTGCTCCTGGAGATCACACGACTGGCCTCTTTGAAGTTATTAACTCACGTGCGTCGGGGAGCACTGACGCGCTCTTGTAAAAATATTGTCTTCCCTGTGCTGGGAATAACAGGAATAATAATATACCTAGGTACTAGAACAATATTTTTTCACGAAAGGGAAAAAAAATATTAAGAAATAAATTAAATATTCTATTTCCGCACGACTTAATTCCTACACTGAAATTCGGCATAAATTAATATACCTTTTTATAATATTTTCTAAATAATGTTTTATAATTTCTTAAATATTTTATAAATATTTTTTTTTCTTTAAAAATAAAACAACACATTTGATCAATTCAGAAATTCTTAATAAAATTAATTTAGATATATAGTTAATGATCTAGTGACAACACTCGCCTTGTGATTCAGTAGCCAGGGATGTTCTTAGGTTTTTACGGCCGTTCAGAATCTTGTGTTTTTTGGGGTAATATGCCATGTTTTTACGACCTTTCTGGCTGACCTTGCAAGGTACATCAACACACCGCACATCAGCCCTGATGACGGACTCTGCAATGCGATCTAAAACATCGGCCAGAAGGTCGTAAAAACACGGCTTATTACCCCATAAAACACAAAACAGAAGACAATGGTCGGGGTTTTGAGCCTCGTTTCAGGAGAACAGTAACTTAATACAGTGAGTATTGATGTGACGGGGACGCAACGAAAAAAGTTTTGTGATTCTTAATTCGAATGTAAAACAAAACATAAGGGAAATAACAAAACCATTGTTTAAAAAAGGTTGGCGTTTTTTTGGATCGGATCAATTAGGATTAGGAATCGAGAGATTAATTGAAAATTACAAGAATGAGCAGCAATCGTTTCTCTCCCACCAGCAATACACGACATAATCAAGAATTAATAGACCGTCAATAGATGCGTCAGATGGTGCCAATAAAATAATATCAGTAATTTATATGACCCCTATTCCATGAAGACATAATTGTTTCATGAAGACATAATTGCAAGATAGGGCATCTGATAAATTAAGCTATTGATGATATAGCCAGTATCCAAGTGGCTTGGCTTCCTGTTCAATTACTGGCAAAACGCTATTCATCATCACGGTCTTATCCGCCTTGTTGATGAGTCAAATGGGACAATTATCGACAAAAATTGGCAAAACAATTGCGCTAACCGAAGCTGTTAAGTGTTAAATTTATTGTGTGCTAGCTATTCGTACCCGGCGTTGCATGGGTTAATGATTACGATAATAAGTTTGTGGGAGGAAACAAAGGTTCCATTGTTTTGCAAAGACTATGTTTCCATTTCGTCGGAATTCATATTTCTTGAGGGTATGCGATGCATTCAATAAATTGATAAGATTATTGGATATTGATCTGTTCGAGTGCAGCCACACAAGATTAAGAAAAATTTTGAGTGCTGAATTTTTTTCCACGTAATAATTAAGTTTCTTTTTATTTTGTTTAAATTTTTTATTCTTTCTTTCTATATAATTAATATGCCTTAGTATATCATAAATATTGATCATTACTGACATATTTCTGTTTGTTTAAATTTTTTATTCTTTCTTTCTATGTAATTAATATGCCTTAGTATATCATAAATATTTATCATTACTGACATATTTCTGTTTGTTTAAATTTTTTATTCTTTCTTTCTATATAATTAATATGCCTTAGTATATATATCATAAATATTTATCATTACTGACATATTTCTAAATGTGGAGACCTGTAATTGGCCATCTATATTGTATCAATGTTTTCTATGGTTTTTTTTTGTGCTGTTGGTCTTCCATAAACATTAAATAAATAAATAAAATAAATAAATAAATATAATAATTAAATCTAGGCTGGGATGGATGGGATGTTCAGAGGAGAAATGTGGCTTATGTTTTCCGCAGGCTCCAAAAGAATAGGCGTGTAAAATTTGGGTCAGATAGGTCAAACGGTGTAGATTTGTATAGAAACTATATCATGGGAGAGGGTAAATGTTATCTGTGTTACCCGCCGGGCTCTTAACAATAAGTATGCAAAATTTAGGTCAGATCGGTCAAACGGTACATATTTGCATGGAAAATACATCAGGGGTGAGGGGTAAAGGGGAAGGAGAAATGTCGCTTTTGTTACCCACTGGGTCCCAAAGAATAATTATGCAAAATTTGGGTCAGATAGGTCAAACGGTGTACATTTGAACCGAAACTATATCAGGGGGAGGGGGCAAATGTTATCTATTTTACCCGCCGGATCCTTAAGAATAACTTTGCAGATTTTCATGGAAAATCTCTCAGGGCAGGGGGAAAGGTGAACGGTGAAGGGGAAGGGGTGAAAATAAAATAGATACAAGTTAATGTTATGAATGTATAAGAACTTGAGTAATTAGAATCGAACATGTTAAGCTATGTCCTAACATATTTCACATAGAAACAAATTTGACATATACCTACATATACAACAATGAGAAGAACAAATAAAAAATAATAGGGCAGTTGCAATAGAATTGAAAAAATGAGTATAATACAGTAATAACACAATGAAATAAGTGACAATAATTAATGATACCCAAGTGTAACTTTATTTATGTAATTTGTTCGCAAAATATATTTTCTTCTGAATGAAGACTTGAACTTTGTGGTGACATTATTATTAAAATAAAACACAAATCACTTTGTTTTCACCACTTTATTAGGTTGTCAGATATTAATTAAATATTGCGACGCAGAATAATATTCACTGGAGTTCTTAGTTCACAATATACATAGATAGTCTGTTAACTGTAATTTAAACTAAATTGTACTTTGTAATGCACATTGAGTTAATAACACACATTAAGTTAAATTTAACACAACTATAGTTTTGAGAGGAGCAGTCCCTTTAATTATTTTGTAATTTATAACTAACCTAAATACAAAAATTATGAAAATATTTGAGTAACGAGTTGCGGAGCAGTGGGTGGTATTTTTTTGTGTAGTCTTCAAGTGTATTTAAAAGTTCAATTTAGTTTAAATGAAAATAAGCATGTACCACAAAGTAACTGCCATATTAATAAATAATATAAGTCGCTGTAAGCTTAGTAAATTCCCACTATGGGTGAACTTAATTTAATTATTTTAATTTTCACTTTGTATTAAAAGACTCCCAAGCCAGTTTTAAATTTTTTCCGCTATATATTGAAATGGGCATCAATATGTTTTATGCCCTACATTAAATGTGAATATTAAATTTATTTATATTTTTTTTCGAACACTTCAAATTCATACTCGTAATTCAATTCGTTTTCTATTTAAAAGCTTGTTAACTAAGCTGTATGAAAATACGCTGCACTTTGTGTAAGTGTATATGTATTTAACTTCATAGCGTAGAAGCCGACGTCACTTACCATGGAAGGTTTACAGGACTTCGATTTCAAATCATAAAAATATTCATTATGTAAATGTATTAATGCCATGCCGAATCCTCAAACTGAAAAAGACTCCGTCGCTGAGTGTGCGAGGGTCGAACGTCCAGAAGTCCAGAAAAATGGAAAACAGATTTCGTTTCGTGCGATTTTTATCTGCAGCTGGTTTATTTTGATTCATAATGCTGCGACTGGAAAATGTGATAGCCGTGTAAGTCAGTGTCATCTGGACCGAAATGGAAACTGGCTATGATAATATTACTGTCGAAAGCTCGTTTGATACGACAGGTGGGTTTTGTTCTTAGTTTTAAAAAAAATTCTGCTCTTCTTGCTAAATTGTCATGGTGTAAGAATTATTTATTTATTTATTATTTTGCACGCCACAGCTCGCGAAAGAATATTATTGTCACGGGAACGTCACACATTTATTATCCAATTAGTAATTCGCATTAATTACCTCTAGTCAATCGCCCGTGAAACACTTTTTATCGCGCTGTTTCTATCGCATCGATCGCTTTCGAGAATATTCCGCTATTTTGTCCGATGTCTGTCACTCGGTTTACATGCGCTGGTCACGCTGATTTTATAGCTGGTTACCTATTTCGCATTTCTTTTTCGCACTTGTCAAACGTCAAACAATGACCGTTGCGCAGTAGCCAGCCGGTCTCCTTTTATAGATAAATGTCGCGTCGCGATGTTTCGAGAATTTACGAGAACCGCCCAGTCATTTCGAGAGATTTTGATAGAATGTAATTTCTTATAATTCTACCATCTCGTGACGGTGTGAAATGACTAAAAATGAAGCAGTTCAGTGTGAAAATTCTTTAGTGTAGTCTATAATTTTAATGAAAACACAAAAATTTATTAATCAACAGTCATAGTGACGATACCATGCAATGATATTAAGAAGAAAGAGAAGTGTTATATCAAGAAATAAAAATCTGTGACAGGCTTGAACCTGTTATAATTATCCTGTTGAATGTTAATTAGTGTTTAAATTAAATCAATTTCAATACTACTGCCTTTTGAACATCTATTTATCTATAATTTTAAATAAAAATATATTCATTTGCATGTTAAGAATGGAGATTGTTTACGATAACTAGTTGTAAGACTTTACAGCGAAACACATTTGGATTTTGAATACTGGATAATTAACAATATTATGTATTAACAATAAAAAATGTGGGGTCTGCTGCAATTTGCCTGCCAGTCAATTTCAATCAATACTGCAAAAAATATTATTAATATTGTAACGAGATGAATCGGAGGGCATTATGTACTATCAAAATCTCTAGCAATCTCTGGAATGCTCCACAACACTCTGGAATCAAATGGGATATTATCATAAACTCTGGAAACATAGAGAAAATGATAACCTATATAAAGGGACCGGCCGGCCACTGACAGCGACAAGTCCACAGACAAAGCGAAAGCGTTGCTAGCGCGTGGTGATTCCAGCGATAGATATTCGGCGCAAGTACGTACCGACAAGCGAGAATTCTCTCTAGTGCGAAATTGAACGGGACGTTCTCAAAAGTGATCGAAGCGAGAGAAACGACGTAATTAGTGCGAATTAAGGAAGGGTGAAACAATTATTATGTGAATTATTCCAGAAACACGTGACAATATTATAGAAAAATGATACAGTGAATTCGAATTTATTAATAAAGATAAATTAAAATCGTCTCATAGAGCTATTTATACGGAAAAGTACGTATGAAATACTTTATTGGGCGTTTACAGGCCTCTTTTGGGGCTGGCTTTAAAGATTACTTTATACAATGTGATGTTCACCGATTCCACACATCAATTGTATCAATTAGAATTAATTAAAAATCAACTAAAAAAATTAGAAATCCTTTAGAAACAAGTGTCCATGAGCGGAAACTTCACTAGAAGAGACCATCACTTTTAATTAGAGAGAAACATTTTCCCGTTTTCATTAATTTGTTACCACTGAATTTTATCGTCAAACAATTGCATGCAATTAGAAAACAATACGGAATGTAATATAAATTGGCGAACGAGTTGATTTCAGGCCCACATGTACGTACAATACATTGATTGTGTCAACGTCCACAATTGCCGGGAGAAAATATAAAAATAGTGGTCAATTAAAATCAATTGGTATAATGTGTTATAATTGAATATGTCCCCGAACACTTGGCGAGTGTCCCAAGTGTGAGCAACAACTGTGGGGGACATCGGTTCTGTCGCTGCATTCTTTGTTCCCCGAAAATACCCGGGAGAAGTCGATGATTAATTAAGTGCATCCTAATTAAGGATCCTCGTAACCGCGAACGGTGTTATTGTGAGATTTTACGACGTTTTTTATGCTGCTTTCAAGATTTGGAGTAACTCGTGTAATGATTAATGTGGAGGAGTCATGCGTGAAGCGTCAGTGTGAGTGGCTTTACAAAACTTCATCCAGTTACATAAATGTCGTTAGACTGCGTTGTACAGATGTACAGTGACGAGTGTATCACAATCGAGATGGGTAGGTTTCGCTTATTAATTCAATTAAATTTATTTAATAATATGTATATTACAAAGTATTCAAGGCATATATATTATGAAAGTAAACATATATATCAAAATAACAATATTTAATTAATTAAAAAAAAACATAAAATCTGGTCAAAGGTATAGGAGAATCCTGCTTCGGCAAACCCCTTCAGACACATGGAATATATCAATACCCAAAGCGATATTGTTCAGCTTAATGGTAACTCGTCCAACAAGCATAACCATCGGCAGGTTTGTCTTGTATATTGGAATGTGAAACAATCTATGCGGACGATGTCTAAGGTAATTATCAGAAACATACAAACCAATGCTCCGCACAATTTCAGGATTAACGATCATACCGCGCAGCAATCGATAAAAATGTGTAGGTAATCAAATACATATTCTTTCTAGTCTCTAAACTATTATAGCCAAGTATACCCTGGAGAAACTCGGTTGCCCGTAATAATGTCCGTAATCTCTCGTGTAGAGATATCTCAGAAACTTTTTGGGCTTTCTCCATCGCAAGAAAGTACTTTCTCTCATGTGGCCCCCAAATCATCGAGCCACTCTCGAGTCTACTTCGCACCAAGGAGTTGTAAAGAGTTCTCAGTACGCGGCTATTCTAGAAAATCTTGATTTTACGCAGAAAAAATCCTAACATACTCAAAGCATTTCCACTGATCGTCTCTATGTGATCGTGAAATGTTAGGTTGCTCTCAAATGTAACACCCGGATCTTTAACATTCGATGTTCTTGTCAGATTTTGGTGGTTCATTTTGTAGCGATAAAATGTTTTTGACCCTAGTGAAGGATATAACAGAATACTTTGAAACATTAAACAAAAGTTTGTTTCGTCTTCACATATATTTGATATATCTGCTTGGAGAAGATGAAAATCATCCAAAGTCGACACCTTTAAGAAAAGCTTTAATTCATCCTCAAATAACAGAAAGCTCGAGTTTAAAATTACATTCTTTATATTATTAATGGACCCAGGTTAAATCCTTGCGGGACACCCGAGAAGGTAAAGAAGCACTTTGAGGCGAATAAACCGTAGGAGACGTCGCAATTTTAAGCAGATGTAGCAAATGAAATAGAAAATATTAATAAAAACAGAGAAAGTAATCCTTTTTATTTTGATTTAAACGGAGAATGAATGGGTTGCTTAAGATGCTATTAATTTATTACACTTGTTAATTAAAACGCGTAAAAAGCCCATCTATACGTAAAGTGACTAGAGTACCAAAGTCACATTTTTGGATTAGCTAAAAATACTCGGATTAAATGCGATTATACTTCGAACGGTTCGTAGGATTCGCTAATTCAGTGCAATTTGTATTCAGCGGTCGAGAGATAAACTTAATACCGGAATCGGACGAGCATCAAACCAGCTCAGAATGGTAAATAATGCGTGGATAGCGGGTACAGCCTGCCGTTTTCATTGAAGAAGTCGCTGTTGCGTTTATTATTTAAGGAATGCCTACTCGGTCTTTTTATTTGGTGTCCCAGAGACGTGGAATTAATTCAGTGTGTCAAGTGCAGTGACTAACTGCGAGGTCCTAAAACTGAAAACTGCCTTTTTATGTCTTATTTACGTGCTGCGAAGAGCCTTTTAGCTCGCGCGAGGAGTCCTTCACGCAAAAACAATATTAAATATTCATAAAATGTGTTGGGCGGGAAAATACACATCCTTCCTTACATAAAACTGTCAAAACAGGGACACGGGATGCGGGCGGCCGTCCGATACCCCGAGAAACGGACTAAAACCGGACCCCCTAGTAAAAATGAACGAGTTTTACTACGACGTCAGTTAGGGGATAGATCTCCCGAAAAAATTTTCGTTGCTCGGTGGAAGGTCGTGACGCCGCGCCGCGTAAGGTCCGGATGAACCTTATAAAGCGCGACATCCTTTAAATAAAAAGCCACGCATGTGTACGCTATTATGAATTTCGCCGTCAATATTTTTTGGTTTTAATCGCACACAACCCCCATGAATGATTAATGGAATGAATTATTTTACACGCTTAACTATTTTGTAGATTTGAATCAGTATTAAATTACTGACTTTAGGATTATCTAATACAATTTTTGTACAACCTCCTCAATTTGGTATTATTTTAATAGCACATATTACCCGGAGAACGCAGTAGATACAGTAATTGTGTAAGAACTCAATTAAAGAGCGAGTAATAGAAGCATGCAGCGTATAAAGGCTCCGCCGTGTGCTATCATTGTCGATCATCGCAGTCGGAACACAGCACTTATAAATATATGTAAATATAATTCATATTTCCAATTCTGGCGTAATTTTTATATCCCATTTAATTTACAGTAATATAATTCCCCTTATTTGGTCGCACGCCTATTATAATATTTTGTCATTCGTGTAAAAATTAACTTTCGACAAAGAATAATTTTGGACAGTCGACTAGCTCATTTGAATATTAACGGACGGAGTTAATGAGAATTCAGCTCCGGTTATGATTTTTGTCCATTTCAATGCAGATGACAAATGAGTCGCCATTTTATTACTTAAGTCATAAAAATAATCTCCATTTCGGGTGCAATACAAACCCACACTTCGCTGATGAAAATAGCGTTTGAAGATTGCAAACGCAACACGTAGCGTATACAAATTACACCAAATTTATTGTTGATACTAATTTATACCCAATTATTAAACTCCTACGTATCACGGCTTGAAATTCCAATTGCTGTATCAAGGGACACGATATTTTTTAACGAGAGAAGGAAAACAAATTTCAAAATTAACAGCTTTTTAGCTATTCTACGAATAATTAATTTTTAAAATATTTACTAATTTTTTGTGGAGTTGCGGCTTTATGTAACCCTTTAGGTACATAAAATGTTTACGTCCTTTACGCCTCTGGTAATTTGACCTTTTTGCACATTTCTCCAGCACCAATATAAAGTGCTCGTGACAAACCGTAATATACCTATATGTATATAGGTACATGTATACATATAGATGTTATACATTAATTACCAGCTATTTATTGATTGAAATCCACCACAATTTATGGTTTTAAAAAACCACCCATTTTTAGTGACATTTTAAAATATGTGTATTTTTATTACTAAGTGACCGGATCGCGGCCGTGTGAGATAAATGAAACACTTGAAGTTAGTTTTTTTAATCACCAATATCACTGTACATGAATTTAATTGGAGCACTGCTCTTTAATTCACAAAATTTCACACTAATCGCTCACTTGCGAAACACTTTAGACTCCTCTTTCTAGAATATCTAAGTCTGTGGTTGCACTTATTCAGTATTGAATGTGTTGATATAATTTCAGAATGAATTGATATAATTTCACTAGCCACACTGAACCGCCGCGCCGCTTCGCTTGTTTTCTTGTTAAATCGCTACTGTCATAACAAAACTATTGTTTGTAGCGGTTATGTTGCCTTTTAAATAGAGAATGATATATCGCGAACTTTCGGGTATGATCGAGAGAACCGTTCTGGTTATTTCTAATTTCTAATCTGTGGAAGAACTTTTACTGTCGAATCTGGATGAAAATACTAAAAAATAATTAAGCGGTGGGTACAGAAAGATGCCGACTGTGTGGTGGAAATTAATTTTTAGAACAATGTCAGATTAATATTAGCGAAAAAACTCATCACATATAATAAATACATCCGGAAAAGTCTTTGCTTTTGCTATGTTTGGTACGTTTTACTCGGACAGAAATTATTTCCCAGCTTATTAGGTATCGAACGGGGTTACGAAACACCTGCAGTGTTCAATACATAAACGATAATGCTGGAGGCTATTTTCTGAGCTTGGAGTTAAAAATATACTACTTGCGTGTGCAGTAAGGAGTATTAGAATATAAATATGTCATTAATGAAAATATGTTATATACAAGATTCAATCTCAATTCCTTGCTCATATAATGAATGATTTTTTTTTCTTTCACGTTCTTCCACACTCGTGCTGTTGGTCGATCGTATAACGTAGCTCAGTAATTCATTCCACTCTGTATTAATCTTCATTACTATTGAACCCTGTCCATAAGACATTACTTTCATTTTCATTACATTATTTCAATACTATTGACACTGGCCAATGTGAAAACACGTTTTTACGTTTTTCTGTAGGGCAGATATTACCGATGTTTTTGAAAAACTGCCATTTTGAAGGCGGATCAGGGTAGATAGCTAGCTTAGCTGACATTACTACCAAATCTATGTTTTAGAAAAGTTTGATTAAAATCATATAAGAAGTACGGGAGTAGACGACATATTCGTTGTATACCATATCAGTGTATATCCACAAGTTTTTTAATGGATGGTGCTTTCGCGGTCCCCTGGTAATAATCCAAAGAAATTCGTCAAAATTTTCTAGATGTCATGAGATTATTTGTAATAGGAAGTGTTTCGGTCAAAATTTATGTAATTCTCTTTTATAATTTTTTTTTTATTAAAAGCGGACATAATTAAATCATGAAAAATTTCACCAAATTGAGTAAATAATACTATTTTTTTAATAAATAAATTATAAATATAAATAAATTATCATACATGCGACATAAAAAAATATAAGATAATTTAAATATATAAATATAATTTATAAAATCCAGGTACATAATAGGTAAAATAGAATAAGAAATAAGGTGGTATATACCAAGAATTATTCAAATGAACAGGGCATACAAAGTAAGAAAGACATGATGCGAAGCGAAAGAGTAAGTATTACAGTAATAATTATTACCAAAAAAAATGCAAGAATATTTCAACGCAAATCTAGTCATCCCAGTTATATTAATGTCTTTGTCTATCCGTCCATTCGTCCGCCCGTCGTAACTTCGTATAGCGTCCGTAACTTCTTTATAGTATAAAACCTTTTTTTTTCTTTCTTTTTTTATTTAAAATTCCCGTCATTTTTGACGGGTTGCAGCTAGTTATGAAAATAAAATGAAACATTCTGGGGTGAGGCAAATTTTAAAAAGCTGTATACAAAGCATATTTTGATATGTACGTACTACCGTCTCCGTATCGAGTAGGAGCAGAAGCCGCAATGAGAAATTTATTCAAGGAAGATATTCCGACGGTCTCGTGTCTCGAGTTGCACATCGCGAACCGGGAATCCTTGACGAGCCGGCGGAGGGTGCACGAACAACTCCTCCGTCATATTAGGGAGGCCAGGCCGCAGCGAGAAATGAACCGGCCAAAAATGAATATAAAAATATTATGTAGATTTCGCCATTATTTCGCAATGGGCTGTCATGAAACCATGTTGAATAAATATGGCAGTACTGTGTACCGCGAACCTACCGACCATCTCGGAAGGAAATGTTTTATATTGCGACTCTCTTTATTTAAGAAACTTATTGCATCTCTTGCCGCTCGGCAATATATATATCATTTTGGCGACCAAATCCAGAGACGCGGACTAACGATATCGTTGCATTCCAGGGCCTAGCACATGTTGCAATTATAAGCGCAAAATGTTTATGATTGCAACATGTGCTAGGGCCCTGGAAGCCCTACCTTTAAATGCTTCTTGGACAGTACGACTGATAAATTCAATTCAAAGGCTCGCACAAATTTATGGGAATTTCTTGTTTTGAAAATCATACATGACAATAAATACCTCGGGGAATAGAGGCGCATAATATTTTCAATACGAAATACATCGTTTAAACCACAGTTACATTAAACTAATAGTAATAAAATTTAAACAATGTGGCGAAACAACAATGACGTAACGTGAATAAACATAGGTATTGCCATTTTTAATTTATTTATTATAATATTTTAGACGCATATTAACAGAGTAATTACAAATATAAGAAAAAAAATTCCAAGTACTCAGGCAGCTAATTCATGCTGGTATGAGATGACATCCCCTAAACATACTAAATAATTATAATACATAAGTACTATATGTACGTAATAATAATAATAATAGATAATTACATTGATTTATGAACAACTTATGTTTTATGAACTATCTCCTCCCAAATATAAGTCTTTCCAGTTGTTTTTGATGAGTTCCTTTATGTTAATAGAAGATCCATTATAGAATTCACCAACTGTATATATATCGCTTATGCTCTATATATTATCTCTTGCTCTTGTGTAGCTTGAGTGTATCTCATCGTATCAACATTAAATATCGTATTATTGAAATTCACAATAATTTTTAAATTCTTGACCACATGGAATAGATACGCCTCATTACAGTGGATTAATGAAAACATTGCCATTTTACAAATAAATCCTGTTAAACATGTCATTATCATATAATTACATAAATAATCCGGAGTTTTTTGATATCAAAAAAATTAAACCCATTCATGATATAAAATTTAAAAACAGATTTGAAAAATATTGTACTGTGTGATACAGATATTATAAAGGAATGAAATAGATTGTAGAGAAAATAAACAAATAAATGTTAAATTTTATTAAAAATGCTTGAATGTGATTTTGCTGACATTGTCCTAAAGATTTTAATTAAAATTAATTGAACTCCTATACTTTCACAAATCTTAGACATAATCTATATATTAAGACCGACATCCAGTTCTGAAACGAAAAAAAAATCAATGTAAAAGGTATAGTATTTCGGTAGAATATTAATTATAATTAATGATATGCTTGCTGGTATAGTCAGAAGCCAGAAAGTTAGTCATATTTTCATAGAAAAGGCGTTTAACTTAGTTTTGAATACTAATTAATAATGAAGTAAAATAAATAATGAAGTAAAAATATTAAAGTGACACGTATTCCGTGTACCTACGAATCTATGTTTTTTTAAGAAAGAAAAAGTATTAATACCAAGTACTTTTTTAGGATTCACGTATTAAAAAAACACCGATGTAATATTTTCAGTTCTGAGAACACAATGCAAACATTATTAATTTAGTTGAATGGAGTATACTTCATCCGATGCCAGAAGAAATGATGTATGTTTGTCAAACAGGTCGAATAATTCATCGGAGTTGTGGCATTTGCTGGGCGAAGTAAGTTTGGCTGGGAACTGCGATAACAACGGAAAAAGTATAAAAAGCATCGAACGATAAATCATTCCTTTTAAATGCTAAAAAATCGCTACGTACATGTATAAAAGTTTGATTTATGCGAAAGCAACAGATGATACAAATATAATAGATGTTTGAAAACAACGGTTATTCAAAAAAATATCTCCGAGACGCGCTCGCTTTTACTGAAACTCGCTTAAACTTAAAACAATAAACTCTTCGCTCTGGTAGATGACTGCGTGCTTACATCGTCTTTAACTATCTAAGTGTCCCCTTTTAATGCAATCATTAAGCTATGGGAATAATCCAAGAATATGGTCCTGTTGTTCATACAATGAAAATAAGTATTTCACTATATAATTTAACGTCCTGTTAATTTAATCTAACTAAAATAATCGTAATCTAAATTAAACAAACCAAACCTAATAACCTAATCTAACCAAACCTAATAACCTAACCTAACCTCATATATTGCCTATGAAATGTCAAAATATGCAGTGCATTTTTCGGAACTTTAAAGTGTAATTTCTTATTTAATACTTACTATTTAAACGTAAATTATCTTTCATTTTGTTATTAGCACATTCAATAATCTAGTGAAATACTCATTTTCGTTGTATATGCAATGGGACCATTATCTTGGATTTAGCCAAGCTATGATCACAGAAATGTTCACCTGCGGGGCCGCACTGGTTAAAAAATAACCGTTTATATTGATACATGCAATTCCATTGTTAAAAATCTTCTAAATTATCGCCTCTCTGTAAAAAATACGACATGGGAACTATAATTGCATATTATCGGTAGAGTCTTTTTTACCCGTGTACCATATTTACAGAATTTGTTGGAATACATTTTTTGTTTGGTACGTTTGATTGCACCGAGTAATCGAATTGTCAATGAGTGAGTTGCAGCAAAAATCTAATTGTTTTAATTATGCATTCATAAATTGTTTCAAAATTATTTTTAAGCTAGCTGTAACCCGTCATCGTGGTTCTTTCACATGTCGGTTCCTAAAGAACAAGTATTTATTATTTAAATAAAAAAAGAAAAAAAATACTTCAAAGAAGTTACGGACGTTATACGAAGTTACTACGGACGGACAGACAACGAATTATTATAGTTGGGATTTTCTTTCCCTTTGAAAATGTCATTATATTGTTATATCAATTAAATCTATCTCGTTTTATCAATATATCATAATATCCTTTGAAAATGTCATCATATCCTTGCTACCAGTGAATACCTACTTATAATTGACTTTTATGTTTACCATTCTTTGTATTTACTTAATTTTTGTTAGCTGTTGGTTTTTCGAATAAATACAAATTAAATAAAAAATATGTATGCATATAAATATATTTTCATTTTGTTATTTATTTTATAAAAAAATCTATTTATTACTTTGAATTCGTTCTGCTGATTATAATTTAACAATGTAATTAATTAACAATAACGTTTAAGTTTTCTTTTGAACAATGAGTCAAACAGACGCGATCACTCTAATAATTGATTAATAAAGTGGAGCCATCCAATATCCTCATATGTCTCCATTGAAAGCGCTTAACTTTAAATATGGATTAGTGTTTTAAAACACGTATAGTGGATTAGATCTGGGTGTTTTAAATAAAATTGTTTTAAATATGGACTTCCACACGAACAACTAAACAACGCTCAATTTTATGAAAAAAGTATAATTAACAGAATGTTAGTTAACTTAGTAAAAACCACTACCAGATTTAGGGTATACCGGTTTCGAGACGTATCCGACTCTTCGTCAGGACCAACACTACACTATTATATTCGCAACACTTTATACCCCAACCTATTGTTAAACTTTCACCAATATTGATCACATGCGTGTTAATCTTGTCAGAGACAAACATGCACTGATTAGCCTACTGAACATTCAGGAATCTACAGGGAGATCACTCAGAATCACTCTCTCCCGGTAGATTCCTGAATGTTCAGTAGGCTAATCAGTGCATGTCTCTGACAAGATTAACACGCATGTGATCATTATTGGTGAAAGTTTAACAATACTATGGTTGGGGTATATAGTGATGTGAATATAGTAGTGTTGTGTTGGTCCTGACGAAGAGACGGGTACGTCTCGAAACCGGTAGACCCCAAATCTAGTAGTGGTTTTTACTAATTTAACTAACATTCCGTTATAATGTCTAACCACAAAGTTAATACTTTAAATATTAATAATATTCATAAAAGTATAATTAAATTTCAAATACTTAAAATACTCCATGTCTTCATGCATATTCTTTAATTCTTGCATGATATTAAATTGAATTTGTACAATAAAGAGTATATTCATTAACAGTTGTAATATAATAAATATAACAAAAATCAATTCAACTCTTCGTTGAGAGAAGCAAACTTGATTTGACAAAGAAACTTCAAATGTGATTAGCTTCATTCTTCTAATGCCAGCGACTTCGGCCTTCATCTACCAATAATAATTCTAAAAACATGGGGATTACAGCCTACCTAAGAGCTCAGATCTTCCACGTAGTAGAAATTTCTCATTATCATCATTCTACTGAGTGGTATACATATTAAAATCTAAGAGTAATTCTAAAAGACGCTGTATATTTTTTAATTATGTATACAGAAACAATGACTACCGGACCATAGATCTAAGTAGTTTTTTTTTCAGAAACTCAAAAAAAAAATACAAATTTAATATATTTATAAAGTCAGAAGGCCACATGAGTAAATGAAAATATTTATTAATTAAGGATAAATTATAGAAGTCTCATAGAGACGAAGCTAATATATATATGGGAAAAGTGGATGGAAGTCTCTTATACGATGGCTCAGGACTTACAACCTGTATGAGCTGACTTAAGTGGTCACTCTACACAATGAAACGATCACCAATTCTATAGAAAGAACATACACAATACATGTATTATCAATTGTTGAAAGTTCTATATATATGTTAGAATCAAGAACCTTTCATATATTACCATGTAGAGTAATCACTTAAGCCAGCTCATATAGGTTGTCAGTCCTGAGCCATCATATAAGAGACTTCCATCCACTTTTCTCGTATATATTTTTAAAATTTTTTTTTGCATTGTATATTTAGTGTTTGAATGTAGTGCGATTAGTATTTAATAAATAATTGATTTTATTCATTTTTATTTTTTTATTTTATCAGGTCATCGTTTAGAAAATGGATGTTGTTCATGAGTAAGTTTTTGAACGAAGATAAGGTATCTGCGAGAATATCAGCATCAAAGTTAGGGTCAGCACAATACAAATTATATGTGCGACACAACCTTTTGATGGGAGAAAAGTAACCGATTTATGTGCTGGTTTATTCTAAAGAACTCCGAGTTTCTTATACGGGGTTTAACATGCAAATATAAGTATATAAATTAGCTTCGTCTCAATAAGACCGCTATCATTTATCCATAATTAATTAATCGTCCCTCTGGGGACAAAATCCAGTAACTGTGTTCTTAGAAGATACTTTCGTATAAAAATATTGTTTGAAAATATTTACATTCACTTTAAAATCTCGATCTTTTTAAAGACAAGCATTTTTTTTCTTTTCGGCGTTTGACGTGTCTATATTTTTTTAGGGGAAAGCGATCTGATGAGTAACTTCCTTTAAAGTTATGTTAGCGGAAATACGACGAAAGAGTGACTAGCTTTTATACACTCACACTTAAGATTGTGAGCTCGAATTGTCGTGAAACGTTTTGTCGAATCATGTGATTTCCTCCACCTTACTTTTTATGACATGGATCATTTCCTAACATCCCACGCGACAATCCCACACCTATTTCTCTATAACATGGAGCGTATATATTTGATATACAATATGTACGAGTATACATATATGACATGAAGCGTATATTGAGTAATTAATTTTTATTGTCAAACA
The DNA here is from genome assembly GCA_016648135.1 of Agrypnia vestita. NCBI lineage: Eukaryota > Metazoa > Arthropoda > Insecta > Trichoptera > Phryganeidae > Agrypnia > Agrypnia vestita. The sequence goes on from JADDOH010001947.1 coordinate 90,862, forward strand.
GACACACACGGTCATAGTGAAAGTTTAAGATTATTTTTACATACATGTTCTGAGAACACAATTACTGGATTTTGTCCATAGAGGGATTATTATTAATTAAGATAAATTAGTCCCACAGAGACAAGACAATTTATATGACAAAAGTGTATGGAAGTGTTTAAAGTGTATTTATTTAATTTTCAGGCGCACTTTTTTTTGTTGATGTAATTCGAAAGAATTTATTATATCAATAATATTGCTTCATAATCCACTTTTAAAAATATTGAGGTGTCATTACCAGCTGCGAAATTCATGTAAATTATATTATGGAAAGGATTATAGATTTCTGTAGCATAGTGAGGAGCGTGTAGTGAGAACAAGGAGCATGACACTTATTTACACATATATTTGGAAAAAATATCGAAATTAAATATTTAGCTGGCAAAATACTATGAATTATTAAAATCTGAATAATATGTTAGTTAATTATTGTGTTAGGAATATTACGAGATATATGCTTTATTTCAGTTTTTTTTCAAAATATGCTTAGGAAAAAGTCATGCTTCTTGTTCCCACTGCACGCCCCTGAGCACAGTCAATTCGAATATATGAAAGAAACTGATTTAGAGCATACACACAACTTTCAAACTTTTGATAATGTACGGATGTTCTTACGGTGGAATTGGTGAATGTTACACTGTGTAAAGTGATGAAAGCCAGCTCATACAGGTAATAAATTCAGAGCCATCCAAGAGACCCGAGAAGGCAGTGGATTTTTATTTTTATTTATTTATTTAACGCCCTTATGGGCTTTTACAAAATATAAATTTAAATTTAAAGTTTAAAAAAATAACAAGACAGATAGATATACAGTTAAAAGGTACAAGTAGATAATATAATAGAATTGTGTAAATTTAGATTGCTGTTAAAAGATTCAAGTACATTTTATAGATTTTTGTAAATTAAAAAGAGAAGTTTAAGTAGTAAGAAGAAAAAGAAAAATTTATTATCCATTTCCATTTAGTTGAGATGTAAAGAATTGTATCAACTTTGTCCTGTACACAGTTATATTATCGGCAAAAATGTCAGCCGCCTCTGCATGTTGATGCTTTTAGCGAGACAGTGAATGGATAGGGCACAAGAAGAAGAAGAAGAAGAAGAGGGAGAAGAATATACGCAGTAGTAGGCTTTTAGTGAGACAGTGAATGGACAGGGCACAAGAAGAATAAGAAGAAGAAGAAGAGGGAGAAAAATAAGTGTGTAGGTCCGTGACTCGGCCGCTCGCCCACGCCCGGAGCGCGGCCACCGCGCGGGCCCCGTGACCCGCGGCTGATCAATCACTGCCCGTTTCGGTCAGGTGAATGCATCATCAGACCCCGAGATCAAACCGTCGTGTAATCACAATGAGCGGCTCCGCGCCAAGTAATTTGGTAAGCTGTTTGGAATCCCAAAAAAATAATCATTTTTCATGCATTTTATTAACTCGTGAACTTGCAACTCATTAGTTACATGCCTTGGTTTTATTTTTTGCAATCGTTTTATAAAATTGTTTCAAGTTAGATGCGGTGTGTGTGTGCGTGTGCTCCTAACTCTACTCCAAAACCAGCCATAACTTATTGTGCACAACATTTTTTATGACAAAAAGAAATTGATTGTAAATGATAATGATATATGAAAATAATTATAAAAGTGGAAATAGTAATAAAATAAGATTACTTACTTACCATCACGCCGTTTCCCCGTGGGGGTAAGCAGAGGAGATAGAAAGCCACACTCTTCTGTACAAAAAGTTTATATACAAAATTGTTTAATCTACAGAGGATTAAACATGTATGAAGAGATATCGGAAAATATGAAGGGTGAAAATAATATCAATGAATTTAAAAATAAATGCTACAATTATTGTGAAAATTGTATGGTACTGTAGACTATAGGATGTGTATCATAGATTGTAATGTATATATAAATTATAGATTGTAAGAGTATTATTGTATTATAGATTATGGGATTAAAATGTAAATATACACTAATAATTTGCAATAATAACAATGAAATGCAGAACCGGTTTCAATTTATTTATGTGCTCATTGAACTGAATATTTTCATATGTAAATTTCTTAATTAAGTTATTAAGGATGTAAATTTCTTACTTTTTATCTGTTATTGTATTCGATAATATATACTTGTTTTTTTATCTAAATTTTCTGTCTATATCTAAAATACGTAGGAAATTAATTAATTTTATATATTTTGTCCACATTTTGTTGTAAAGCTGCTTATCTCGGAACAGGTTCATCATATTTATGATGAGTGGTTCACTTAACTAACGTACATGTATTTAAGTTCAGGATTAATAAATAAATAAATAAAATGAACACTGTAAATGAATACGGCACTAAGTGCCAGAATGTTCATTTAAAGATACAAGGTAAAAAGTGAATATAGCCCTTTTTCACTTTTTTTGCGCTATTTTACACACTTATTCACTAATATTTTCAACATGCCGCGGCTGCCCTGCGTAAGTTAGTCGTTTTAATATTAAAAACTATAAAATACTCACGGCGTTTAGTGCCTTATTTATATATAAAAAATGACGCCGTACTTAATACTTATAAGATATGTATTCCCACATAAATAGGAAATTAACACAGATAGGACTTCGGTGCAGTGTTTAATGTATTGGCAAAGGCATAAAGTACTAATCTGCATACTTATCTTAAATTTTTTATTTTTGGCACCTAGTGCTGTATTCATCTCCATTATTCAAATATAGAATGTGGTAAAAAATTAGTCTATAAAATGTAAAATATTAGTTAATATCATCATCACCATCATTGGCGCTTTAGCCCACTATGAGACTTGGCCTCCTCCAGGTATAAACAAATAATATACAAATAATATAATAAGCATTAATTAATTAAAGAATTAATAATAAAAAAATACTTTCAATGAATTATTTTGGTGTGTATGTATTGAAGATGTAATTAATAATCTTCACAAACCTACGCAAAATATTAAAGGGAAAGGGAAGATTACATGTCTGTTAAAAACATTAACTTTTTTCTGGTCTGACTTATTGTCGACCTCCCTGGTCGACGTTTCGGATCCATTGCAGGATACATCATTAGGAGTGATGTCATCAGCGATATTCCTGCAATGGGATCCAAAACAATGACAACGAGAGTGTTCAAATCTGAAAATCTTTCGTTTATTTGAATGAACTATGCCAGAGACATCTGCAGTCTTTTCTCATGAACTTATTATACTATTTTTTTATATACTTTTTATTGTATACATGAAATTCTTACAAGTTATTTTAACATATATACCTATACCATAGCTTATCAAACATAATAATTTTGTTGTCTGTCCATCCTTTCGTCCGACTGTCTGTCTGTCTGTCCCCGTAACTTCGTGTAACGTCTGTAATTTCGTTCAAATTCACGGCTAAAAACGACATTAAACGGCCAGAGATGGGGCTTGTTGCATGTTGCTAGGGCCGCCTTTCCGTGGAGCGCCAAAAAGGTGCTATAAATATATTCTAGGGCTTAGCAAAGACGCGAATTTTTGACGTTTTTCAGCTAGTATTAATTAATTAATCATCCTCCTGGGGACAAAATCCAGTAACCACGTCCTTAGAACATACCTACATATAAAATAAAGTATTATTAAAATGCTCCACTCTGTCCTATCAACTTAATGGAGAGATATTCATCAGATAGACCCATATAAGCATGTACATTATGGTACATATCGATTGCCCCAACGAACGAGGCAGTAACTCATAAAGTAATAAATCGATTTTTCAGGGGGGCACTTTTAAGTTTCGAACCGGATTTCTAATTCTGTTTTGAATTTTCTCAAAAAATTTTTTTTGTGTATGTAATATTTAAGACGATCTTACTAGTAATTGAGATATTTTATCATAATTTACATTCCTACCTACTTCGCTATTACACGGAAGAAAAATGGTTAACTGATTTACTAGTTTTGTAAAATTCATATATTTATCTGTTGAATATTGCATTTGAGATTCTGCTGTCTTTGCTGTAGGTAGGCAATCATGGCCTAAACCTAAAAATGGTACTAACTCAAATACCTAAAATATTGAGTAAGTGCCTCGTTCGTTGGGGCAGTCGATATATACACTGGAACGCAAATTAACCCTGGTGGAACCGATTTTTATTCATTTCATATCACTCCACTGCTTCGCACAAGATAATGCATCATGTTAAAAGATTAGTGACAGCCGACAACAGTCGTAAAATACCTGAAATCACTGCACACGTTGTGCAAACTTTTTTCTTTTCTTTCCAAGAACAATTATAAGAGAGTCATTAAAGCATCTGCCCGATACATCCGTCGCAAGACGAATCTTCCCGGAGTCTGCGAGCGCGGACCGACTCGCGTTATTTGCATCGAAATCAATTATGCTTTGAGGGTGCCGACAGCGACGGCATCATCTCTCGATACGGAAACCGATGAAATCAAGATGTGAATAGCTTCGCAGCTGACCTGGAGAAATGAAGTCTTCAAGATTATCAATCATGGATTGAATGCCTCTCATTGGATATTGTTAGCATTGCGCGGCGCGCGGTTTAAATGGCTCGGTTGACAATGTACAACAATTAGAGGCGTGTACTTGCTTCTATAACTGCACAATTGTTTTTTTTTTTGGAAATTATTTTCGAATATATGAAAATGAAATTGATATGCAATAAATGTAAAATAATATACCTACTTGTTCACTTTTATCAAATCAATAAAAAAAAATACAAGATTAATGTTAATTTCACAAATAAATGGTTCAAGATTCATGATGGGTGACTATTCTTATTACTTCCTTTCTTTTAACTCGTGGCGTCTACTTGTTTTTTTGACGAAAAAACTTTGGATCAATTTTTAACCCTTTTCCCGTGATCCAATCGAACTGAAACTTTGCAAGCAGACTCATGGCGACGATCAAGAAGATCTATCAAATTTTCGTTAAAAAAATAAATAATTATAGTATAATTTTGGATTTTTCAAATTTTTAATGGTTTTTTCATACAACTTACTCAGTTGTATGAAGAGACTGCGACGCATCTGGTAGACACGGAACCTGATTATGGTATAATTTTTGATTTTTGGAATTTTTTTATTACTCCCTTTCGTAGCGTCGCTCGACCGAAGCCCAACGCGTAGGTTAAGCGCCAAACCAGTTTCCACTAGTAAATGAGAAAGGGAGTATAATAAAAACTTGGTTTTAATGGTTACTTTTTTAAAATTAATTTAATTAATGTATTGTTAAAGACCGTAGAAACTAAAAGAATCACACATAATCGAGGATTTTCTAGCGTTCTGGACGTGTTACAGAATCATTAGAAAGTACTTGAAAGGGTTAGAAGTTAGTCTATCATACCCGAATGATCGCGAAATGACATTCCCTATATAAAGGGCTACACAAATGTTTATTATGACAGTTCAGCGATTCCTTGGAAACAATAGTACCTATCGAAAATGACGACTATGAACGAAAAAGTGCGAATTATGAACGACCGGCGAAAATGTATTAAGAAAGTACCAACTGGGCGTTCGATAGTGAATAAGTGCGATCACAGACATCCGAATATTCTGGAAGACGAGTATTAAGTGTTCCACTGACGAGTGCTTATTGCGAAATTAGTGTGAATTAAAGGACAGTGAATGCCGAATAGACCCCCGCCGCGTTCCCAGGACCGTTTCATGATCGAAAGCTCCCATATCAGTCCTACTTATACATTACCAGGTTGACAGTTTTTTACTCTAAAGGCCATCTGCGTGTTGCGCTATGTAAATTAAAATACAGTGCTCAAATTAAATTCGTGTCCAGTGACTTTTTGCATAAAATAAAATATTTATAAACTTCGAGTGTTTCACTTGTCTCCCTTTGCCGCGGTCTCGTGATAGAATACATAAACAGTTTCGTCTTCAGCTTCACAATTTTTTATGTTGTGTTATTTCTATTATATTTTTTTCAAGTTTATTCTCTGAAAAATTACTGAATTGTTATCAGGGTGCTGCTGATAGCCAAGTGTACTAACTGACTTATGTATAAGTTAAATATAAATAATTCATTCAGCTAATAGAATTGAAGTTTATTCGTCTCGCGAGTAAAGGGGTCCTGTGAAATATGGTCATATTTTTATCGCTTAGTCATCTTTATATGGGACATTTGACAAATAGCTTCTTCTGCATAATCTCTAGGGGGTTAAGAGTATTTGTGTAAAACTTGAGGCCGTCGGAAAACGCGGTTTTTATTCGAATTAAATACTAGGTACGGTGGCGATAGTCGTATTACGTGTCGGCGCCG